>OX438742.1:2627500-2820000 GCA_949316235.1 Oegoconia quadripuncta | reverse complement strand
ACTTTCATTCTTCTTCTCCCATACCCAGCATTTACTCCCGTGAATCAATGTCGAATCCAACACCCACCTTGAATAGCCAGACATGAGCTTTTTTGGACGCATTCTGGCTCCTGTATGAGCAAAGACAGTGCAAATTAAAAACCATTTTCAAATGGGTACAATTTTGACATTATAACTCTAGTCCACAGATACACCCACAGACGAACATAGCCTTCAAACGTCTAGGACTTTTGCGTCGTGGGATTGAAAGAGTAAATAAATGAATATTTTAGACACTTAGACCAAACCTTATTTTCATACGGGTAATTAAAACACTACAACTATCCACCCATGATATAACAAATGAATGTTAAGTTATGGGATCGCACGTGGAGAGCTTTCAATTTGCAAATTGTGCTAAGTGCAGGCTGAAAGGGGGGAGTTATGTAAGAACACGTTCTCTCCACTTTTCAAGAGTGCTTCGTGGAACTTAGACAAACTCTTCTGATATCAATGTTTACGTTAGACGTACACTCTTTGCTGTGCGCTTCGTTTAAAGTGGAGGGTAACATTGAAAAAAGCTTCAAATTTGAAAATGCTTTTTACAAGGTTTTATTTAGTTTGCTTCGCCCGCTTTTAGTTGCTGGCATAATTGCATTTCAATTATCTCCCCTTGTTTTATCAAAAAGCTGGAATGATAATGATATTTCTGTTATTGGATATGAGAAACTTTTAAGCGGACAAATGGAATTGCAAATTAAAATATAAAATTTTATAGAAGCCGATTGCAAGCCTATATTTGGCATATTTATGTAAGTTTGTTGACAATGCAATATTATGGTACCATCGAGCTGATCTGATGATGGAGCCGGGATGTAGGGACTGAAATTCCTTTAATGAACAACGGGTTGATACTTGACCTCAATCACACCTGATGTTAAGTGAAGATGAGGTCGAAGGTGGAAGCGTACTTACCCGGAAACCCCAACACATTTGGGGGACTGGCTATCTTATCTCTGACAACCGGACCACAACAATGCTATTAACATTGCTGCTTGGCGGCAGATATTAGATAAGATAAGCTGACATCTAAAATGCCCTACTACCAAGGTCTGAAGGGCCAAAAGATTGCTACCGGAACTCCTTGATGGTGTTTATGTTACTCTTCTTTGAGTACAAAGAAATTATTCTAGTCCTAGATTATCACATAGTATTCTAGTAGAATTATATGTGATGATCATTGTTCTATGAATGATGATAGACTCACCTAATGGCGGTTCGGTGCACTTTGGAAATCACTATACTTAGCTGTTGATTTGAACGTGTTATGATGTGATTGAGGTTTTGTGTGATGATGATGATTGTGTAACAGCTGATAACCACTTATTTGCACCTTTCCTGAACTCAAAAATGAATTTCCTGAATTATTTTACGGAGCGCCGTATTTACGCCATGATGACTTGGTTGAGAGAGAAAGATATTGTATTTTGCCACTAGATGGCTATCGCCACTGCTAATGCCACCTATTCTAATGCGGAAATACTGGCAAACAAAGGTCAATAGAGAAACTGATTAATTGATAATTTGAATGATGAATTTTAAAATTATTTGATTTATAAACCGTGTTAATTTTACATTAACAATCATGATGGAGATCAAAGGTACTATTAAAACGTTATTGTAGAACTGATTAAATATGAGTTTTCAATGCTACCTCGTGAAACCAGGATGATCACATATTGTTCACTGGTACTTCCAGAGAATAACGAAACACATTATGAAGCAAGGCTTTCACTTGCGAATTGCTTCAATTCCATTCGGTATATGTATTATTCATCTCAAAAAACAAGCAAAATATTTTTAAGTTTTTCTCGATAGCGGGCTTGTTATAATAAACAATATGCTGTTTCCATTCGGAACATGTACAATATCCGTATTCATTTGTTTCCGGATATTCATTTGTTTCCCGATATTCATTTATTTCCCGACAAACACTGCGCCTGCCGGCGAACGACGCAGATGCATTCAGCTCGGTTGTTACATGATTTTAATTAATACGCTATTATTTTACCTTACGAGTATGTCTATATTAATGAAAGATAATGTCCTGATTGACTGAATAGCTAGAGATCCCTTTATTATTTACCGAATGAAACCTTCATTTCGCTCTTACCGAGGATGTCTTCTCTATCACAAACTTCAAACGATGCTGACGCTTGCATTGTCTGGATTAAACTAATTCATTCATGTTTTAGGTAGCGCTCTCATTTCCATATGAAACATTTCTAAAGACCAGCGGGGTACATGTTTAAGTACTCGGTTTGGTTGGTGGTAGGGCATTTTAAATGTCCGCCTGGCTAGCTACGACCATTTTATCTAAATCTGCCGCCAAGCAGCAATGTTAATAAGATAGCCAGTCCCCCAAATTTATTGGGGTTTCCGGGCCAGTACGCTTCCACCTTCAACCTCATCTTCACTTAACAGCAGGTGTGATTGAGGTCAAGTACCAAGCCGATGTCCATAAAAAGAAAACACTTAGTCTTTTCAGGCATGCAAATATGTCGCTGAATATAATTCAACACAAATTATAATACTTTTACAATTACTTAATTAATACTAAACCTATCAGCAATTCTTAAGAATTATAGTTTGTAGTGACGTAAAAGACCAGTATAACCCCTTATTTACCGGTATTTTTGAAACTGTTTACAAGCCCTGCTTCAGAGCCCAATCTAGTGGACGATGGTGGTGACATTTTGCAGGTGTATTTCTTATTTGTAGACACAGTTTGTTTGTATTTCCACACGTAGGGGTGTCGTAGAGAAATATTTCAAGCAAAAGTGTCAATATCACCGGATCCTTATATTTAAGAGCTATGCTCTTGTCGGTGGAGTCCTTTCCACACCTCTCTACATTCCGCCTTTTCTTTGACTTCCTGATGCGACACGGCATTTACTTTTTCCTTTACTTGTACCATGTATGTTCTTCTAGGCCTTCCTCTCTACCTCTTCCCCTCCACCAAGTATACTAGAACAATGAAAATTAAATAAACACGTGTTTGATAGGACTACCTTTAATTGACTTGCATTATACCACAATCAATCAATTATAATGACCTTTTTAAATTTCAAAAACAACAAATCATTTTTATAGATTACTGTAGGATATAATAGAACGCTACGTGTATACGCTTAGGTACTGCCTGTGCTTTATTAAGCGTCATGCATTTTACAATATCGCGCTCGCACCACTGCCCGGTTATGGTAAAAAAGTCAAATGGTCAGTACGCTTACACCTTCGACTTCATCTTCACTTAACATCAGGTGTGATTGAGGTCAAGTACCAACCCGTTGTAAATAATAAAAAAAAAATGACTGTCAGCGAGTTCCGGTCATCAAAAATAAAACAAATTTTTGGTAAAAATATAATCTAATGTCCCGTTTGTAATTGCAAAAATGGATAGATTTGAAATTAAAAAATACTAGTCATAAGAAAATGATTGCTAATCGCGGTGTGGTCTCTTTAAATCTCCAATTGTAACTAATTTAGTGTGACTATTTTGTCCGTTGATCATTTATCCAGAAGTAGTTAGCGTCTACCATCTTCAGCGACCAAAACATGAAAAATTTTAAAACTTCATTAAACTCTATGGATTGGCACAGTATTCTAGACCCAGAAGGGAATTTCAATGAAAATTATAATGCTTTTCATAGCTCTTTAAAATTTACTCAAAATAAAAACATACCTAAAAAATAGTGAAAGTCTACCACAAACAAACTGTAACTGGTTAACGAAAGCAATAAAAATATCTTGTAAAAACATAAGAATAGAAAAAACTTAGGAAGTTAACGTAGAAAGATGAATAATGAATTGTTGAACACATAATATAAATTACACGAAAAAATACTAAAAAGGCAGTACATAGAGCAAAAAACAAAAATTTATAACAAAATTTAACTAATCGACTAATAAAATGAACACGATGTGGCAAATAATAAATAATGTGACAAACAATAACGTCCGTAAATTAAATAAGCAAAACATAAAATTAAAAATGTTCTACAAACAAATCCTGAAATTATTGCCAATAACTTTTTTGCACAAATTGAAAACGAAATATTGTCTTCCGCAGAAAATATTAACTCTAGACTAATAAAGTTTTGCATAAAAAAAAATAGCAAGTAATTTGACAGATTTTCATATAACGAAGCCGTAGAAAAAAATTTACCAATCAACTAATATTGTCTGAAATATGCTGTCATTGTAGTAATTTTCTTCAATTATACAACTTATAATATTTTTTACATTAATTAACGTCCATTATTACTTAGGTATTATATTTGTTACATTGCTATATTAAACGTGGAATTAAACATAACAATATTAGAATATTATTCGTTAGCTCGATAGAAACTCATATCGTCAAAATGTTGAATTACAATGTGAGACCTAGTGTGCATCCCTGTGTAACCCAAGAAACAATATCGACCTTTCTAATAATCCATCTCTTATCTCCATTGTGCTTTTAGATTTAAATCCTCATACTACCATCTTAATGAGAAATTCTTACCTAAGTAGTTTAATATCGTCCGTAACAGCCCGACAAAAGCTCCAATAAGTTGATATTGGCTTAGATAGTCGTAGTCTGCAGCTTTATAAAAGCTTTATAAAAGCCTGTTGGCGAATACAATATCAATCTGATGCAAGGGTGTCAATAAAATAAAACGTCTATACAAAGGGTAACAACAGGACCGTTGAAATAAAATGAAATATTTACTCACGAGAATGGAAGCATAATGGATGGTGGCTCATTCGATATTCGTTTTCGATTAGCAGTGGCGAATAAGCGTTTGTATTTGTACCACTTGTGGCATATTAATCCACCACTCCAAAACTTGTTTTAGTTCAGTTTAGTGGGTGTACATCCGAATCGACACCATTGCCAACTACGTCACTACAAACTTTGGTTCTTAATTATAAAATGTTACAATTAATTTTGTCCCTTTGCTCGCGGCGTTGACAGTGAAATAGTTAAGTAGCAATATAAATAAATAAATATTTCGGACACTTACACCAATCATCTAGTCCCAAACTAAGCAAAGCTTGTACTATGGATACTAGATAACGGATAAACATACATAAATATTTATATAGACATCCATGACTCCGGAATAAATGTTCATATTCATCACACAAACATTTACCCGTCGCGGGATTCGAAACCGCAACCGTTGGTTTCGTTGATAGGGTCACTATCCACTACACCAATCGGTCGTCAATATAGAAGTGTATTTTATTTTTTATTTTATTTTATTTGAGATAACAACAGCTAACATTAGTACATTAATTTACAACAAATAGTTACTACTCATACGGCCAAAACAGTTATCCACTACTTAAATAGTACACACAATTGACGACTGACGACATGTTTGGTGTAGTGGTTAGAAACTCTGCTACTAGGTATACCAAATGGTCGCGGGTTCGAATCCCGCTAGGGGCATATGTTTGTATGATGAATACAGACATGTGTTCCCGAGTTATGGATGTTTTTCATTTAAATATGTATTTATTTACAAAAAAAAATGTATTTGTGTAGTTTATCAACCATCTGGTATCCATAACACAAGCCTAGATGCTTACTGTGGACCTAGATGGCGCTGTGTGTTTGTGCAAAAACATTTATTTATTTAATTTGTTGTTGAGAGAAACATCTGATACACAAAACTTTGCAGAAATTAGGCTGCAATTATACAAATCAAGATGAGTATTATATAATAAGTAAGAAGAAGTATTTAATTTGTATTGAAATAGTTAACAAAGACGGCAATTCAGAATATATTTCGAAGCGGTAAACAAAATTACCGTAATCACCATCCTCGAAGAAAAACATATTGCTTCAATACCTAGTAACCTTTTCAATGTGAAATGTTTGATTGCGACGCTTTGTGATTTAGCAATAGAATATTCTCGTTCAAAATTTCTCTATTTCGTTATACGCAAAATATATAATATTTAGGATCAAACACGAAGTTTGTGAATAGATAATAAGGACTACGTTTATGATAATGTTTTGCGGGAGATGATAGATTTTTCTTTATTCTGTGCTTAATAGAATTAGTAGAAATCTTTTTGGAACTAATCCACTTACAGCAGATATAACCTTCTTGTTCTTGACTCATTTACTCATCTGGTGTAGAAACTCCCATGACAATATACAGACAACATACAGACATGTGTTCCCGAGTTACGGATGTTTTTCATTTATATATGTATTTATTTACAACAAAAAATATTTGTTTAGTTTATCAACCATTTTTTTTTTTTTTTTTAACCAGGAGAAACGCTCATGCTTATCCGCCCTCCTCGGGGGAGGGGGGCGGATTATGTCGGACTCCGGCACTGAAGGTGCCGGCCTACCGACTAAAAACTCCTGGGTGTTCCCTCGCGCGCGCCGTTGACGGCGTGGCCGCGGGTACCATCTGGTATTCGTCCGCAGCCACGCCAGCGCGGTGCCCGCCGCCAGGACAAACGGCGGCAGGCCCACCTCTGGGCTGGAGCAGGGAGGAATCGCCTGGTCCAGCCACCTCTAGAAGGCGCGCGGAAACACCGCGCGCGCCTTCTCGCGGGGCCTATGTGTGGGCGGTGATCCCCCCGGATCGCCACCCACGGCCCCGCAGGTTAGGGGGGCAGAGGATCGCCTATCATTAAAGATAAGCTCTCCTCCGTGCCCCCCATGCGGCTGCATCTCCCCTCGCTCTGCGAGTGACCTCGCAGAGAGAGAGGACCGCTTTCCACGGCCTCTCCTTGGCGTCCGCAGCTCGGACCTGGCTGCGGCCGGCAAAGAGTGGCCGTCCCGCACGGCTACGACCTCTCAACAGAGAGGTCGTCCCCTACCATAGCGGCCCGCAACAGCGGCGGGAGGCCCGGAGAGGAGGCGGGGTGAACACCGCCCCTCCAACCCTCCCGCCGTCTCCCCCTGCGAACAGAGGGAGAGGGCCGCTTCCCACGACCTCTCGTCGACGGCCGCAGCCTTAGCTGCAGTCGTCAAGGAGAGGTCGCCCAAGTGCTGCAGACGATTCCACGGCGTCCCCTGCCCAGATGGGCATTCCTCAGGGAGCGCCGCTTCCTCGCCGCAGCCCGCTGTGGTGGAATTCGCCCTCCACCATCCCTCGTCGTTCCACTCCCGAAAACGAATTTTCGGGAGTGGGACGACGAGGGCATTTCGGCGCCGAGGCGGGCCTCGGAGCCGAAACTTGGGCTGGTTTTTTATAGAGGTTTTCCTTCCTCGCGGTCCGGGCGGTTAAGCCAAGACCCTCGGTCCCGGACTGCAGCTGAAAGCCGCGGTCCCGGATTACGAGCCCGGCGGTGGCAAGGGGTAGGAAGTTCCCCACCAGGAGGTTCCTCCTCCCCACGCCTGCTCGGCGGCAGTACGAGTGCACACCGAGCCCACCCTTACTCCCCCACTAGGAGGGGAGCGTCTCCTGCTCCATCCGCAGTGCCCTCTGCTAAACCAGAGGACACGCGGAGGAGCCCCCCCGGTGTCAGACTATTCGCCATCGGCCAACAAGAACCCTTAAAAGGGAAGTTGTTGACCGATGCCCAGGGTGCACCGGCCCAGCAGCTACCGTTCCCCCCAGACGTATCCAGGAGGACAAGTAACCACCGAGCACACGAGGAGGTTGTCTGACGTCGCACCCCTTAGTTTATCAACCATCTGGTATCCATAACACAAGCCTAGATGCTTACTGTGGACCTAGATGGCGCCGTGTGTATGTGCAAAGATATATATTTTTTTTTTTTCAATCTTTATTTAATTTAGGGACTTGAGTCCTTCTAGACATGACAGTCCCATTGTACCCTGACCATGATTCACTGATGAGAAGATACAAACATATTATATAATAATCTGGCCGCTATTGATTCAGGTTTACCCAAAATTGATTGAGCCAAACCTACAGCGTATTGACACAGCTTTAATTGTCTCATCAGTGTACCTCTATCATTTCGGTTTCTAGCACATTCCATCAACAGGTGTTGGATATCCTCAACCACTCCACAGACTTCACAGTTAGGAGTGTCAGTTCTTTTCATCAGATATCCACACTTGTTTGAAGGATTATTTTATTATTATTTATTTATTTACCTACCTACTCGTAACTTGCCAAAGAATTGTCGGAACTTTGGGCCAGTTCTAGATTCATTACAGATGGACTGTCTGCCTAATATAGTACTAACTTATCCGAACTCAGAATGAATGTCGAAAACGCGTTTCCGAAAATCTTTACAATTTAGATAGAAACTGCCTCCGTGGCTCAATGTAAACAATATTGGGTTTACGTTTCGGAGGTCGCGGGTTCGATCACCAGCAGGGTACATATTTAGCACACGGTTTGGTTGGTGGTAGGGCATATTAAATGTCCGCCTGGCTAGCTACCACTTTCTTATCTAAATCTGCCGCCAAACAGCAATGTTAATAGCATTGTTGTGTTCCGGTTGTCAGAGATAAGATAGCCAGTCCCCCAAATACGATGGGGTTTCCGGGTCAGTACGCTACCACCTTCGAAAAAAAGGTAGTTTTGGTATTAGTTAACGGATAAACTAAATAAACATCTATGACATAATAATGAATATCTAGAACTCGGGAATAAATGAACGCATGAATCACACAAATATTTATTCCTGGCAGGAGACGAACCTGCAATCATTGGTTTGGAAGACATAGTCACGTTCCACTAAGCTAATCGGTCGTCTAAAAACACCATCACCTTCAATGGAGATGCTCTTGCCACTCGTTAAAAGAAAGTTGCTTTTTAAAACTCAGTAATATTGGAATCGTTGGAAACTTCATGTAGTTTGTGAGGGGAAATAGACCATTCGAACATCGAGTCCAGTTTTATGAACTTCCGCCGCCAATCGTGAGCGGAAAATGAACGTGTCAAGTTTGCGTCAAATTTTTTTAGTTCGCACAAATCCAATTTATGTTATGGAATTTGACTAGGTTTTCAAAGATATTCACAAGCATTCGTCTAACGCTGCCAATGAATGGGATTTTGATGTTATGGAGCCATTCGATTTGTCTACGAACAAGTTGATTACATGTTAGGTTGGCGGAAAAGTTGCTTCGTAGGCGATTTATAAGGCGGAAAATAAGTTTTCGATAAGAAATTTTCACGTCATACGTATGACTTGAAATTTTTTCATCGAAAATTTTGATAGTGCGCGATTTTGGTTTTGGTCATTCATCTCAGCAGTCCTATTAGTTCTCGATGATTCTAAGAGATGGCGCCGTTTTATTATACCATGAAAAGCGCAAAAAGATTTGTTCGTCCAACCATTATCTATATAGCATATAAATCACGAGCTTACCGCCCGTGGCTTGCATTGCGTAGAATGACTTTATCGCGGAAATTTGTTTTTCCCGCGGGAACTACTCACTTAACCGGGATAATAATAATAAATAAATATCCTTGGACATACACACAACGCCATCTAGTTCCACATTAAGCAACTATAGGCTTGTGTTGGTTGATATACTGCTAAAATACATTTTTTTTGCAAATAAATAAATGAAATACATCCATAACTCGGCAACACATGTCTATATTCATCATACACATATGCCCCGAGAGGGATTTGAACCCGCAACCTTTTGGTATAGCAGTCAGAGTTTCTAACCACTACACCATATGTCTTAATCCAGAGTATGTTCTACCTATGTACCGAATTTCATCCAAATCCGTTTCGCAGTGATTGAGTAACAAACAAATGAGCAAACATCTAAACTTTTGCATTTCTAATATTAGATATAAACGTTACAACGACTAATGTGTCGATATTCGTCCACTCCTTCCCAGGTGGCATCGACTTATCCCGTCTCGACCAAGCGAGCCGCAACTATGACGTTAAATTTTCCAGACTGGAAACTCTTGGGCCAACTTTGTGTTTCGTTTACTGACACTTCATTAGGTCCACAGATGCGCCTTATGTGCGATTTAGCCTTTTTAAAATAAAATATCTATGTGTACGTAATTTCTTCGTAGTTACACCCATTCTCGTATATTGAGAAACAATAAATAAATAATAAATATCTTTGCACATACACACAACGCTATTTAGTTCCACACTAAGCAACGAATTATGGATAGCAGATGTTTGATAAACTACACAGACATTTTTTGTAAATAAATACATAAATAAATGAAAAACATCCATCACTTGGGAACATATGTCTGTATTCATCATACAAACAGCCCCTAGCGGGATTCGAATTCGCGACCTTTTGGTATAGCAATCCCACCTCCACACTCCTCCCACTGTAACTCCTATAAGCTAGGATCGACAGTGGTACTCGACACGGCGCCTACTGAAGGTAGACGGTGCCCTACGTGACTCTATTGCTACCTTGGACCCCAGGCTAATTAAAGAAAGAAATAGGGTGTGTAAGTAAGAAAAAGGTTTCCCACTTCCCCCCTTGGCAAATGGGAGTGTAGCGAATGAAATACAACATGGCACTAGGGCCATCCCTATGGGGAAGGAGGGCGAGTGAAGCTCGGCCTCCTGCTTTCGTATACACCACGGACTGCGCCTAGATGCAGTGAGCGTGGCGGTAGCAGTTAAGGCTACCGCGAGTAATAGTGCCAGTAATACGAATGGCAAAAACGCTTGAAAGCTCGGAAGTTGTGTCTGTTTAAAACCAGATCGTCGTAGAATACCGGACGGATTTCTGAATTTAGGTCGTCAAGCATGCGTTCGCGCTCCTTACTCCAATTTTGGTATAGCAGTCAGAATTTTTAACCACTACATCAAACAGGTCGTCCAAACAATGGAAGGAAATAGTCTTTTTAATTTTATTTAGGACTAACTTTCCGCCCGCGGCTTCGCCTGCGTGGAATAACTGTATCGCGGAAATTTGTTTATCCCGCGGGAATACCTCACTTTATCGGGTAAATAATAGCGTTAATTACGGTTATTTTTGAGAATTTTATATTACTGATAAACGGCCACTTCTATTTATTGTCGTGTATTCTGGAAAATAACCCCCATCAAAGCTATTTAGGTATTGTTTATAATTAGCTTATAGGCTTCTCGGGTGTAGTCAGGAGCGATTTACTTGATTTATCCTATACTAACTTTCTTTCCGCGGCTTCGCCTACGTTTAATAACTTAATCGCGGATATGTTTAATTTATTTATCTCGAGGTAACTGGAGTAGTTACCTCGAGATAAATAAATTAAATATTTTATCGAGATATATTTCTATGTCTTAATGTAGGGTATTTTCTACCTATATACCAAATTTCATCCAAATACGTTCATCCGTCAAGCAACAAATAAACAAACAATTAATATTAGAAATTAGACTAGTTAGATAGCCTTCCGCAAAGTTTCATATGAAATAATTATCTTTTCTGGATTGATCGTAGAGCCTGTGTTCGTTAAGGTACGGGTAGAAACAATATTTAAATTGCAGAGTTAGCATAATGATGGTGCAGAGGATACAAAATAAGATCTTGAAACAAATGTCAAATGCACCATGGTTAATATGCATATTAGAAAGACGGAGGTCCACCACTACCTGAAAATAGATAGATAGATAGATAGATAGATAAAGCGTTCATTTGTTACTCCAGTCACACACATACATTAAGTTTTGCAGAAATTTTTATAAAACTTATAATATAGGTATAACTACAGAATATATCTATTAGTAACTTATAACTAAAGCATGTGTGTGCTGCAGCAGGACAAATGGGTCACAGCTCAGTGTGTGAGATTGTTCAAAGAACAAAACACTGATTTTCAGCTATTACCCGAGGAGTATCATATGGTACAAGTGCGACACAAATCAAAAAAAAATAAAAAATAAATAAACATAGTATGTTATGTATGACGCACTTCTTAACTACATTGTGTACGTAGTATATAAGTAATTACACAACTCATTTTGATGTCATTATACGCGTATCACCAAGTTGTGCATTTCATTTTTTTTTTTTTTTTTTTTATTAATTAATTACTGCTCCTCCTGGTCCCCACATTGCAATAGTAAGCGAGAAGATCAAGATTTTACTCCAAAGCATACAAAACCCGGCTGACAGACCATCCATTAGCAGTCCAGATGACTATACCTGATAGCCTAAGACGGTTGAAATTTTTTTTTTTTTTTTTATTAAAAACTGGTTTCGCGTTTGGCTACAATCTCACCTGATGGAAAGTGACGATGTAGCCGAAGATGTATCACGCGCACCCAGTAAATGCCTATTCACTCTAGACTTGAAGATCCCAAGGTTGTAAGTGTCGGGAAAAACCGACGCGGGCAGTGAGTTTCATACCTTAGCAGTCCGCATTATAAATGACGAAGCAAAGAGCTTAGTGCGGATGTTCGGTATGTTGACAACATATGGATGGAAACCCCCCCCCGCGCCTGGTTGTACGAAGATGGAAAGGGGACGGTGGAATAAGATCATGCAATTCCATCGCACACTCCCCGAAATGTATCCTGTAAAACACTGAAAGGAAATGACAAAGAATCCTGGACAACCTGTGAATGGAAATATGAGCATCCATATCCATTGGGGTATCCACTCTCCCGACAAAGCCCTTGGAACAAATCTGTTCGTAGTCATCGAATGTTCGCATGATAACGCCAACAAAAAAAGAAAACAGAGTAAAATGTTTTATCACAATCTAATTACTAAAGAAATAACAAAAACATTCTAGGGAGATGTATTTATAATTTGGATGTCTAAACACGCTCCGAATTAACCCAAAATTAAGTACGCGAAATAAATGAAACATGTACGGGGAATTGCTAAGAATAGCTTGCGCCTACGGCCTCCAACAAAGTGTATTGTCGATTAATAATATAAAAACAAGGAAGACGGTCATGAGAGTAGAATATCTGTTAATGTTTTTTGGAAAAAAAAAACAAAAAGTTTTTTTTAATTCCTCACGGACTCACGTAAGATAGAAAGAAGGGAAGAAAAGTATTTCTTGCCAACAAATGCAGAAAATATTATAGATGTAACATTAGGCATATATAAATATTTTTGTGACAAAGGGGTTGGGCGTCAGCATTTGCTGTCAATATATCGTATGGCACTTGACAGCGCTGATTTTAAATAAAAAAAATATTTCAAGAAAAAAAATAGTGTATATAAAACATACCAGAAAACGAAACCATTATAGTGTCCCCGTGTCCATTCGTCAGTCGTATGTCAAAGGCACTTGACCACAGATTACCAATAAGTTACTAAAGTAACAGATACATCACTTCCCTGCAAAACGATAAATACCTACGCATTCTTTCTAGCTGTCAAGCGAACGCGAGGAAAAATGAACTTAACGGCTTTGACTCAACGGAGCGTTTCCAAGCGCACAACGCGCGATGACGTTTTGCCGATGCGAGAATACGTTAGGGTTGGTCCAATTGTGTGTTCGAACGCACGGCTAGCCGGTAGGTACTTATCGCGCGACTTTGAGCGAGTGACGGAGGCCTGACTTGAGCCACAGACCCAATCTACCAAAGGGAAATTAGGCTTGGATAATATAATTTATAGGCTCATAACACAATCATTAAAACCCAAATGCATAATAATATAAATATACATAGCGCCATCTAGTTTTTTTTTTTTTTTTTTTTTATATGAGAGGGCGGCAAACGAGCATGCGGGTCGCCTGATGGAAAGCAATCACCGCCGCCCATGAACACCCGCAACACCAAAAGGGTCACAGATGCGTTGCCGGCCTTTGAGGAAGGTGTCCACCCCAGAATAAGTAGGGCAGCCTGAGCGATGAGGGATTCTCCAGCACTAATAGTGCTGGTACCCTCCTGGGGTACTAACTCTTTAAATACCGCTACCATTCTGGAGAGAGACTGGAAGGTGGGCCTCCGGCGCCCTCGCTCACCGGACGAAGCGCAGTGGCAAAATGCCACTACTCAGACGTCGGTCTTCTGCGAGAGGGTGGTACTTCCCCGGTCGAGCCGGCCCATTCATGCTGCAAGCTAATAGCTTACAGCGTGGCTCTACCACTACAGCTCTAGTTCCACACTAAGCAAGTAGGCTAGTCAATCAAATATGCTTTATTTTGTGGGTACACTTAAAATAGTCAGATTATACATTTTATAAGCTACTGTTTGTTCAAAAGGCAATTTTCACTGGAAAAGACAAGCAAGAAACTCGAGTGCGGGTTATTCTTAAAAAAAAAAAACAAGGTTTTTATATTTCATTATTAATTGTGAACAGCCTGGCATGCAAACGAGTTGGTTATGCCCAGGAATTATTATCCTTATATTTGTAATATCCTTTCTTAATAAATTTCTGTTTATTAAAAACACTTGTATCATACGAAATATAACTACGAAAACATATTTTTTTTATGTTTATAAATAAATAATATAATATATTACATTATATACAAAAAAAATGTTAAGATGGTAGTTCAGGACATGGAAATATCTCAGGAAACCGTTCGCAATACTAAAGCTGATATTACAATAACGAGGCATGTCCCGATGGAGTTGAATTTTCTACGGTTAAGGTAGACATGCTGGGATGAGACAAATTGGATTTTACATTCATGAAAGCATCATATTATAGGGCAAACGAACACTCTATATTATAATAGTGTGTGTAATGCTACACACACTAACCAACAGGTTACAGGTAGACATCTACCTGTAACCGTATCAAACTCAAAGCATTTTATTTCAACGTAAGATACATGAAACATAAAATTCAACTCCATCGGGACAAGCCTACACACACTTATGCGCAAGATAAATATTTGGAAAATATTGTTTTTTTGACATCCCGGCTCCATCATCAGATCAGCTCGATGGTACCATAATATTGCATTTTCACTAAACTTTCATAAATCTGCCAAATTTCAGTTCAGTCAGATACCAGCGACTGCTTAAAAAATGGTTTCCAAATTTTGATGAGGACCACTTTTGGAAGCTAAATAAAAGAGGTGACGCTCATGACAATTAGCGTGACAGTCTGGTTTTATAAAATTTTGTATTTTAATTTGCAGTTATATTTGCATACTGAAGGGTTTTTCGTTATCCAATGCTAGAATTAGCATTATCATTCCAAAGTTTTTGTTCAAACAGGAAGAGAGGATTGAAAAGAAATAATTAATTGCATTTCACTAAGTAAAGGCGGGCTATGAATGCACCTAGCAGAGCAGTAACGTTGGTTTCGGATGTGTACAGAGATAATTAGTCTGTTTGAAATCCTCAACTCATCCAGTTGTCTGAAATTAGACTGCTTTGTTAATCAGTTCCCTAACATATTTCACTTTAAAGCTGATAACACAGGGAGAGTAACGAACCGAATATAACTTTTGCGACAATATAACTAAAGAGCTTTAAAATGTTAGCCTTTTAATATCTCAACTTGCTTATTAAACTTAACTGCCTGTCCTAACTAGACGTTTTCCAGACTGGGTGGTCTTGAGCTGCCACTAACAAGCTCTACTCGGATTTACCAAATACATATTTTTAAATTTTATGATACAAATATTTCGCTGAGCGGGTTCCGGCGAAGTAGAAAGTACCTGAAGTCTCGTGGCCGCTCGCAATTCAGACAGCTAATCAACTGCGAGAAAACAATCGATATCGTTTGTTGTTATAGAGACGCTTGTCACTTCTTTGCAAATCGCGCAAAGTGGACCCTCTAACAATTTAATAGTCTCTAATTGGCATTATTTTTCGCTGAGCTACGGAGCTGTTCTTTGTATATCAAAAATAGGGGGTCGAGCATCATTTGATCTTCTCTGCCATAATTTAAACCTTTTTGAATTCAATTAGCTATTGTAAGTTTACATATTGCTAATTGGATCTACCTGAAGTTATAGTTATGTTTTTACAATGAAAAATAAGAAAAGATAGTGTATTTTTTTTAAAAAGCTTTTATTACGAGATTGGTGTAGTGGATAGTGAGCCTGTCAGCGAAACCAACGGTTGCGGGTTCGAATCTTTTTTTTACATTATTAAAAAGAATATAACGAAGAACGGGACTAAAGAAGATACATATCCAAATGGATTTGGCAATCGGGGTAGAGACAACAATGTGGAGTCACTAGGTTTATAGGAATACATTTGAATAGTATTTATGTTTGTTACAAGCTTTTATTCAGCTTGCAATGTTCGTATGTAGGTAAGTTGTCCGTTTCAAAATTTGCAAACCATTTTTCAAACACTTACTGGCATCTGATTGAGCTGAAATTTGGCATATTTATAAAGCTCGGTGACAATGCATGTACCCACATAATAAAAAAATGTGATAGTTGTTGTTATTGAATAAAACATTGACGACGACCTAATCCTTGTGTAATCAGTCAATCAATCAACCAATGATTGATATGATTGATAATATGTATGTGCAGGGTGATTTTCCTAGCAAAATCTTTTTTTACTTAGTTCTTGAAGTGTGTAGACTAACGCCTAGCTAAAGTTTATATTAAAATTTTCTAATTGAATTTTATATACCAATTGACATAGGGGTTTCTACTTTTTTATATTCAGGATTGTAACGGTATGAAAAGTTACTCAAACTTTTTTCACACGAAATATCAATATAGAGCTATTCAGCATTATATATTACTAAGTACAATGTATATACATTGTTAGGTCAGTCGCCCATAGTTCTATTTAGCCGTGTCATTTCAGCTTGGTGGTCATAACATTCCCGGTTTGTATAGGCGGAAGAAGACGCAAAGGGAGGCAATGAGGAAATTGGGTGATAAAGCTGGAACCACATATCTTTAGACGACGAAAATTATAAATATAACATGGAAATCTGTAGACATGGGCATCTGTAATATTGGAACTTTGTAGACATGGGAATCTGTAGAAATGGGAATCTGTAGAAATAGGAATCTGTAGAAATAGGATACTGTAGGCATGGGAATCTGTAGAGATGGGAATCTGTAGAAATAGGAATCTGTAGAAATAGGATACTGTAGGCATGGGAATCTGTAGAGATGGGAATCTGTAGAAATAGGAATCTGTAGAAATAGGATACTGTAGGCATGGGAACCTGTAGAGATGGGAATCTGTAGAAATAGGAATCTGTAGAAATAGGATACTGTAGGCATGGGAATCTGTAGAGATGGGAATCTGTAGAAATAGGAATCTGTAGAAATAGGATACTGTAGGCATGGGAATCTGTAGAGATGGGAATCTGTAGAAATAGGAATCTGTAGAAATAGGATACTGTAGGCATGGGAATCTGTAGAGATGGGAATCTGTAGAAATAGGAATCTGTAGAAATAGGATACTGTAGGCATGGGAATCTGTAGAGATGGGAATCTATACATACGTGAATCTGTAGTATTGACAATCTGTAGACAAGGGTTTCTGTAATATTGGAAATCTGTAGAATTGGGAATCTGTATACATGGAAAAAATCGATATAAAATGTATGGTCCGATTTGTGCGGCATGGTGCCATGTTTGATAGAAGTCAGTATCGAAGATATTCAACTTTTACCTGAAATAGATACAATTGAGTTTTTAACATACCATATCGTACATGTGATGGACCTCAAGCACCGGGAAGCCCTGCACGTTCAGGTCCGCATGGATATCCTTGGAGTCGAGCTCCTTGGAGACCTCTCGAATAACGACGCGGAATAGCCGCTTGTATACGAGGGCTTAAGTGTGAATACCGATAGATTCGGACTTCAAAAGACCTGTGAAGCGGCGGTGGTCATCACTGGTCGGTACTTCGACTTTGATGCCCTGATGGGATGATTTTGCTTGTGTAAACGCATATTTCTTCTCACTAAGGAGAAAGTTCGTATTCTGTATGAACACAGCAATAATTCGAAAATGCAGAAAAGCTTGATCGAAGGTAATAAAATTAAAATCTGAAACCATCGGTGAAAAGTTCAAAAATCGATTCCCAGTATTCGTTTGTTCTCGATTCATTGCCACAGACAGCTCTCTAAGCCTCCGGATAAAGCTTCAGTCATGTAAAAAGAATTGAATCAACCTGTCTCTCCCATGGATGTCGTTAAAGGCGACTCAGCCAAAAAAACATCTGTGTATTGTCACGTTTCAATATCGACGGGCTCACTCAATATCACGTGTGCATTTTTGTGGATGTCTCCAGCATCAAGCTTTTAATGTTTCCAATTGCTTATATGCGGGATGGGATGTCTCTGACCGTGACATTTGGTAGAAAGGTCGTGACTTTATTTAAGTATTGTAATCCGATCGGATTGTATTGTTAATACATTGAATAACTACATGCTTAACAAGTTAAGTGCCGCGACGCAGACACAATTGTCAATCAATTGTCTGCGGTCAATGGTGTGACACCGTATTAGCCTACAAAGACTTAAATTGTCTTATAAAAGATGTTAAAACGTTGCACTTGTCACCATTTAGATTTGAACCTCCACGTAAAGGTTCGGTTTTAAACTAAACTTATGTTGGTACATCTCCTGGCGGAATACATTTCCACACAAAAGAGATTTATTGAATTCGGTTCACTAATATAATGAGATATCGCCGAACATAAAAGTCGAACAAAATCAAGCGATGTCCCTTTTGGAAGTGAATTAAAAATAAATACCTAATAAAATTGCGTAAAAATGGCGAGTCACCGAGATTTGGTCGCCTCGAAAGGCTGTCCAATCTCTCAGTAGCTTCTGTCATCCTGGTACTTTGGACTGTGCAAAAATATGAAAGTGTTTAAAATAAATCAACTGCATTGTAATTTGATACGATTTTTGATTTCCTAAAGCAATTTACGATATATAGAAAGAGCATAAAGTCTGTTTGCTTATGTCAACAAAAAAAAATATATATCGAACAAAAACAATCGAATATGTCCTTTTCGGCAGTCAGTCAAAAACTATCTAATAAAACATCCTGAAAATGACTAAATTTACGCTTCGACCCTTGGGCCTCATCTTCACTTAACATCAGGTGAGAGAGATGGTTATCTACCAACCTAAACTAACTCGATGTGCTTAAAAAAATGGGTGTCATCGAGATTGCGACGCCTCAAAAGGCTCTGTAATATTGTGTGGGTACTTTGGGTGGTGCAAAATTTTTGAAAGTGTGGATTGTAAGGGCACTGTAATTTGTTACGATTTTTGATTTTCGGAGAGCTTTATCAAACCTTCGCTAAATATATATGGGTCTATGGGATCACCCTGGTGGTATACATTTCCATACAAAAAAGATAACAAATATCGGAAATATTCTATTTTAATATTCTATTCTTCTATTTTGACAGTCTAATACCTAATACTAGTATAGCTTAAAAATGGGCAAATTGTGTATTCGTCTCATCGATATTCTGGCGCTTCGAAAGGCCGTTCCAATCTCTCAGTAGCTTCTGTCATCCTGGTACGTTGAACTGTGCAAGCGTACACTAGGTATAAATAATACGATTTTTGATTCCTATCGAGAATATCAAAAAGACTGCCTCTGCCTCCTCATTAATCCTCATTAATCTAACTGTACGTAAATGTTTACTGTGCAAAGTCAATAAACTGCAGCGTCTGATTAAAGGTGTTTTCAAGAGACCTGGTAACGAAGTGATATTTCTTTTTAAACACTTATTTTCCTGCAATCTATCTTCTTGACATGTTGGCGGGTATTTGATTGAAATCTAAAAGATCTAGAAGGACACTTAGGTACCTTGAAACGTCTGAAGGCAGATTTATGTTTCGTTTTCATAAATTAAGTCTATGCGGGTGATTTTGAAGCGTAGGAACAATCGATCGTTTGATGGACCACGCTGCTGTTAAAATTAGTCGTAGCCTTTTATTTTGGACACTATGTATTTAAAGTCTACTTTTCTCGATACCTGAAGGTCAGAGATCCAAATAGGTTTGATAATTCATTTTTAGGGTAATTCTTAAAATATTTTAATTTGAAATTTATTAACAGATTGAAATTGAAATGTATTAAAAAACCAATAAACTCGACTGCATTTAAATCTTCTTCTTAGCGAGTCGATGGCAATTTTATCAAATTCATGAAGACCAAAATGATATAGGGACAAGAACTGCTTACAACTCAAAATCCGTGAATCCATTCGCTTGTCAAATGCATGGAAACTTTGTATATATTTTTTTATTATACATATGAGTTTGATTAGGTATTTATTAAATGGATGTATTTATTAAATTATTTCTGCGGGTGCGTACACACTACACACTACACACTCCCTGCCCTGCGCGCACGAGTTCCACGCCAAGTGTGTATATATGAAATACAGAGAGATATGGAAAAATCTCCACCGACTTTAAATCAGATGATGATATGAAATACATCCAATGGCACTCTAGGGATCAAGACGAATCTGATGACACCTTCCACTTCGAAATCGGTAAAGCCTACAGGAGGCTAGAGAAATCTACAATATACATTACCCTCCTTCCTGGGAAGTGGCGTAATGAATACGATTAAATAAGTTTATATTTGCATGGTGTCAAAAATGGTTACATAAGCTACCTATAATATTAGCTAATATTATTAACTAGCTTTCCCCCCGCGGCTTCGCTTGCGTGGAATTACTTTATCGCGGAAATATTTAATTTGATCATCCCGCGGAAACTACTCACTTCGTCGGAATAAAAGATATCCTATGTCTTAATAAAGGGTATGTTCTACCTACAAATATGCCAAACTGTCGCATTTATAATATTAGTTAGATGCGAAAGTTTGGATGATTGTTTGTTTATTTGTTTGTTTGTAGCTCAATCGCGGCGAATCGGATAAACGAATATGGATGATATTTGGTATACAGGTAGGACGTACCCCGAATTAAAACATCACGATAAAGAGAGTACAATACAATACAAATACACTTTATTGCACAACAGAAAAGAAAATACAGTTTCAGAAAAGTGGTAAGAATGGAATGTACAATTTGGCGAATTTATCACTAAAAACGGATCTCTTCCATGCAACCTTTGGGTATAAGGACAGTACATTTGAAATAGGTAGGTTGTGCGGTATTAAATTAAATAGTAGTAAAGGAGAGTAGATCCCGCGAAAAAAATAAATTTTCACGAAAAATTTATTCCATGCAGGCGAAGCCGCGGGAAGAAAGCTAGTACGACATAAATTTTACTGGCTTTAGTGGCGGCTGATGTGATAAATTAAGATTTCATATCAACTACTATATAAGAGATCTCGAGAAGCCTAGAATCAAATTGTAATTAACCTCTATATAAATTCTCTAACCACTTGTTATGTTGGCTAAAAGAGATCTCTCCTAGAGAAAAGCTCAGCTGTGTAACTTCAGGTCGCTTTCGACTTTAACTATCTTTTTTAAGGTTCCGCTATTTTTCCGATATTTGTTATTTAAGGTAAATAATTATTTTTCTTTTCTTTTGTATGTTATCTTTTTTGTATGCAAATGTATACCACCAGGGTGATCCCATAGACCCATATACATTTAGCGAAGGTTTGATAATGCACCACGGAGGTAGTGCTAAGTAACTTGTAAATTGCATTAGAAAATCAAAAATCGTAACAAATTACAGTACATAAGACCTCTCGAAAATCCTAAAATCAAATTATAAATAACCTCTATATAAATTCTCTAACCACTTGTTATGTTGGCTAAAAGAGATCTCTCCTAGAGAAAAGCTCAGCTGTGTAACTTCAGGTCGCTTTCGACTTTAACTATCTTTTTTAAGGTTCCGCTATTTTTCCGATATTTGTTATTTAAGGTAAATAATTATTTTTCTTTTTTTTTTGTATGTTATCTTTTTTGTATGCAAATGTATACCACCAGGGTGATCCCATAGACCCATATACATTTAGCGAAGGTTTGATAATGCACCCCGGAGGTAGTGCTAAGTAACTTGTAAATTGCATTAGAAAATCAAAAATCGTAACAAATTACAGTACATAAGACCTCTCGAAAATCCTAAAATCAAATTATAAATAACCTCTATATAAATTCTCTAACCACTTGTTATGTTGGCTAAAAGAGATCTCTCCTAGAGAAAGGCTCAGCTGTGTAACTTCAGGTCGCGCTCGATTGGTTGCTCAGGAAATCTATGTAGGAGGCCTATGTTCTCACGTTTTGTGCACGCCCTCTATTATTTAAAAAGCATTAAAATATCAGACTATTTTGGATGATAATCAAGCACAGACGTAACTAGCTCGTTCTCATGCCAGGCTATTTCATAATTGATAATGAAATATTATTGTGCTATTTTGTAACATATTGTTTTTAAAAGAGCAACCCGTCGAGTTTCTTGCTTCAGGGGAAAATTGCCTTATGAACATACAGAAGCTTTAAGAATGTAAAATGTGACTATTTTAAGAGGCTCCTGTTCAGCAGTGAACGTCCTGAGGCTGATATGGTGATGAGGACCGAGAAATGCTTAAGCCGAGATTAAATGAAATGAAATGAGATGAGATAAATCTTTTATCTGCGAGAATACAGTAGTGTTATAGGTCTTATTTCTTTTAACAGCTCATTGTATTCAATTTGCAAACAGACATGCAAATATTAGTCAGCGACTCTACGTTAATAAAACACAATAAATATAACGCAAAACACGTGCTTGAAGTTTGATGTCACTACTTGTCTGTGACCATTGTATCGTTTGTGTGTTTGCAACAAAGAGCAAGCTCATAGTGCGATTTCGTATTGTATGGCGATTCACATGCACAATGAGCTCCCTGCATTCATTCAAAGAGAAATCTATCTGATATTCTTTAATGTACAAGAAATACAAAGGAATTCCAGACAGAAAATATGTACAAAGGCGAGCTTATCTCTAAAGAGACCGGTATATTTTAAAAACCATACGTTTAGGTGCTTGCTCGAGTGTAGGTTATCGCCCGCGGCTTCGCCTGCGTTGAATAACTGTTTGTTGTTTAGTTTGTATATCCTCTACGGGTAACAAAATATGCTTTAATCCAGGGTATGTTGTACCTATATATACCAAATTTCATCCAAATCCGTTTATCTGTTTCGCCGTGACTGAGCAACGAACATGCATCCAAACTTTCACATTTATAATATAATGACGACCTGTTTGGTGTAGTAGTTAGCAACTCTGACCACTATACCAAAAGGTTGCGGCTTTGAATCCCGCTAGGGGCATATGTTTGTGTGATGAATACGGACATGTGTACCCGAGTTATGGATGTTTTCATTTATAAGAATTTATTTATAAAAAAAAATGTATTTATGTAGTATATCAACCATCTGGTATCCACAACACAAGCCTATGGTTGCTTACTGTGGAACTAGATGGCGCTGTGCGTATATCTAAGGATATTATTATTATTATTATTATTATATATACACGGTGAATTTCTCAAGTGAACGTGCATGGCCAAATCCAGAACTATGAGGAATAGCTGTTACAAAAGGAGTCTCGGATCCGATTTTGATGAAAATTAAAGCTGCATTGTTGGATTTTTGAAAAATCAATATTTTCTTTTACTGTGGCCTTTAAACGCGAAGAGATAATAAAAATTTTAAATACATTAACGACACTATCGAATGCTGTAATAATACAGTGTGTGAGTTTTTTTTTTTAATGAACGAGTTCACTTACTGGCTAGCTATATTGATTTTTCAAAAATCCAATGATGATGAATGATGAAATGATGAAATCAATCAAAAAATTATTATTAATTTTATTCTTTTTCTGTAACGGAAATTTGTACGCCTTGACAAGGCAGGTTTTTATGAGATGTATGTATTGGAACGAAATGAATATAAAGTAGACATGGGACCAAAAACTTGACAAATGAACAAATTGTGTTGTAGAATTTGTAAAATATTAAATAAATATAAAATATCCTTAGACATACACACAGCGCCATCTAGTTCCACACTAAGCAACTATAGAGTTGTGTTGTGTATACCAGATGGTTGATAGACTAAATAAATACATTTTTTTTGTAAATAAATACTTATTGTAAGTGAAAACATCCATAACTCGATAACACATGTCCGTATTCATCACACAAACATCCCCAGCGGGATTCGAACCCGCAACTTTTTGGTATAGTATTGTTAACCACTACACCAAACAGTAAAGACAAAACTTTATGTTTCAACTGTCAATATTGCGTCACTCACCGTAATGCTCTAAAAGGAATGCATTATTTAAAATGCATGCTCGTCATATAACTATTGTACCTCGACTAAACACGTGCCCGAACATAATCGAGTTTAGGAAAGGAGGACAACGGACTAGAGGTTGACCTAAAAACACCTGATGTTAAGTGAATATTTATGAGGCTTGCTTTGACGAAGTGACGGCATTATCATACTTTTTTTTTTTTTTTTTTTGGGAAGGTGGAGAAATCCTCATAGGACACGTTCGAGTCGATATCACCCACGGCTATAAAATCGCGAGGCCATATCCACCCGAAGGTAGTGCCGGAGTCGTACCGGCTAAAACTCCGCCTAGCTCCGCTCGCGCTCTTCCGCCTCCAGCGCTCTTTCGTGCTCTTCTTTGCGTTTCATGATCGACTTTATATGTTCCTTATATATTATAACATTAAGTATTATCATACTTAATGTTATATAACATTAAGTATTATCATACTTAATGTTATAAAACAGTTTGTTTGTTTTCTTTCACGTGACTGTGCACCACAACAGAAGCAATTTTTTTTAATAGTAATTGAAAAATTTTAAAGTATCCGAGAGTCAGTTGAAACGAATATGTCCTTCAGACAAACAACCAACTGAGAATAAATTTACAGACCACGTCAAAACAATATTAGCATAAAAGGTTGTTACAACATTTGTGACTATCTGAATTACAAACACGCTTGGTGTACTTTGAGCCCCCAAAAATTATAAATAAAACATGTTATTATACTTGAAAATAGAACAACACAATGATGCTGCGGATTTCTTTCCCTTCTTTCTCTTTCGGAAGCTTGAACTTACTGACTGACAGATAAATGCAATAGGTGAGCCCCATTATTAATCCTAGTAGATATAAATAGCCATTCAACGCATGATATCATGTATCTAACTCTCTCATGGTGTACTTCGACCAGCTCCCCAAAATTATAAAATTGCATTAGTTATATACTTTATTTAAAAAAAAAAGAACAACAATGATCCTGTGGGTTTCTTGCGCCGCTTCTTTTCCCTCAGATGAATTCCCTTTCCGAAGCGGTAGTAGCTTGGACATACCGACTGACAGATAAATGCAAAAAACTTTTTTTATTTCCAGTAGATTTAAATTGACATTCAACAAATGATATCATGTATCTTACGTTGAAGTAAAAAATGCTTGAAGTTGAAGTTGAAGTTTCAGTACTGGTTCTGTCGCCTATTCAGCCAGTTTTCGCAGCATGCAAATATCTATAAATCTTAAAACTAATACAGTAATAACATTTCATTTAAGTAGGTAATTCAAGTCGATAACACTAATTACTGTTAAATTCATAATATCAAATACATTACATAATTCATGTCAGTTACATTCATTAGTATTAATTACATTAGATAATAGAAATTTCCACCTTATGATCCAAAAATTCTTTAATTGAGTAGAATGTATGTTTTTGATTGGACTTGTCCGTGAGTCGTATTTTAATTGCAAATATTATAATATCAGAGAGGTTTCTCAAATTAACTCTGCAACAGTGCTCCCAAAGTCTACCTAAGAAAGATAATTTTATTTTCCTCTAAGTACAATTCTGGGTAACTGTCAAGATAAAGGTAAGCATAAGCCACAGACTGCTACTTACACACTTATCTTTCACTTCATTCATTCATTTTTTTATTTCCTGTAGTAGTATCTTACGTTGAAATAAAAGTTTGAAGTTTAACGTTAAAATAAATGCATTTCCTGAATCCTACAACCTTGGGATCTTCAAGAGCAGAGTGAATAGGCATTTACTGGGATCGCGTGCTTCATCTTCGACCACATCGTCACTTTCCATCAAGTGAGATTGTGGTCAAACGCGGATCCAATCATAAAAAAAAATGCCTTGAATTTTGTAAAAGCTAAATATCCTAGAATCGGCTATATCAATTCCCATCATGGCAAGGAACATCTCGCAAAGTCAACTTTTGAAAATGAAAAACAGTTTCCATATCCGTTAGACTAGGCTTTAAACTTTGAATACCTCTCTTTTTCTTTTAAATGGTTGAAAGAAAAGAAATGTCATGAATACTAGAATTTATGAATAGCATAATTACCAGCTTAGATACGGGGACAACAGTATCCTGTTGCTCGTATATTTATTATTTCTAATAAACGAGTACAGCATATCGACAAATGGCGTCATGACTAACAGAGAACGGACCCATTCAATTCAACATACAACCGGCATCTATGCGAGAAAATTAGTGACTTATTAGTGACGTCACTCACACCACGTCTGCATGTGTATTTAAGCATTAACACGTGTCTTGTTTGTGACTTGGCCTAAAACGACTCGGCGGAGTCAATGTCGTCGTGTCCATGAAGCTAAAAGATTTAGGCGTACCTAACCATTCAACTTTTGCGCATTGGAACTGTTGGAAAACCACGACAAACAATAATTAGCATGACAACTGATTTTACATTATTTTTTATAGGCTAAGTCACACAAATACAATGATTGAGTAATTGTTTACTATTTATATTTGTTAGCTTTTCATTACTTACGAAAGAAATATGAGCCTGCAAATCTTTGGTTGTGCGATGGTGTCTGCACTATTTCATGGCACAATTATTTGCAATAGTGAATTGCACTACATCTTCTTAACTATTTAAAGAAAAAGTGAAAATGTGGGCAAGGGCATGTCATACAAAATAGTCTCATAAACGGCACACATGATATAACTCGATAATTCCTCTATCTCGTCCGCAATTTGTGTGTATGTATGTCTTGTCTATGTGCTTCATTTTCTAATGCTCGTGTATGCGAGGTAGGCTATCTTTGATGCATCGCTTAAGCAGTTTCGATGGTATATAGCTTTAACACAATGTTTAATTTATCTAGTATAGTATTTTACTTAGATAATTAGATCTGTTGTCGATGTTATAGCCGTGATCTGATCATAAAGAGACAGGCAGAATTGCCATTTGTCACAATCGTAATAGAATCTCAAATAGTCTGTCGCTGAAGGCCTCTAAGTCACTCATCCGAGTTAAAAATCTATAATCTGATATTACATAATTGACTGAAAATGTTGACGCGGATCAGATAACGGAGTATTAAAGTGGTAAATGAAGTAATCCTAGTTGGTCTTTTGTACAAAAATAGTCACCGTCGCCGCCTAATGACGGTTCAATATATAATTTTAAAATAAGTCGTGATGAAATAGGGGTACTGGAAGTCTTTGGAGACATAACAAATTAGGACTTAGCCTTGGATAGTTAGAAATAATGTGTTTTTTTTATGGACAGCGTATTAACTTCGATCTTTCTTGTAAATGAATGAGTGTAATGTCCTTATTATGGATCACATAGTATGGCCCTACACTACTTCATCCTGGTTGACTGATTTAAATTTGGGTCGAATCAGATGAAGTACACCAAAGCGGGTTGAAGCATTTAACCGCCTCCATGTAAACAATAAACTGAGGCCGCGGCTTCAAATCCCAGTATGCTATGTATGGTTTGGTTGGTGGTAGAACTGCCTGGTTAGCTACCACCATCATATTTAAGTCAGTCGCTAAGCAGCGATGTTGATAGAATTGTTGACATTCGTCGGTTAGAAAAAAATTAAGGTTCTAATAATTAATTATTGTCCACAGCACGCTTACCTCGAGAGGACCGGATGGAGCAGAAGATATCTGAAATACAGGCGCATATTCAGTTCCTTGACGCACTGTACCGCGGACGGGAAGAAGACATCATGGGTTTGCAGGTGAGACTGTCTGCTATAGTTAGAGCTCGCAATTACAGGACGAAGAACTCAGTATGAATTAAAGCAATTAGGAAAAACACTAATGCCAGTATGGTGCCGAAATAAAAATATAAAACGCCAGGTGTCAAATTTGTATCAAAAAAAATATTTACTAGATTTTCATATTTTCAGCGCCTCTGAACGGAATCAACCCTCTTACTGGAGACACATTTTATGAAATGTTACGAATTCTCTGAATCCCGCTTGCGGTTTTTTAATCGGCACGGGGTAAAACGCCAACCTCATACTGGAAGCTGCGCTCGAAATTCCGAGAACAAATTTTACTGAAAGGAAACTTCATTTTATGTGCCGGTAATATTGCAACGCTGCTCAGTTATATAAGAATCCAATTTCGAGAGAACTTGCAAAACATTTTTACAGATTATATTGGATAGTTACATCGTTTTGACGTATTATGGAAAAAAAGATTAATCATCCAAATAGACTCTCTCTCTTATATTTTAGATCTATGCTCGTGTCGGTGGACTCCTTTCCACACTTCTCTACATTTCGGCCTTTTGACTTCCTGACAGTCTCATATTTCATAATTCTGTTTTATTAATACCTATCTTAAATTTTACTCATTAGTAAGGCTGTGTACAGAAGTACGCGTGACGCAGTCACAATCGCTATTTGTTTTCGATTAGCGAAGTTAAGCAAGGTATGGCGCGGTCTATCAATAGATGGGTGACCACTAGTGGCATTTTAATACTAGTGTTTCCGTGCTTCGGAGGGCATGGTAAATAGGTAGTCGGTCCTGGTTGTTATCAATTGAAGGTAGTCTTTAAGTCAATGCGGTGGCTTATATATATACTGACAGATAGCCCGTCTGACACAATACCACAAATCCGTATTGGGCCCGCGTGGTGGAGTGTGGCACATACCCTCTCCCAGTAAGAGGAAACTGAGCCCCAGCAGTGGAAA
Organism: Oegoconia quadripuncta; assembly: GCA_949316235.1. Taxonomy (NCBI): domain Eukaryota; kingdom Metazoa; phylum Arthropoda; class Insecta; order Lepidoptera; family Autostichidae; genus Oegoconia; species Oegoconia quadripuncta. The sequence goes on along the minus strand of OX438742.1, from coordinate 2,791,222 downwards.
CATGTAATTCTTTGAATATCAACTTGAATATTGAAATAACGATATTTGAAAAATACCTCGACAAAATCGCTGCTTCCGATACCCATAGGGACAAATTTCGCTCGATAGAAAATAATCGCTAAGCTGACACTTCCAAACTACGTATTTACACTTCCTTTGCTTACCAATTGGCTGAAATATTGTTTGACTGATCATTTCAAACTTCGCTGTTCCGTTTTTAAGACACCTATTCATTTCGACACTCGCACATGACCATTAAACAATTCGTCCACTGGACATTTTGTCACGTTGACGACTCAGTCCCGGAATGCTTTTATTACAAACAAATCTGGAAAGTCAATTTTAGCCTACTTCTAATTGCCCTGTCGAAATGAAACCTGTATATGTTTCAGATGACAATACTATAATTTGGTATCTCGGAGCTGATCGGATGATGGACTCCTCGACGTGTTTTTTAGTTATTTAAACTACCTATTATAATAATTGTACAACATATGGTTTCCCTGTATTTCCATCGCACACGAGTCGCGTAACAGCCACCCTAGAATGAATACTGATTTCAACTTTAGGTTGGCAACTTTTCCAGCCATTTTAGATTAGCGAAGTTTGCTGTCATCGTCTTAACACATTTTTATTAGCTTGACCTGTAACTTTCTAACATTGTAATCAAATGTTATAATTTACTTTTCACTAACTTCTAATGGTAATGTCAGTTTGTATAATCTGTAAACTTATGTTACTCTGGTGATAATACAATAAAGTACTAAGCTGATATGAGGATGAGGCATCAGGAGGGTCTGATGATAGAGGTCATGGGGACTCCTCGATAGCTACCAGTAAGACCATAGAGTTTGGACTCTTTGAGTTGTCTTAGTGAGTCCTTAGGTAACAATATTGTATGCGTAATTTATTTGATATAAAAGACCTTTTTTTACAAAATTTTGTAAAAAGTATTTCTGGATTTAATGAAAGATATTTTCGATAGTAGTCGGGATTTTTTATTGTTTGCAATCTATATTAATAAAACGTTACAACTAACTTGCCTAACAGGCCGACTGATCCCTACCTTATAGGTAGACAACAAGTTTTTTCGAATCTTCGCTGCTAAGATCTAAAGGGATTTTAAACCAAAGTCAATATCTCGGAAACCAAGTGAAAATTGATATGAGACTCTTCTTCTGCCTCAATTTGAGAGATGCTCTTGTCGGTCTCTCTGCTTTCCCCCCTCAATTTTACCTCTTGGTACGACACGAAATTCACCTTTTTATTCATTTGGCCAAAGTAATTGGTATATGTCTTCGCCTTCCTCTCTTTCCTTAAACTTTCCTCCAATTTAAATAAAATGTAGTGTCGTAGCAGGTGACCTATCATATTTCCTCAGCTACTGTGGCCAACAGCAACTACCATGAGACTCTACTATAATAATGTACATCGTGTCTCTGAATCCAACATAAAGCAAAGTACCCCTGTTACCTCATTACCTTTGCACAAAAGCTCTTAACCAATCCTATTGTTTAACAGGAAGGTAGCCTGGGGCATAGACTGCTTTTAATTCTGAATAAAAAATTGCGATAATGCTATTTAAAGCGGACGAACCCGATGGCTAGCTCTATAATAAAGCGGATTTGCAAGCAAAACTCGGAAACGTTTAATCCGATTGCATTGTAGGCGCTAATTGAACTCACTTCACAAACAATTTGTAATATAATCTGTATTAATCTCTTTAATAAAGAGTATTATGCCTATTAATTAGGATTATACACTAATGCTGCACTAATTAAGACGTAGCTTACTACAAATCAGTAAAACAAGTTTGGGCCGTCTGTATTAGACGAGTAAGCGAAGTCACAGAAAGTGTCTTATGTCCGTAGGGCACCGCCTTCTCTCCTTCGTGATGAAATCACTACTAAAATACGCCTCGTCTTCATACATGGAAATCTTCTGAGTGACTGACCACTAGTGGCTATTTAAGACAACTATTTTCAGGCTTTGGAGAGCATGTTAAATAGTTGGCTCCGGTTAATTTCAATTGAAGGCAGTCGTTAAGGCCAGTCGAAGGTCAACATGGGCGGTTTACAGACACTACTAGTCTGACACAAATCTACCAATCCGCACTAGACTCCAGTGTAAGGCTGATTACAATAGACTAATGCTACGCTAATTAAGGCATTATTTCAAATCAGTAAAAGAAGTTTGTGTTGGACAAGTAAACCAAGTCACACAGATATGCAAAAGTTTGGATGCTTGTTTGTTTGTTGCTTAATCGCGGGGAAACGGCTGAACGGACTGTAATTTCGTATATAGGTAGAACATACCCTAGATTAAAACATAGGATATTTTGTATCCCGATGAAGTGAGTAGTTCCCGCGGGATGAACAAGTTTCCGCGATAATGTTCTTCCACGCAGGCGAAGCGATGGGCGGAAAGCTAGTAAACAATAAAATAAAGAATAAATTTTTTTTTTTTATGTACAACGGGTTCGTCCTTGACCTCAATCACACCTGATGTTAAGTGAAGATGAGGTCGAAGGTGGAAGCGTACTGACCCGGAAACCCCAACACATTTGGGGGAAGATACAACAACAATAAATAAAGAATAAATTTAATCGCCTGCGTGACTCAATGTAAACGAAATAGTGTTTGTTAAATCTCCGCCTGGCTAGCTACCACCATCACTAAGTCTAACGCCAAACAGCAATGTTAATAGCATTGATGTGGTCCGGTTGTCAAAGTGCTAGGAAGTGTTCTTTCCAGCACGCCCACCCTTATGTACAAGATCTAAAGAGTTCTCTCAACGTGGTCGTGCTAGGTAATATTCTTTCCATTCCGACCATCGTATAACCAAGATCTAAATAGTAAAAAAATTGTAAAACAGGGGTACGAAATAGTACAAGTTCTAAGCTACACCAAGATAATAATATAAGGAAAATATTATTAGCCATGCTACGAAAAAACGAAAAACGCAACGTTGCCAGTTCGCTCTGTAATACAAAGTCAAAGTAAAAAATGCTTTATTTTCTAGGTACACAGAGTATGTACACTTAAAATTTTCAATTTTACATTTATGAAGCTACCGCTTCTTCAAAATGCAATATTCCCCTGACGTCAACTGGCAAAAAAAGAAGGTTGCTCTTTTAAAAGCAGGTTTTTATAATATAAAAATTTGTGTAATACACAGGGTCATTCATTACTAATTGTCAAATAGCCTGGCAATGAACGAGCTGGTTTATGTCCAGGGGTGATTATCATCTAAATAGTCTGATATGCTTTCTTAATAAGTTTCTGTTTTACAGTAGGTATCATAAAATTTTTTTGAAAGGATTTTTTTGTATATCAACAGTAACCTTATTGAAAAAATGGTATACAAAATCCTTTACTGAATTACTGACTTTGCGGAGGCGACTTATGTGACCTGCAACTTTATCTTTATTTCTTATATTGACATCATGTTTTTCACTAAATTTCTTAAATGATGCAATATTTTTTTTTTACATATTAAATTTTCAAGAATGTCCTGTGAAGAGAAGGTCTTAATAAATTGTTTAAATGAGATTGTTTTCAAGTACATCGCTAGGAGGGTAGTAAGCAAATTGCTTTGAAATGCATGTAACAAAGCTCTGAAGGATCCAAGCGAATTTCTGGCAATACTGGATATTGCACGTCACTGAATTTCCTATTAGCTGATTCCTATTATGCTCAAAGCCACGGCAGTTCAATTGTCTTGTCAGAATTCCAATTAGCAGGCAAACCTATTCAAAGAGCGTGAGTACCAGCACAATAGCAATCTGCGCAGACGGTGGAAACTCCTGGAACGGCTTACAGGGGATATGGAGTATACTGATGTCTATCCGCGCGGTTGAGTAACAACAATTGCTTTGTGTGAGACGTGCAATATTGAATATACAGGGTGCAAATGCAGGTGCAAAGTCTTTAGAGGGTGGTAGTTGAACTCATTTAGAATGGGTTAAACAATACTTATATTAGTCTTACGGTGCTCGAGGTAGTTTTCTTTTTCTATAGGAAAATCTTAAATGAAGCAACAAACGACTCGGTCCATGCACACTACAATACAAAAAATACATGTTCTGATATTATATCTTATGAAATAATTTTACTAGAAGCACTCATGGTGCAATAGCGTTTGCTATTCGTTTTCGATTATTGGATTGGATAATTGGATGGGATGACAACTAGTGACATTTTTCGTGCTTCAACGGGAATGTTAAGTAGTCGGTCTCGGTTGTGTTCAATTGAAGGAAATCATTAAGCCAAGTCGGTGGCCTAAAGGGTTTAAAAACGCTGTGACAGTCGGGTAACTTGGGATTATGGTCCATACCCTCTGCCAATGATAGGGAGCAAGGCTGTTGATGATGAAAAAAATGAAAATAATTAGATAGTAAAAATTGGTATAAAGAATTATTTTCAACTAAAACTAGTTGGGTTTTAGATATCCTTATAAAAGACCTACACTATCTCCCTTATAAGGCTTTGAACGAGCGACTGAACACTCTGTATACCTCATAATAGATTTGTATCCTTCGTGTTTTGAATATGTGCAAGTGAATTTGACGCCCGATTTTCTTGCTCTTCGGCAACTCATTTCGTTTTGATAAATGCCGAACACGCCGAACTTACATGACATATTCGATCTCGCACGGACGGGTTTGTCAAACGCAAGCCGAGCAAAATTAAGGGGAACAAAATACACGTTGTTGACATCTCTTTGCGACCTTTTCGTTGACGGCATTCAGTATACTGGGGCTACAGGGTACTTTAGATATGAAGTTTTTAAAATAAATCGCATTTGAATTTCATCTTTTCACCCGGTTGAGGAGATTGTATGTTTCGCGCATAGTATCTATGAGTATGTTTCAAAAGAAATGAAATGAAAAATGATTTCATTGCAACAGCTTAAGTCTACAAAACAAAGAATATTCATAAACAGTTCAGAGATATCTGACTTATTACATAATAGGGTTGAGGTTTCCTAGTATGAGAATACCTGTGACAGGAAACCTCGCAAACAGTTTTTAATACGTAGGAAAGTAAGCATTAGGTACAATAATAGCTTAGAAATTTCTTTATTTAAAACTGATACTATTCCAAGTATATGCCTAACTTTTATGTCCTGCTTCTGGTGTGTAAGTATGTAGTATGTGGCATTCACTCATAGCGCTCAAACGGCTGGATGTATTTTAAATGATGAGGTAACGTTTTCGATTCGTCGAGTATTGGATTTACATCACAAAAAAGTGATAAAAGATGCCAAAATCAAAACAAAAATATTTATGAGCTTGTTTCGGAAGCAACGATTATCTCGGGAACAAATATTTTTCACAAAGCGCGCACGATGTGTATTTTTCAGGGACTTTGGTTTTAAAGGAGTGGCCATAGATATCCCAAACGTCTTGGTGGTTCTACACATTGAAATTTTAAAACAACATCCATGGTTTATCTTTCGAAATATAATGAAAAGCACACGTGACAGGAGGTGATGTGGTACATGACTATCCTATGACACTCCAGGGGTCAAGACGAATCTAACGACACCATGCACATCGAAATTGGTATAGCCGCTTAGACTTTAGGAGGAACCGTAGAAATCTACATACACTAACTTGAAAAACATTACCCTTCGTCCTTGGGCAGTGAAGTAAAAAGGTATCGCTAGTTCATGGAACATATAACGAAAACTAGTGAGGATAACCTTGGTTTTCCTGTTGACAGTACTTTGACTCGTATCTTTTTAATTAAACCCTGATCCCTCTTTCAGGGACGTGCCCTGCAAAACTCTCGTAACGCAAGCCCGGAGAGACTGTTGAACCGCATCTACGAGCTGGCAGCTACGATCAACACACCAGAAGTTCGCGCTTTGCTGAAGAATGTATCCGGTGAGTAGTGCGAATTATAGATCCTTCATTCTGCTCCTGTGAAAGCAATTGCGATTTACTTTTGTGTAAAAAAAACAGCGGCTGGTAGCGTTCCTGCTTTGATATACACAGCGCCATCTAGTTCCACACAGAGCAACTCGACTGGTATTATGGATACAAGAATAGGTTTATGCAGTTCAGTGGGGGTCGATAGATAATGCTGCTCAGGTGGAGTACTTGAAGGATTTCATCCCTGATGGGCTCAATTCACGTAAAAAAGCAGTCTTGCGACGGGGTCACCATTGAAGAAGTTTTGGATGCGGGGATTCTTCGAGGAATGACACAACCAACTCTTCTTTATAATATCTGTGTATTCAGCTCTTCACATGAACGGTACACCACCAAACATCGAAGTAATTAGTTCCAATTCCAATTTAGTGTTATGGCTGCATCGTTGTGCTCGATGATTCTGCTAATGTCAGGGTTGAAGTTCACAATGCTAAAGTTGACGATTGTGCGGTAAGTTAAGCTTCTCTAGTTTGTGTAGTTGGAGAAAGGACAAAACAGAACAACACATATAACCACCACCTTAACACATAATTAAGATAAAATACGATAAACTCAAAGAAGTAGACATGATAGACAGATTATAATTATAACGTTGTTAACTTTAATTTTAGCTAGTACATATACAAGACGGGAGTGAATTTGACATCTAATCTCATGACGTCTGTCTGAATTTTATTTTGAATTCCGAGAGCCCGACCAAAGAATTTCCATAAGCGCGGTATAAATGTTAGTGGCCAAGACGGCTACATATTTTGTAAATACATTTTATAAGTGTTAACATTGTTGCGAGTTTGAAAGTTTTGTACACATACATAACGTCACGACCTTTATCCCAAATGGGTGGTCAGAGATATCCCAATAGTAAAAGTTTAATGCCTTAAACAAAATCTTCGGTAAATCGAAGTATAAAGAAATGCAAACATGGCAGGAGTTTGCTCTATAGATGTTTTTGGTGCACGGATCCACAGTCACCTTTTGGGACATCCACGGAACGAGTCGGGTTGGTACAAGGGCTTGTAACCGGTTTTGACAATACCGGTAAAAATTATACCGGTTATTTAAATGGTTAGGAATTGTACTATACCCTTTTTTTATTTATCATTGTGTCATGTTTCTTATTGCTGTACAATAAAGAATATTTTGTTTTGTTTGTTTGGTTTCGTTCGGAGCGCGTCCGAAATCAGAGCGCTATCTAAACCATAATTAACCGGTTTAATTCACACAGACAGCTCACGTCTCGGCGTAGTTTGAAATTAGTAATGATAGAAACGGCGTCGTGAGTAACAGCTAAATGAAAACCATTAAAAACCGCTTAGTTGATTCAAAACCCATTTGCTTTCGCTCTACAAGAAAACCGGTTTTTAAGGTTACGGTAGAGCCAAATCTAAATAAATATAAATGTCTTTGCACATGCACACAGCGCCATCTAATTCCACACTAAGCAACTAGGCTTGTATTATGGATACCGGTGGTTACATAAATACATTTTTTTTGTAAATAAATACATAAATAAATGAATAACATCTATAACTCGGGAACACATGACTGTATTCATCATACAAACATATGCCTCTAGCGGGATTCGAACCCACGACCTTTTGGCTTAGTAGTCAGAATTTTTAACCACTACACCAAACAGGTCGTCCGAAATAAAACACTCCTTTGTATTTGACGCTGAATTAATTTTAAAAATAAACCGATAATAAACCGGATTTTGTTAAAAAATAAGCCCTGGTTGGTTCTGTTCCACATATCACTCTCTATAAAAACAACAAAAGGGTCACGGGTTCGATTCCCAGAAAGGTTAAATACTCTGTTTTGTTGGTAGTAGAATTTTTACATGTTTTCTTGGTCAAATACGACTATGTATAAGTCTACCGCAAGCAATGTGGAAGCATTATCCGTCTGTTTGAGATAAGAGAGTCAGTCTCCCAAATAAGTTGGGACTTCAGGTAAGCGTCCTTCAATTCGGCTTCATCTTCACCTAACATCAGGATTGCAACAGTACCTCATCAGCGAAACCTAATCCATGTAAGGTAAGTAATAGCTGACATCAGTTGACCTAAGTACAGTAAAATTTATTATTACTTGGATTTCTGGAGTTCATGGACATACAAAACGTCACGATTTATCCCAAATGGGGTGATCAGAGATATCCCAAACAATAATGTTTAAGAGTTTATTGATTGAAACAACATCCGCGGTTCACGATGTTTTCCTTCACCGTTTAAAAGCAGTCGGATAACTGCACATAAGTAATTAAAAACCCGGACCTCCCTAATTGAGAGACCGCGTTTTATCCACTGAGCCACCGATGCTCTTAAGTATAAATGCACATAAGTAATTAAATTAAATTTATAAACTCATTGGTACCTGGGGTTCGAACTGGGGCCTCTCAAATTGGGTGACTGTGTCGCTTCCAGTGAGCCACCGACGCTCACCGACGGCATTTTCTATATACAAGGTTATATTTTATATACCAATCAGACGATACAACCCAAATAGATCATACTTCACTTCGACCTCATCTTCACTTAACATCAGGTGTGATTGAGGTCAAGTATCAACTCGTTGTGCATAAAAAAATACATTTTGTAATCAATATGGCTTCAAATAAAAAATAAAAAAATTATGGATTGTCGCGAATTCAGTCACTATTATGTTTCAGCTTGTAGGGTGTTTATCATTTCTTAATTAGATAAATAATTAAAGTAAGAAATGTGACCCCATATTTTTATAGCCGGAATAGATTCTAGGATTGCTTCTGATCAAACTAGTTTCAGGTATACAATAAATAACTTTGTATACTAGTGAATTGAATAGTAAATTTGAGATATAAGAACCAATTGGCTACCCCTATGTTCAGACTAAGCAAAGTTAATACACCATTTGTGGAACACTGTATACGCTTTTATAAATAAATAAATAAAAAGATATTTATTCATCCACTTATAAAAAATATACTACATGATCATTAATTATAGTTAAATTTTCTAACATAGTGGACAAATTTAAATAGCTGTTTTTCAGTCTCCACCTCGTGCATTCACTGATAATAGAACGCATAACCCGTCAGAAGTTGAATGTTGCACACTGCAATACTATTGGCTACAAGCTACATGCAAGCAAGCATTACATGACGAAAACTTAGGAGAAAAAAAAATTTTGAAATAATAATAATTGGCGAAAGACACCTACAATTCCTATACAATTAAAAAGTCAATCTCACTAACAAAATCTCATAACCTTATAACTGAGAATATCGTCAATCTAACTGAGAAAAAAATTAAAGATCATGTCAAAATAACATTAGCCAACAAAAGGTTATTATAACAATTAGTGACTACCTGAATGACAAACACGCATGGTGTACAGCTCCCCAAAATTATAAAATTGTATTAGTTATATACTTTATTTAAAAAAAAAGGACAACAATGATCCTGTGGGTTTCTTGCGCCGCTTCTTTTCCCACAGATGATTTCCCTTTCCGAAGCGGTAGTAGCTTGGACATACCGACTGACAGATAAATGCAATAAACTTTTTTCTATTTCCAGTAGATTTAAATTGACATTCAACAAATGATATCATGTATCTTACGTTGAAATAAATGCTTGAAGTTTGAAGTTTTGTAGTTTGAATGAACAAAACATTGAATACTACTACTTCGTACTTCAGTGAATTATTTTATTTATATCCAAAAGCGACTGTTTAGTTGATATTCTGACACTGGACTCTAACAAAAATTAACAATTTAAATCTTAATATTTTCGCAAATGGATGTCTAAATCGATAACCTGTACAATATAATCTGTAATATTTATGAACGACCTTTAAGGTGAGGAACGTAATTCAAAAAAAAATCATCCCCAATTTACGTGTTGGGGAGGTACCTACCCTAAAAAAAATTAAACATTATCGGCGTGATTAATATGTATTTTCTATCTGTGGAAACGCTTTTGGTCTCCGCTACATCAATAATAGTTCCTTTATGTACTGCATATTTCCCGAATAAGTAAATTGAAATGTCTATCTGTCGTACACATAACAAGCGCTCCAATCATAATATGGTCTTTTGTTCTGCTTCAGACCTGTCTAGAGCAGGTAGGGTCACATTGCGAACCGATGACGCCGAACAATTGTTCAAATTTATACTTGTAGATACAGGCTGACATTAAATTAGTATTGCAAGGAAGAATAAACAATGTCCTCATAATTATAATGTCACATTTTCGTAACATAACATTTTGTGAAATTAGTCGCTTTCTTCACGTTAGTAGCAACGTCTTTGTAACGAAAAAGGCCGGTAATAATATTACATTAAAGCAAGTACTTACAGGTTTTCAAAATCATAGAACACCTTTTTTTTTTTTTTTCTATATATACATTATATATGAAAAAGGTTTAACACAATACAAAAGTGCGCCACAGAAACCTATTCAATGTTTATACGCAACACACTGAGCCTCATCGCTTACCACTTACTGTCTATTACAAGTTACAGTATCACCAGCACCACCCATGTAGTACTTTTTAAGTGATTGTTTACATTTTTTTATATTTATAAATATATCTGTATGTATTTCCTTGGGAATATCATTTAAAATGTTTGGTTAATTTTTTAAAGGAGAATTTTTAAACTTCAATCCCTCTATATCATGAATCAGAAAATTTTCGGATTGAAAGATTTTGATAAAAAAAAAACACAATATTACAGAAATTCTCAATTTTGAAAACATTAATATTTGTAGCAGTAGCATTAAAAAACTGAACTGGGACAGAAAGTATGAGAAGATTCAAAATCAAAGTCAAAAATGTTTTTGCATTATTTAAGTTACTGCTTGTTCAAAAGGTAGTTTTCCCCTAAGAAGAACAAGCAAGAAACTCGATAGGTTGCTCTTTTATAAACAGAAAAGCCACAATTATTACATTATTAATTGTGAAATAGCCTGGCTTGCAAACGAGCTGATTATGTCCAGGGATGATTATCACCTAAATAATCTGATATTTTATAATACGCTTTCTTAATAAGTCTCTGTTTTATAGTATTGTTTAATGACAGTAAAAATAAAAAAAAAATGTTTAGTAAAGGTTTTTTTTTAAATAAAAATAAGCAAATTAATTTTAGATAATTAGGTTTGTAATGCATTTACAGGTCACCCGTATCCTAATTTGTATCCTTCCAATAAAAGTTATAACTATGAGAATCAACCTCGGTGCTTGTTATAAAATAGATTAGCAAGTATCCCTTCCCAGTGTTCAAGCGATTTCCAAGCAGATAAATCGATTCGCCGTGATTGAGTACCAAACGAACACAAACAAACGGCTTTGATGTAAATGAGAATACGGTTTACTTTTGCGGTTGCGAATTCGTATCCCGGTATGGAAATGTTGTTTTGTTGTTTTTTTGTGGACATTTATGTAAAACTTTTATATGCGATCTAGTATTCAGTATTCCAAGTATAAAATTTGTCTATTTCTTTTATGCACGACGGGTTCGTATTTGACCTCAATCACACGTAATGTTAAGTGAAGATGAGGTCGAAGGTGGAAGCGTACTGACCCGGAAACCCCAACACATTTGGGGGACTGGCTATCTTTGATCTCTGACAACCGGAACACAACAATACTATTAACATTGCTGCTTGGCGACAGATTTAAATAAGACGGTGGTAGCTACCCAGGCGGATATTTTAAAATGCCCTACCACCAACCAAACCGAGTACTTAAACATGTACCCCGCTGGGGATCGAACCCGCGACCTCCGAATCGTAAACCCAATGTTGATTACTTTGAGCCACGGAGGCGGTCTAATTTGGGACTAGATAATTGGTGTCCAGTAAAACACACACACATACACTCACACACATAAAACGCGACATTGCGAATATAATACATGCGACGATTATTTGACATTGATTGAAGTATTTTAATTTATTATTAAATAAATTTATTATTAAAAGTAAGTTGCCTAAAAGTATTGAATATTCTTGTTAGACGACCAGTTGCCAAAGACGAATGACTGTACCCATACCCATGAAGTATCAACATTTATTTCTTTGTGAGTATGAAGAGGGAGATTTTAGAATAATTCTATTTTGCGTGACCATTTTTTTATATGTAATATTACTGGTAAAGCCCAAAACAACTTTTGGTGCTTTACCAGGCTCCGGTCCGCTCGTGCATGGAATACTGCTGTCACCTCTGGGACGGTTCAACCAAGTACCAACTAGCTGCACTCTATTCTGTGGAACGACGTGCCATGAGACTCATAGGTGATAGTTCGATGACTGCTAAATTGCAGAGCCTTGAACACCGTCGCAAAGTCGCCTGTCTCTCAGTTTTTTACAGGATGCATTGCGGGGAGTGTGCGTTGGAATTACATAAACTTATACCACCGTCACCCTTCCATCTTCGGACCACTAGGCGTTTAGGATTCCACCCGTATATAGTTAATATACCGAACATTCGCACTAAGAAGTTCGATTCTTCATTCATCATTCGAACAGCCAAGGCATCGAACTCCCTTCCGGCGTCAGTCTTTCCTGAATCCTACAACCTTGGGATCTTCGAGAGCAGAGTGAATAGGCATTTACTGAGATCGCGTGCTTCATCTCCGACCACATCGTCACTTTCCATCAGGTGAGATTGTGGTCAAATGCGTATCCAGTCAATCACAAAAAAAAAAAAAACTAAATTATTTATTATTACTTAGTTTGCCTCACTATTTACTTTTACATCTAGATTGTATAATGATTATTATTAAATTATGACTTTCCACCGAATTATTTTTTTAAATATTAAATTATGACTTTCCACCGAATTATTTTTTTAAAAGAATTGTAATGAAAAATGAGAATCTGCAATTGACATAACTTTGGCTTATAGATTTTGTGCAATATTTTTTTTTAAATGATGCTGTTGATTCTGTATTATTGATAAATTAATAACACCATACCATCACCATCTTACACCACATTGTCACAGTTAGCGACGCGCTCTTACTTAAGATTAAAAAGTTAGGTGCCTGTCTCTGATTGGTGGACAGATCTGTCAGTCCGCGTCCATTTTGTTTCGCCTACGCACGATTACTCTGTCGGGACAAAAATAAATGTATAATGTGCTTGTTAACTCACGTTAATATAGTGTACGTGTTTTGAATTAATCTCCGGCCACCCATCATCTACAGTCACTTTCTATTAAACGGGATTGTGGTTAATCTATCCAAAAGTCTATATAAAGAGTCTATCAAAAAAAAACTATTAGACTGAATACTTACCGTTTACTGTTTTTATAAAACTAGTAGCTTTTAAATCGAGTTGCGGGAGAATTTCGCCTACCGTGAAAACTGTATCAAAATAGGTAAGATAAAACTTTGGTCTGCCGGAGCCCCGACTGAAGGGTCCTTCGCAATTGCATCGCTTCAGTTCGTTTCGTTGCACAAATTAGCAACCAAACAAATAAAAAATAAAATTTCTCCTATACCTAAACAGAAAATTCTTAGCCAAATAATACAAAATTGGTCGGACTGTAAAAACTGCCAGGCTACTTACTCGGTGGCAGACCATTTAATATTTAAAGAGCTTAATTTTAGCTATTACTGTGTGTGTATTTTTCGATCCCTTGCGGCATACATGTTTAGTACTCAGTTTGATTGGTTTAGCGCGTTTAGCGAGCTTGCGTTCGTTCTCTGAATTTGGTAACACGTAAGTAAATTATCTTTCAACATAAAAATTCAAAATAATTGAGTTTGTAAAAACTGAGAAAAATCAAAGTCACTTCCGTGGCTCAATGTAAACAACATTGGGTTTACGATTCGGAGGTCGCGGGTTCGATACCCAGCGGCGTACATGTTTAAGTACTCGGTTTATTTGGTGGTAGGGCAATAAATATAAATGTCCGCCTGGCTAGCTACCACCATCTTATCTAAATCTGCCGCCAATCAGCAATGTTAATACCATTATTGTGTTCCGGTTGTCAGAGATAAGATAGCCAGTCCCCCAATAGGAGTTTCCACCTACGGCCTCATCTTTACTTAACTTCAGGTGTGATTGAGGTCAAATGATAACCCGTTGTGCATAAAAAAATATCGGTCTCTATCTCTTGAGCAGATATTAACCAAATTATTAAATAAATGCAATATTAGGAAAAAAGTTCATTAAAATCCGTTAACAATTGACTAATTTTTCAGGTGACAAACATACAATAACTCTCTTTTTTGAAGTGTGTTAATTAAGTTTTTAAAAACCGAAAAACCCGACAGCATATTTTGTATTTCACGGGCGCGGCGTCATGGATTTTTTTCCATAAAATGTATCCTATGACACTCATCAAGATCAGGACCTTGCACTTCAAAATCGAACCGTACAGGAGGTACCACATAAAACTACAAACATATATAAATAAATATTTCGGACACTTACAACAATCATCTAGTTCCAAACTAAGCAAAGCTTGTAATATGAATACTGGATAATGGATAAACATATATAAATATTTATATAAACATCTCAGGAATAAATGTTCGTATTTATCACACAAACATTTACCCCTCGCGGGATTCGAACCCGCAACCGTCGGTTTCGCTGACAGGGTCACTATCCACTACACTATATATTGGATCTTTACCTATGAAATTGGAGCTTTATTCTTCGTTAATCATAAATGTTGGCCTGCGATTTTCAAGTCAATATCCAAATTGGTTTTTTATTTGGAAAATGGAATATTATTTCAAGGTTTAATATGAAATATTTTTTAATTTCTGGTCTAAATCACATAGATAATAAAAAAAATTTGAACAGAGCAAAGAGCTCTGTTCATTTGCTTCCCATAATCATTTCTTAGATTCGCTGAAACTTTTATGAAGCGGTAACCGCTTTAAAAATTAACGCTGCCTATACTTAACTTAATGTTATCCGATAATACACACAATGTTTAGCTAAATTTGTATTTGCCGTTCCCAAAAAAAAAATCAAAAATGTTTGTATGGAGAAAACAGTCTTAATGAAATTCTTCATACAAAACGCCAATTTCATAGGTAAGGACCTAATATACATACACTCAAAAAACATTACCATTCTTTTTGGAGCTGTCGGAAAATGATAGTCCGAAGTGACCTATTTATCAGTTCTCTGATGGGCCCTGGCAGACCAAATGTTTCTTATTTTCCTGGAAGGTAATAATTTTCCTGCTAACTCGATGGGGTAAGTAATCATACCAACCGGTCCATTTTCCTTTATTTACAAAGGGTAAATATAACATACAACACAATAATGCTGTGTACATTTACATAAAGACATATGAGTGATGTACACGTTTTTTAACGAGGTACTGGCAAACATTCAGAGCCTTTGAATTCAAAGCTGCCATGAAATGAAAAATGCACAGGTTTCGGCGAAACATTATATGATGGTTTCGTTGAACGTTAGCCGGTGAACTGTCAACAAATGTATCGGTGTCATAGACTTATACCGGATGACTTTTTTTACTGTTACGAAATAAAATAGAGCATATAAGTGAAATAGGATTGGCATAGACAGTTTTTTTTTTTTTTCCAAACTATAATCGGCACGCTAGCGTCGGAGATTGATATGCTACTGGCTGGAATCGTTGGGTTCTGTCATGTGAAATTTATTAGTCGGCGTAGGATAGTTGTGGCGTCTGGATCCAGAGCGCAAGTTAGGACATCGTTTGCTCAAAAATTTTATAAATTTCTTGGACCATTACTCGACTGCAAAATTGATAAATTGTGGAATATACATCCGCTGAACAGATATGAATACAAACACAGGTTGAGTTCTTGGCTAAAAACCCAAAAATGTTTATATGGAGAAAACAGTCTTAATGAAATTCTTCATACAAAACGCCAATTTCATAGGTAAGGACCTAATATTTAATTAACATTTACCCTCAGCAGGATTTGACTGCAACCGCTTATTTCTTAGGTTCAATATCCTCCAGGCGAATCTGCCAAATGAGACAGCTAACGACCACAACTATTAGTTTGCGTGCAGACCATTATTGGTCCTCCAATCGGCGGTCTACCGTAATCGAATTTTCCCTTAATTCAAATTGTCTATAGAGACCACAGTTTAATTAAGCTGCGGATTGTCATGAACTGCCACGAACACAACTCTATATACGCAAAGCAATTCCCCCCCCCCCCCCCACGTCCTATTCCCCAACGTGATGAGCGATATTGCAATGAACACACCCCCCCCCACACGTATCAATTTTCGGAGCATTTATACAAACATCCCTTTGAAGTCGTAATTACCATTTGCAAAGCCAAAACCGCGTGTAAACAACAGTGGGTACGTCTGTATCGCATAGTGTACAGTGGAACTAGAATCTGCCTTCTACTTGTACATGAATATGGTGAAGCCCTGAATATGCGGGCCATAGAGAACGCAACCTAAGAATTTTTTTTTTTTATATGAGAGGGCGGCAAACGAGAATATGTGAGTTTGTTTTTCTGGCGGTTATATTTTTTAAGTGACTAAATAGTATAATAGTATTTAGGTTTTTTTGACTAAATAATATTCTGATTTGTCGACCTGTTTGGTGTAGTGGGTAAAAATTGTGACTGCTATATCAAAAGGTCGCGGGTTCGAATCACGCTAGGGGCATATGTTTGTATGATGAATACAGACATGTATTTTATTTCAAAAGAAAATGTATTTGTGTAGTTTATCAACCATCTGGTATCCATAATACAAGCCTAGTTGCTTAGTGTGGAACTAGATGGCACTGTGTGTATCTGCAAAGATATTTATTATATTATTATTATCCTTCAGTAAGTTTTAACCGCCCCCGTGGTAAACAACACAGGCTTTACGAATCGGATTGGTTGGTGGTAGGTCATTTTAAATGTTCGCCTGGTACCACCAAGTATGTCGCCAAACAGCATTGTTAATAGCATTGTTGTGTACCGGTTGTCAGAGTAAAGAAAGTCAGTCCCCCAAATAACTTGGGGTTTCCGGGTCAGTAACGTTCCACCTTCGGCCTCATCTTCACTTAACATCAGGTACGATTGAGGTTAAGTGCTAACTCGTAGTACATAAAAAAAATCTTTGGGGGAAGCCTATGTTCAGCAGTGGGCGTCCTGTGTCTGATAAGATGATGATATATTTAATTAAGTATATACAAGAACTTGAATTAAAAAGTCTACAGATGATGTCATTGTTGAAGGTACCAAAGACCATAGCGACTGTTTTGATGACAGTTGACTAAATTTGGAACAGTTTTAACCGCCTACATGGCTCAATGTAAACAACGCAAGGTGGGGGTCGTGGGTTCGATACGCAGCGGGGTACATACATTCGCACAACACATGGTACTTGTTCTTCTTAGCGAATCGATGGTAAAAACATCACGTGCTGCTACTACTGTTAGCTGTTGTGTGCGAATACGTTCGCGTGAAACATTTCGACGAAATCGGTTCAGCAAAAAGTTTACAAATACTATGTTAATCCAGGTCCTAATCTCTATATTAACAAAATTTCATCCAAATCAATCCAGTGGTGTACGCCTGAATAGGTAACATGCATACATACACAAACTTTATACATACATACATTACCGCTTCCTTGGCTCAATGTAAACAACATTGGGTTTACGATTCGGAGGTCGCGGGTTCGATCCCCAGCGAGGTACATGTTTAAGTACTCGGTTTGGTTGGTGGTAGGGCATTATAAGTGTCCGCCTGGCTAGCTACCACCATCTTATCTAATTGTGCCGCCAAGCAGCAATGTTAATAGCATTGTTGTGTTCCGGTTGTCGGAAATAAAATAGCCAGTCCCCCAAATGTGTTGGGGTTTCCGGGTCAGTACGCTTCCACCTTCGACCTCATCTTCACTTAACATTAGGTGTGATTGAGATCAAGTACGAAACCGTCGTGCATAACAAAAAAAGAAAAAAACTTTCCAATTTATAATATTACTTATGGATTGTATAATAACACTGTTTTATAATTCAATTTAACAAAGTAACAAAAACCAATTTGGGTCACTTTTTCACGATATGCAAGATTCAGTGTGCGAAGTGTAAGTGTTGTCTCGTTTTTAACTTTACCATCGCGTTCGCGTTTACGAAAAAAGTCCCTATGAAAAAAATCGTTTTGCAAACTATCCGCTAGAGGCGCTGCACATTTCTCCATACAAAACGTCACGTAAACGTGAACGCGGTAGTAAAGTTAAGTCGAAACGAAACTTACACTCGGCCCTCTGAGGCAGTAAAATAATTTATTGAAGTCGCTAGACACGATAGACATAGTTTCAGATAATCTCCCTCAGCCCGTAAACATCCCACTGCAGGGACATAGGCCTTTTAGGAGATTTCTTTTTTATGCACGACGTGTTCTTACTTGACCTCAATCTCACCTGATGTTAAGTGATGTAACCTGTAACCTGATGTAAGTTAAAGAATATGGGCCATAGTCCGCCACGCTGGCCGAATGCGGGTTGGGGACTCCGAATGTGGGTTGGTGACTGGGGATTTTCAGATAAGTAATAAAGAAAACAAAATAATAATAAATATACGCTTCCACCTTCGACCTCATCTTCACTTTAACATCAGGTGTGATTGAGGTGAAATACCAATCTGTTGTGCATAAAAAAAAAGTAATGATTCTGAACTTATTAAAAGGCAACTTGAAAAAAATATCCGCTTGTCAATATTTTGGGGTGCAATTAGGAGTTACTGTGTGTGATTGATTTTGTAAATGCTACATCGTTATAGTACCTATCGTCATCATCATCACCCCTAAACATCCTACTGCAGGGATATAGGCCTTCCGTCGTATGGGCCATAGTCCACCGCGCTGGCACAATGCAGGTTGGGGACTTCACATGCCTTTGAATTATTATTTCCCTGGCACACTCACAATATTTTCCTTCACCGTTTAAAAGCAGTCGGATTAATGCACATAAGTAATTAAATTAAATATTATAAAAGTCATTGGTACATGGCCTGCCTGGGAATCGAACCCGGACCTCCCACATTGGGAGACCACGTCTTAACTGCTGAGCCACCGACGCTCCTCATCGTTATAATATTGGTAGAAGAAAAGCAGTTTATGGACCTCGCATTGCGCGATTTATGATCTTCGATTGTTGTTTGCAATCCGAACGTAATGAGGTAATCATTTTCTGCTCGATACAATAACCTACTATTTCTCCGAACAAACCTTAGCGATATTGTTTAGTAGTTTACTCTGTTCACGTGGATAAATACGCTAAGCTCTATATGGGGCTCATTGCCCCTGGTCTGTCGAAAGTGATTAAAAAAAAACTTATTCTTTACTGAGGTCACAGGGAGGTTTTTTGACAGGAACTCAGCCAGTGATGTTGCATTTTTGTTTTTATTTCTTATAATTTGTTCATTCTGAGTTTTGATTAATGTTTCATAATTAATGATTAATAATGGCAGAATATTGTGCAGCAAAAGTTAGTGATGGTGGACAAGTGAAGAGAAGTATACATTGTGTATAACGAAGCTTTGAGCTTCCCACAAGAAACTGCCAAAATCGTTAGTAAGATGACTTTACCGAAGATGACTTGACCGTGACTAGACTCTGTAAACGACGAATGACTTGTTTAACTGAGACTGACTTCACTAAACTGAAGAAATAACAAATGGTTGTATGGGATTATAACCCCTTGCCTTCTCCGAGAGGAGTAGATTAAAACGAAAAAGGTCACAGTCTAGAGCTCAGACTGCAGCTCCGGCTTTTTGGCGGGAACTCGGCGAGTGAAGTAGCATTTTTCTTTATAAGTCTTAAAATTTGTGCATTCTAACTTTTGAAGCTTAATAATGGCAGAATATTGTGCAGCAAACGTTAGTGTTGGTGTACAGGTGAAGGGAAGTGTAAATTAAAGTGCGTAACGGAGCTTTCGGGTTCCCACAAGAAGCCGCCAAAATCTTTTGTAAAGCATTCTGCCACTTTACTGAAGAATGACTTGACCGTGACTGTGACTAGACTCTGTATACGACGAATTACTTGTTTTGATTGAGACTGACCTATAAACTGAAGAAATAAGATAAATAAAAATTTTCACTCGAAACTGGCAGTAATGTCCCTCGACAATGAGGTTGACTGGTTGCCATCCTCAAAAATAAGAAGAAGAAGACTGCAGCTCCAAAAGTAAACATCTCCATAGTCGAGACGGCCTTTGACTCTAATGACTTGGGTAATCTTTATGTATTATGGAGCGTATAACATGATTATTGCTAAATACATTACACAGGCAATAGATTTTGCAATATTTATATACTTTTTACAGCTTTGATTTTTCATTTTTTTTTATGCACAACGGGTTAGCGTTTGACCTCAATCACACTTGATGATAAGTGAAGATGAGGCCGAAGGTGGTAGCGTACTGACCCGGAAACCCCATCTTATTTGAGGGACTGGTTATCTTATCTCTGACAACCGGAACAAAACAATGCTATTAACATTGCTGTTTGGCGGCAGATTTAGATAAGATGGTGGTAGCTAGCCAGGCGGACATTTAAAATGCCCTACCACCAACCAAATCGAGTACTAAATATGTACCCCGCTGGGGATCGAACCCGCGACCTCCGAATCGTAAACCCAATGTTGTTTACATTGAGCCACGGAAGTGACTTTGATTTTTCTCAGTTTTTATAAACATAAAAAATGTTTAAAGATAATTTACTTCGCAAGCGCGCTAAACATAGGCCAGTAAGGATACACTTTTAGCTTCCTATAATCTTAAATGCCGTGATTTTTTTGCACATGGTTAGAATACTTGTTATGCCACAAAAATGTTTTTTTAACAAATCGGTAGCTTGCTTTAGATATATAGTATTGGTATTTAGTAATAATACATTGACTATTGGATTAAAATTACCACTTTAAGTACTACAAGTAATTTTATTAAATTTAAAAAGTAATTCAGCCGAATCTCCCAAATTGGGAGACCGCTTCTTTACCGCTGAGCCACCGACGCTCTGCGTTCTATTAGGCACTATTTGGCACCATTCAGCACAGTTTTTTTGATATTGTCAAAATAACTGAATTCCACCTTGTGTATTCTAGTATCAAGTACGTTGTCGATGGACGTTCAGATCCGATCTCTATAAAAAAATCCATTCACAAGTTCCTAATTGCATTGAAACACAAAAATAGAAGCTTTAGCAACTGTTTAGCAAACTCTCGGAAACATTCTAATTAAAATGCGACCGACCCGTCCAAGCAGTGACCAAGCTAAAAGTTATTTAACTTTGTTAACAGTTCCCGGCGGCGGCGACTGTGCGACGAAAGCTCTCATGTGCATGTGCACAATTCACAAAAAACATAATTAAATAACGCTGTCCCTTTTAAAGCAAAGTCCAGAGGGCGGAGTGTGAGTTTTGTTTCGACTTAACTTTACTACCGCGTTCACGTTTACGTGACGATTTGTATGAAGAAGTATGCAGCGCCTCTAACGAATAGTTTGCAAAACGATTTTTTTCATAGGTACTTTTTTCGTAAACGCGAACGCGATGGTAAAGTTAAAAACTAGGCAAAACTCACCCTTTGCACACAGGCTTGGTTCGAGCGGAGTTTCTATTTCATATTTCCAGGATGACAAGTGTATGTAGTGCCTTTTTATTGCACAAGGAACACAAACAGAAATGAAAAGGTCCAGCCGTCGTACTTGGTAAAATTTTTTGGGATCGCTCGCTGAATATGTCCTGTTAGTCAAGTAAAAATATATAATTTTTGTGGTGTAATTTCCTATAATTTTATAGTTTCCTTATTTTGGAAGAAGGATAGAGTACCAATCAGTATTAGAATAAAATTATTTTCTAACCTTACTGTAGCTTGCTTTAGGTATAGCATAGGCATTTAGTTTTAAAGCCTACAATATTAAATTAAAGTTAGCACTGTGATGCAATGTGGGGACCAGGAGGAGCAGTAAATGAAATTAACAACTTGGTGATACGCGTATAATGGCATCAAAATGAGTCGTGCAATTACTTATATACTAGGTACACAATGTAGGGAAGAGGTGCGTCATACATAACATACCACACCTCCCCCGTTTTTTTTTTTTTTTTTTTTTCCAAAAAATAATAATAACATAAAAAAAAACAAGTTATTAATTCAAAACAAATAACAAAAAACGTATTGTATGTATAGTCGAGAGCGATACTATACTCATCATCTCATACATCATATCCGAATCTTATTTTCAACATAGTGACATTACAGTGCAATATAAATAACAAAGTTAAAGTAGAAACCAAAAATTGAGTAGGTCAAAGGATGATAATATTATTATTTGTTTTACTCTTATTTTACAGTTGACTAAGGATACCTACTTTATTTCTTCTATACTTGCCACACTTACATAGAATTTAGTCCACCTCACAACGCATGTAATGGATATAGTTGACACTTAAATATTTTTCAAATTCAAATTCTTTATTATTATTTTGGTGTAACAAAAATAAAATTATAGAATACCAACTTTCGAAAATAATTTCCAAATTATAAAAATTTCAACAAAATAAATCCTTTTTTTTTTCAAGATTACTAAAATAGGTATTTATAGGTACTTGGGTTATTATTGAAATGTAAGAAGATTATTAACTTTAATGAATTTTAGTTTATATTTCCTTGTCATTCACCAATTAATTAATAACTCAGTATTTTTAATACAAATACAAAAATAAAATAAAAACACTATGTTTTACAAATGTAAAAATCTGAGATACCTACAAAAAAAACATTTTAAATGTAGCGAAAAATATTAATCAAACTTAAGTAAAACACATTAAGATGCGTTTATGATATTCATCGAATGAAGTTTTACAATTCATAAGTGTCCTTTTTTTTTTTGATAAATACATGTTAAATTAATATATGATAAAATATAAGTAACTTCTTCTAGATTATATTCTATATAAAAGAAAAACTTGTACAATAATGGACACAATATTATATTTTGTGTCTATGCGCAATGTTGACAATTATACATACAAAAATGTACTTCAGTTTATCAATGCTTACTTTAATTCACCAATCACCAATTTATCATACAAGAACAAGAACAAGAACAAATGAAGAACATATGTTAATTAAAAGATTTGTGTGCTTTAAAAGAAAAATACACACGAATAAAATAAAGAAATACATCATATATCAAAAGTAAAAGAAATACATGATAAATGTTCCCAGTGTTTGTTGTAAACTTGAAAATAATATAATATACCTAAATCTCGTCCTATAGTTCACATCTTTCAATACAGTGATACCATAAAATAAATAAAATACTTGGTCATTGTCTTTATGGGTTTAGCACCAATATCACCCATCAAATTATTAAACTTCCTTAAACGATCCATATTTTATACAAACAGTCCTTTACCATTCTCAATTACAATATCTATTCATAATATACGTACCGGTACACTTAATTATATCATCTCGATATATTATTCCTTTTATTTGGGCCGGCCGGTCCCAACATTTGTCATAAGGTACATTTTATTTAAGTCGACTTTCATTTTAATAAATTAAATAATACATAGACTTCTGTCTAGTATGGGTTGTGCGCACACCCTATAATAACTTGGGGCCATTAGTTTTAAGATTCCTAAATCTCCAACAGCTCTCACAGAGAAACGTCGTTTGCACCATGATCGAGCGAAGGATGACCCTCGAAGTACCTTTCTTTTGTGTACCGTGTACTTTGCGCTCACGCATTAATTTTCATCCATACCTGTCATACTATTGTCCTTACCATATACACATCCAAATTGAATCCTTTGATCTACAGGAATTCTGTGACATCTGGGTGATCAATCCAGAATTTATCAGAACCTTATATATCAAATTATTCCCAACATCCTTTAAGTAACTGTATCTTGTACCAATCATTTCCGTTTTAAAAAGTAACATCCTAAAATATCCAGTCTACTTACTACTACCAGTATCCTCACCAAGAGAGATCTGGTTAAATGAGAAAAATACCTAATTACATCTCAAAGGAGTAAAAAGTTTTTTAATAAATTTCTCATAATACACCAATCCATAAACCATTTAACTTTGCTCTGCATAACTCTATAATCTTTAATTTTCCTCTGTAAGTAGTTAATATTGACTACCAAATCTATAACAAATTCTCTAGAGTGCAATTCTTTAAACCGTCTTTGCCTATAAATTTACAAACCCACAATATTTGGAAACAATCAATTAAACTCATATGATGACCTAATTTAATATTTATAATTTAAATTGCAATTGTCTTTACATCATCGACTTGAAGGTCACTGACACAGGTAACGTGTCTGCACATCGATAGTGTCTGCTTACTGCAATGTAAATAATTGTATAACATACCTAACTGAAATAGGTAAATGCAAGTAATTATTCTTAGTAAAGTTTCTTAAAATGACAAAGTTCTGCAATTACACGAAGCAAAATGAGAACTCATTTCATCATTATAGACATATTCGAACTCTTTGAATTTGGTAAAATTTTTAAAAGAATCCAAAAATGAAATTAATGCTTCAAGTTTCAAATAAAAACTATATTTAAATTGATGTTCTCTTTATTTTATTGTATTTTGGTATCTAATAGTCATTGATTCAAAATAATACAAATCTTTATGTTCATACACTATCCTTGTTCGCGTAGTATAGCTGAGAATACTCAGTATTAGTAACTTGCCCAGTATAGGTACACAGTAAAAATACCATAATTATAAAACATCGGAACTTGTAGCACTTAATTAAGAGATAGCTACATAGTTATGTATTTGCGTCAATATCATAATATTTCAAAAATGTTAGTTAATTTTAAATATGTTAGTATTTGTATTATAAGCATTATTCAAAAGAAAATATATAACTAACAACGGGATGGTATTAATTGAAGATATGTAAAAATAAATGTTATACATAAAAGTTAAGTAAATTATCGGTGAAAATTTAAGTAAGTTACCTATAATTTCTTCAATGGGTATGTACGCTTGTTATGATATTGTATAAGATATTTCGTACCCTACTGTACAGTGTTTTATCTAGCCGTATAACGCAAGCAACCTTAACGAATACCTAAATCAAACAGGTTAAGTAAGGAGTAGTTACAACCCAAAACAAATAGTCAATTATTTAGAAATATTTATAAATATGTAAAATGTTAATAAACGTAACATAATAATATTTCAAACAGTAATAATTATGTTATAGTTTTTAGTATCTAGACGTTAAAAATTCTATTCGTAAATTCTATTAGGTTTATTATTAGGTATTAGGTTAGGTACTCGAAGTGCGTTTTTATTTTAAATGGGTAATTAATAGTTGTAACATTAATTTATTTGTTAAAATAAAATGATAATCAAAGTCATTGTCGGCTTTTAAAGCTATAAAACTATAATAAGTTTGGTGATTAAGTCGAAATTATACCTTTTATTATAAGTAGAAAAACGAACACATTTAAAAGCAATAATAATGTTTTTTTCATTACTCAGGATACATGTCATTAAAATAAATATATATATAATTTTGGACATTTATCTAGTTCCAAACTCAAAGCCTGTAATTACAGATACTAAATAGTGGATTAAAATACTACATAAATATTTATATAAACATCCATGTCTCAGGAATAAATGTTTGTAATTCATCACACAAATATTTTATCGCGGGATTCGAAGCCGCAACCCTTGAATTTGTAGGCAGGGTCACTAACCACTATACCTATCGGTCGTGAATTACAGCATAATAGGTTCTTTATAAATTGCATTATGATTGCATAGGTAGCTAATAGGTACATGCACAAATATGTTATCATCGAGAGGTGTAAATATGATATTATGATGACATTGAGTAAAGGTATTGTTTTACATTATGTGCCGCATCGGACACTCACCCGAATGACATCCGATTCATATCTATGGGTTAGGCTATAATTATTATAATAGTGTATTTTAGAGAGGTTTTTGTTATATGTTATAAATTAATAATCAGACATATTAAAATAATTAAGACCTGTGTGGGTACACACATATAATGCACATAATATGGCATTTTCTCTTAGTCTGTGCGATGTGAATATCAGGGAGATCCCTTTTTAGTAATGAAATACTTCCTGTAATTATATTGATTTCATATAGGTAGTTACTAAGAAATTGTCAACATGCGCATAGCACTACGACTCATCGGATTGTACATATTAAAAATAATAAATTTGCTTATCAAAATTAGGTACTTAATTTATGTAAATAATCAATGTAAAATCAATTCTATACTATGTGTACACATTGGAAAATTAAATTGTCCGCGGCAATAAAAAAGAATATTAACTTACAGTGTCATTTTTCACTATCACTCACACTTTCTTTTCATCGGCGTTGGGCATGGGCACACAATATTATGGACCAGTGGGCAGCGAGGCAACGTCCTCCTGCATTGGCTCCAACATCGTCCAGATCGCCCATAAAATCTCTTCTCCAAATCTGGATGCAATCAACTCCCGGCACCCACAAAAATAGTATTGAAGTAGACCTCTTCCACTTCCACGAACCATGGTTACTCTACTCATGGCTCAATTCCGATTTGCTTAGTCCTTAGTTTCAGTTTTAAAATTTTAACTCCATTTTGAATTTCGTGATAAACAAAAGTACTTCCTTTTTAAAAAAAAATATAATGCACAGGGCTGCCTATATAGAAGGCAGCACTGGCAGGGTCGCCATGCAATGTGGGGACCAGGAGGAGCAGTAAATGAAATGAACAACTTGGTGATACGCGTATAATGGCATCAAAATGAGTCGTGCAATTACTTATATACTAGGTACACAATGTAGGGAAGAGGTGCGTCATACATAACATACCACAGTGATCTTCATTGCATTGTAGAAGATGTATCCTAAAACAATATTCTAAAAAAATGGCTACTTTAAACTTTTTAAAAATAGTTCATTAACCTCTGTGTCCTCTCTTTCCTTTTTATAATTCCGCGGGTCAAGTATCTCGGCGCGCCTGTCAAATTTTCGAAAATACCTGCGGTGTTAAAAACGTTTATAGATACTCTTCTACTGGGTGTATTTGTAATCTGTGAAAAGCTATAGCTACGGGAATATATTATCTATGGATATAATGAATAAACACTACTACAGCTATAATACAAAAAATCAGAAAAATGTTACGAGTTGTAATATGTAGGTATACCTATATCCACGATATAATTGGTATTTTTACGGAAAGTACAGATTTATTTCATGTTGTTCTTAAAAAAAACGGGTAATTCAATAAATTGTTATGAGAATTGGAAGCTCTATGGCCAGGTTCCTAAGCCTGTTCTAATAAAAAACAGTAGTTGGAATTCTATGCCTATACTCCCACCCACAGAGAAAAAAAATATTTTCGCAAATACAGACTAAATATCATAGCTAACATGACATGGCACACATTATTGGATGCGGAATTTAATAGAGAACAAGTTCAAACACAGTCCAAAGGAATTGGAACTCTATAATCATTACAATTGAGAGTTGAAAGTCGGGTGTACCGCCGACACCGATCGGTGTTCGCGAGTGTTGAAGGTAGTATTTTGGACACCGATCGGTGTCGGCGTCCGCCTACAGGTTAAGTCGCGATATTTGCCCTCGGTGAAATTTTGTATAAATGTATATTTTTTTTTTTAATAGTTAGAGGTGTTCTCAGTACATTCTTCGACGCAATGAAATTCACAGTGGTCATTAATAGTCAATGCTTTATTACTAAATACCTATACTATATCTAAAGCAAGCTTCTAATTTGCTAGAAAACATTTATATTCTATCACTGACAGGTATGATAGAAATTCATACGCAAATAAAATCACGGCCTTTAAGACTATAGGCATTTAAAAGTGTATCCTTACTGGACTATGTTTAGCGCGCTTGCGTTCGTTCGCTGAATTTGGTACCACGTAAGTGATCAAGAAGTAAATTATCTTTCAACATAAAAATTCAAAATAATTTGAGTTTATAAGAACTGAGAAAAATCAAAGTCACCTCCGTGGCTCAATTCTATTTCTGACAGGTATTCTGTCACTGACAGGTACTTTATCCATGTGCAAGAAATCACTGGCATTAACTTTGTGGGAAGTTAAAAGTGTAACCTTACTGGTATTCATCAAGTATTTTTTTTTAATTGGCACGTGCCACGCCTCTTCACATTTTATTATTCTCCCATCAATAATTAGACTAATTGAATTTATCGAGTATACATATTCGTCGGCTTAACTACATACCTACGTAGTGTCGCGTGATAATTTGCATTTCAACGCTAAACAATTACTTAACCTGTCGCCTGTGGTTCGTCACATGAAAGAGTAGAAGCAACTCATCTATTCTCTTACCTTGGGTATCGTCAAAGGCGACTAAGGGAAATCCACCCAAAAACATCAATAGATTTGCACGTTTCAACGGTGATAGGCTCATCTCCTATCACGTACATATCGAAATGTGAACCATGGATGTGTTTTCAATCATTAAACTTTGAATGTTTGGACACACAGACGCTTGTGTTTGGGATATCTCTGATATCTATTTGGCATAATGGTCGTGATGTCGCGTTGCCGTCTCTAAAAATCAGATAGCCGGGCTTGGGTGCCAAGGCCGGTCATTAAAAGAAAAAGGTGTTTTGAATAAAACACATTTTTATAACAAAATTTTAATACGTATTATCATTTACATATTTTCCTTTGGCAGAAATAGGTCAATTTCATTAATAATTTTCATTCAAATTAGAAAACAGGGAGCCTACCGCTGGACGGGCCAGACGCCGCAAAATTTGGCCGGACAAGAGGTGAAAAGGGTCTCAAACTCAAACTCAAACTCAAACTCAAATCATTTATTGCATTCCTTATGTTTTGTTTTGATGACATTATAGTGTACTGTATCAATAAGGACCTTGTGAAGGCACAGCAACATGAGAGAGTAGCATGCACTAATTTAAATAATTACAAAAAATTCTTAAACATTATTTACCAGCTAGATATTTAACCTATTATATTATCATATGTATTTTTACCTTTATATTCCAATTATATTATTATTTTTCTTTTAAATGATTTATTAATATGAATTATATATATATATATATATATATATATATATATATATATATATATATATATATATATATATATATATATATATAATTCATATAAGGTCCTTATTGATACAGTACACTATAATGTATATATAATTCATATTGTAATATCATTACTATTTATTTATGACATTTATTTATAATATATTATTAATTATTTATGTATAATTAATATATCTCGTGATATACCATTAAAACTTTTTTTAAAGTATATTGTACGTTTAAAGCACGTAGTGTCAGCCAATAGATCGGCTAAATACATCTCGTAATAATAGCTTAATTAGCTGACATACACTCTGTGGTCTATAGTCGGCCTGTCTATCACGCATGTGGGGTTCGGTCCCGACGGATGCACTCACCTACAATTAGCCTTGTTACATAATATTATGCTTTTAGTAATGTACATGCAACATAACAGGGTGTACGTTTCCTTTGATGCCCGCAATATGCGAAATTGACGGGGCTTTTCGTTTAATTTTTAACGGAGTGTACATTTATTAAGTGTTTCGACTATTGGTCATTAATTTGTGAAGCCAAGCTTTGATAGTTTTTATAGATAGATAGATAGATAAATCGTTTATTTGTATCTCCAGTTACACACATACCATAGGTTCCAAAGCAATTCGATCAACATATTTTATAACAATCCATAAAAGTAATATCAGGATACACTAGAGTATATACAGGGTGTCCCTGGAAGTATGGATCAAATCGAACAGGGGCATGGGGAAGGTCATTCCCAAACTTAAGCTGAAAAAAAAAATTAAAAAAAAAATTAATTAATTATTTTTAATTAAAAAATTAAGCTGATAGCTTTGCTAGTTTTCTTTTAAAAAATTTTTTTGTATAAGCACTATTCGATAATATGAAAATGTAAAAAATTGATCATAACTTTTGAACCGTCAAAAATGGCACCGACATTCATAGGGTTGTTTGTTTTGTTTTGTAAAGTTCTTTATTAATAATGGAATAAACAATTGTATACATCTCAGTGTCTAAGCCTAAGAGAAACAAACATAAACAATAATAATTATTTGGCAGGCTAAGCACCTATTTCAAACAGTTAACAATGAGGCAAAAGGTTAATATTTATCTAAGTAAACAATGCACTAGTTTTTATCCGGCCAATATGTCTAACTTATGCAATCTTTAGAGGAGATTACATGTATTTAAATGCATAGATAAATGGTTATAGATAAATAAATCGTGAAATATTATATCATCAATATGAAGGTATTCAATTCAAAGAAGCTTAGATTATACTATTATTTAAACACAGTGGGTATCTGTGATGCATGCACGAGTAACGCGCGTGAGTCGTCGTCAGTCAGCGGACTTTAGTAAGCAGTGATGGGGTAAACGGTATCGGCCATATTTAATAGTTCTTTCATAATTCATAGGGTTAAAAAGTTTGGGAATGACCTTCCCCATGCCCCTGTTCGATTTGATCCATACTTCCAGGGACACCCTGTATACACTAGAGTATTTTAGGTTGGTGGTAGGGCATTTTAAATGTCCGCCTGGCTAGCTACCACCATCTTATCTAAATCTGCCGCCAAGCAGCAATGTTAATAGCATTGTTGTGTTCCGATTGTCAGAGATAAGATAGCCAGTCCTCCAAATGTGTTGGGGTTTCCGGGTCAGTACGCTTCCACCTTCGACCTCATCTTCACTTAACATCAAGTGTGATTGAGGTCAAGTACGAACCTGTCGTGCATAAAAAAAAATGTGTATGCTACAGCCGTACAAATGGGTCATAGCTCAGTGTGTATAATTGCTCAGAGAACAAAACACAGATTTTCAGCTATTACCCACTTATTATTATATAACTTCTCTATATGTACTCCCATGGTGATTTTTTTCACATATCCCAAAGCAACTGTAAACCTTACATGCGGGAGGAACCCTTGACTCCAACGTAAACTAGCACTCCAAAGCTTAATATTTCCCAAACGGATCCCCAAATCGAAAAACTGTAGGATAACTTGTAATATTTTAAATGACCTATTCAACGGTTTCCCACACGATGGTGTACAAAAATTAAAAAAGAGTCACTTTTTATATATGAGAGGGCGGCAAACGAGCATGCGGGTCACCTGATGGAAAGCAATCACAGCCGCCCATGGGCAACACCAAAAGGGTCACAGATGCGTTGCCGGCCTTTGAGGAAGGTGTAGGCTCGTTTGTTGAAGGTTCCAATGTCCAAGGGAAGTCCGTTCCACAGGGTGGTCGTACGTGGTAAGAAATTTCTTGAGAAACGTACAGTGGTAGACTTCCACTCATCCAGGTGATGTTGATGTACCTACACCAAAAAATTTTTTTCAAGCTTTTTTATTAAATTAATAAATAATTATTTCGGACACTTACACCCATCAGCTAGTCCTAAACTAAGCAAAGCTTGTACTATATGGATACTAGATAATGGATAAACATATAGATAAATATTTATATAAACATCCATGAGTCAGGAATAAATGTTCATATTCATCACACAATATAAGTACATTGCAGAGTTTAATTTAATTAAAATTTTTAATGATGAACAAACCCGCAATGTAGTCTGCTCCTATCAAAAGTTCCTCGATCTAACGTTTTTCGAACTATTGTAATTCGGCACACGAATATAGTACTAAATTAATTAAAATATTGCTAACAAAGCGAAAAAAAAAATTATAACAATATTCTGTATAATGTGAGATTGAATGTGTGTGTGTGAATTCTGTATGTATGTGCGTTTGTGTAGAGGAGTAATGATAAATACTTACCAATTGCGAATTAGATATTGCGAATTGAATTTGCGAAGCTGGCAATTTGCGAATTAAACATTATGGAATTTGTATATTCCGTGATATTTCAAATTCTCGAAAATAACCGTAATTATTATGTAAGCCACAAGTATTATTTATATTTAGGTTTACGCTTTATTTTTGATTTATGCTGTATTAAAAACGAAATCTTGATTTATCCAGAAGAGCGCCACTAGACGGAATAAACCCTCTTAAAACCAAAGCAAACCGCGTACTAAACATGTATCCCGCTGGGGATCGAATCCGCGACTTCCGATTCGTAAACCCTATTTTGCTTACATTGAGCCATGGAGGTACCTATTTAAGTTATACTAACTACAGTTTTTTTTAAATTACCATCTTGTCTAGTCTATCGATTTAGAGATTTGATACATATGGAATACATAGAATGGTACACCTTATACTGGATGAGTTTTTTTTTATCGTACGGAAAAAAATAACTCATTTTAGATAAGTGAAATAGAAGGTATTGGCATAGGTAATTTTTTTTTTTTTTTAGTTTCATTTTCTCCTTTAGGAGAAGGCAAAGGGATCTAGCCCATAACAGCCATGTCTTATTTATCTTATTTCTTCAGTTTGTAAGTCAGTCTCAGTCAAAACCAGTAATTCGTCGTATACTTGGCGTATACAGAGTCTAGTCACGGTCAAGTCATTCTTCAGTAAAGTGGCAGAATGCTTTACAAAAGATTTTGGCGTCTTCTTGTGGGAACCCGAAAGCTCCGTTACGCACTTTAATTTACACTTCCCTTCACTTGTACACCATCACTAACGTTTGCTGCACAATATTCTGCCATTATTAAGCTTCAAAAGTCAGAATGCACAAATTATCTAACCGCCTCCGTGGCTCAATGTAAACAACATTGAGTTTACGATTCGGAGGTCGCGGGTTCGATCCCCAGCGGGGTACATGTTTAAGTACTCGGTTTGGTTGGTGGTAGGGCATTTTAAATGTCCGCCTGGCTAGCTACCACCATCTTATCTAAATCTGCCGCCAAGCAGCAATGTTAATAGCATTGTCGTGTTCCGGTTGTCAGAGATAAGATAGCCAGTCCCCCAAATGTGTTGGGGTTTCCGGGTCAGTACGCTTCTATCTTCGACCTCATCTTCACTTAACATCAGGTGTGATTGAGGTCAAGTACCAACCCGTTATGCATAAAAAAAAAAAAAAAAAAAAAAAAATTATAAGAATTATAAAGAAAAATGCTACTTCACTCGCCGAGTTCCCGCAAAAAAGGCTTTTCTTTTTTTTTAAAACCATCATCGAATAAATCGTTGTCATTTGACGGTCGCGTTTGTAGCCTATTCCACTTAATTAAATTATTAAATTACATAAATTAAAAAAAAGTTGTAGAAAATATGAGTTCTAAATAAATTTCGCATGAACCCTACAAATGCCGCCAGATAATAAATAACCGAAACTAACGGATAATCCGAAATAATTTCATATCCGTAACCGTATCTGAAACCGTTATAACATTATTCCTATTAGAGATGTGCTGACCATAGATTTCACCGAATACGAATATTCGGCCGAAGGTTCGGTTAAACTTTTACCGAACCGAATATCAGCCGAATACAATAGAAGTAGAAACTAGAAATAGGATTAATTGTTTGCTGAAATGTTGCAAAACTGGCTTAATTTCTCACATTAAGAAAAAACATGAAATAAATCTGTACTTTCCGTAAATATACCAATTATATCGTGGATATAGGGACACCTACATATTATTACAACTCGTAACATTTTTCTGATTTTTTGTATTATAGCTGTAGTAGTGTTCATTCATTATATCCATAGATAATATAATCCCGTAGCTATTGCTTTTCACAGATTACAAATACACCCAGTAGAAGAGTATCTATAAACGTTTTTAACACCGCAGGTATTTTCGAAAATATGACAGGCGCGCCGAGATACTTGACCCTTACACTTTTTGCGTGGGAACGGGCGACAGAGAGGTTAAAGGCCAAATTATAATATTAACATGTTATTTTACTTTATAGAATTCACTGTTTGTTTTATCTCAAAATAGCTATATACTTATATTTTGTTTTTAATTAATAACCATCTTTTCTATCTGCTGTTATTGGAAATAAAGCTATAGTGTCAACGAAAACATAAAGCCTCATTGTACCTCAGAAAAATAACATATTTAACACTCGACTCCATACATGGCTCAATACAGTAAAAAGTTTGAGTACCACTTTGCCGAACATTTGGTGATTTAGCCGAATATTAAGCCGATTACGAATATTCGGTAAACCTGCCGAATATGCCGAATACCGAATATAAACGAATATTCGGCCCATCCTTAATTCCTATATCCGAATCGAGATCCGAAATTTCATATTCATAACATCCCTGATCTGTACCATAAGTAAAAATAAATACATATCTATGCTTGGACATGTACACACAGCGCCATTTAGTTTCATACTAAGCAACTACGCTTGTATTCTGGATACCAGATAGGTGATATATGTATTAGGTCCTTACCTATGAAATTGGCGTTTTGTATGAAGAATTTCATTAAGACTGTTTTCTCCATACAAACATTTGTGATTTTTTTTTGGGAACGGAATTTCAAAATTTAGCTAAATTTTGTGTGTATTATCGGATAAAATTAAATTAAGTATGGGCAGCGTTAATTTTTAAAAGTAACCACTTTATAAAAGTTTCAGCGAATCTAAGAAATGATTATGGGGAGCACATGAAAAGAGCTCTGTTCAAATTTTTTTTATTATGTGATTTAGCCCAGAAATAAAAAAATATTTCACGTGAAACCTTGAAATAATATTCCATTATCCAAATAAAAAACAAATTTGGATACAACTTTGAAAATCGCAAGAATTGGTACATATGATTAACGGAGAAAAAAAAACTCCAATTTCATAGGTAAAGAGCCAATCCTATACAAATACTTTATTTTGTAAATGTATACATATTATAAATGAAAACATCCATAACTCTGGTACAACGTGTCTGTATTCATCATGCAAACATTTGCCCCTAGCGGGATACGAACCCGCGATCTTTTGGTATAGCAGTCCCGGTTTCTAACTATCACACCAAACAGGTCTTCAAAAATCGTGGTTATTATTGGATAAACACATAAACAGCTCTACCCGCTACGCAGCTCGCTCCGCTTATAATTCAATGCTACCTAATAGCTAAGTAAATTAGCGATATCATACGAGAATTAGGCGGTGAATGTATTTACTTTACAACTAGTGATGCAGACGAACTTCATGAATGTCGTAGTGCTATGATGAAATTAGGTAAATCACGAAAAGGCTAGGCACATAATGAAACGGTGGCATTTTAGATATATCTAATAGAAGCTCAGTTTCGCGATGTCGCTGACTAAGTGATTGGCCACTTCATGAATTGGCTAGCCATATATAAGTTACTATGAGACACCACTAGAGGCGCTGGCATGTTTCAGTATTTATGTATTTACAGTTTTGCTTTCTAATTTCTTACATCATTTAGAATGTATAGCATTTAATATGTGTTTGTTTGAACGCGCATCATGGAAAAAGTACTGTTCGAATTTTGATGAAGCTTTCACAGATAGTAGGTATATGTAATGTAATAAGGTTCGGATCAATGGTAAAATTTTGGAAAAGAAAACACACTTTGTTAAAATCAAAAATTTAACTTCAAAATTTGCTTTAAAGAGTGATACACTATTATATACCTTGGTAAAGAATAAAATCGTTGTTTTTTTTTGCAATATGACAAGCCCAAGTCTTTTAACCACTCGGACGTAGTCGCGGGCTGAAAGCTAGTTATACGTATTTAAAAACCGAAAAAAAGCGACAGAAAATTTAGCTCTTTGTGGGCTCCATCTTGTATTTACCATAAAATGCATAAATAAGTCTAGGCTAGGCGAGGTAACAAATTAAATCTACATGCATTCACCCGAAAAATATTAATGATCTGTTGGATTTAAATTTTTTTTTCTTTGAAATGTGTTTGGTTACGTCCTATAATCAAGTTATTGGCACTCTAAACTATTACGTGGCCACAGCAACATTAACCGCTATTCATGCCATTATATCTAGTTAGTTTGTGATGTGCCTAATTTTACTAACTTCCGACGACATGAACAATTTGAATAGGTACTCCATGTTATGCAGAAATTTGATGCAGGTTTGAACTTCCCAAGTAGTTTCAGAGATATTTGAAATGGATGGAGAATTTGAGAGCGAACTCAAGTGCACAAAGGGCACAGCTTCGCCTTTTGTAGGCATCTCGCTGTGGGAATTTGTCAGGGAATATTAAATTGGCTTGTCGCTGTAAATGCAGACATATAATTATATTAAAACTAGCTGCCGACGTAACTTGTTTTTACTTGCATACCGGACGAACTGTATGAAAAGCTATCTCGGAATGTACGTACGTAGTATTTTGAAATAGATTATGTCGTGAGTAGCGATAAATTAGCGACGGAATTTACAATTTGGACAATCATAATATGACTATCCATCATAAGCGGGTTGCTACAAGAAGTGAATCCGGTGGCGCTGGTATCGTCAAAAATGAACGGTGACGTTTACAGTAATGTTAGGTCTGCACATCGAAAATGATGACTCATATTGATATCAGCCGTCAAAGAAGACTGACCACTACTTAGCATTTGAACGAGTTCGAGTGACTTTGATTATCACCGACGAGTTGCAGAATCTGGTGAGTCGTTACTTAATAAGAAGTTGATTATGGAATTTGAGCAGGAGGGATTTGTAGACTACTCCAGTTGAATCCCACAGACTGCACGCCAGGGACAAGTTGGGTGGCATGAGGGCCATTCAAATATTTACCCTTCACCGGTAAGCATCTCAGATTCCATGATCATGATTGAATCTTATGACATGTATGTGGGTAAGTAGTCTGTAGTTGCCTCCCAAATGGTTTAAGGGAATCTGGCTCGTGGCAGACCATTACCTGGTTCTGTTAAATACCTAGTGTCATTCTGATATCCTCTTCGCCTTTAGTAGCTTCACATCATATCGCAATTGGCCGAGTTACCCTGTACGCTGGCAGCGCCCGGCTCTTCTCGGACACAATATATATTATTATAAGAACTTTTGGTGTCCCGACCAGGGTACAACGTAGTGGGTATGTGAGACGCAGGCTATTAAATTAGGGACGCACAGTCTGATCGCAATAACTGTGCACAATGATGATACAATTATTATTACAGTGATAAACAGTTACACAAGAATAAACGCCGACCGGTCAAGAGCGGGAATCACAGACTATGTGGGCTCTGTGTTGCCAGTGACATGTATTATCTGCTTGCACATGCTTTATGAAAAGAAAAGAGAATATAATGAAAATCAGCGAAAACTCAATACTGAATTAAAAAGCCTTTCAAATCTGAACCAGCTAACCCACATTTTGGTTTGTTTGTTTTGTTTGAAGGCATAAAACGGAAAACCTACTGACGGGATTATGATGCAGTTTCCACAGATATATTACATTAAAACTGGTTTAACATAGAAGTAAAAATTATACAAAAAAACAATTTAATATCATCAATTAAGTTTAACACGTAATGTAGGTATGTACCTACTCTGTGGATTGTAGCCATATTTTTATATATTTTATGAACATTGATCTTTTGGACATGCAAAGGGCTACTGAGTTCATACAGCCAAGATTTTTAGCTTACGCGAACGAAGTCGCGGGCTGAAATCTAGTGGTCAAACAAACTTTTTTATTCGTTTTTCGCGCAAAAGTTTACGACTCGATCCATTAAGTTGCTTCGCGCATTTGTTAATTCTATGAATTGTTGGAAACATTACTCCAAATGAACCATCTTAATATTAGGATGACTGAGTCACATCCCAGAGACTCTCTAACGGGCTTTTTGTATCTCCACTCTTAAGAGGCTCAAAAGCCATGTCAAAGTCGAGTATTTCAAAAGGCAACTTTTATTTATATATTTGTTATCTCCGGAACTCTAGAAAAATAATAATTATCATGCAGACTATTTATTTTCATACTAGTAAAATATGAAAATAAATAACCACGTTTCATCAATGTCAATAATTATCTCTCAAACCAAAGAAATATTTCAATAAAGTCTTTTCCATAAAAAAAAAAACTAGATATCGCAAGCGGTTCTTTAAAACGCGCTGCAGTTGTTTTCCTTTTAGTTTTGCTATGTTATAGCGTGATAAAAAATAGTTTTTACTTCGACTTCCGCGCGGGCGAAGTCGCGAATGGAAAGCTACGTCATGCAGTGAACATAGATAAACGGGAACGTGTATAACAACTGTTTCATAATCCCAAAGGAATAAGCATTTGCCCTTTAATTCAAGAACATCCACATTCCAAGCTATAACGCCAGTATTTGCCTTGATAAATAAATATTCGTTTGTCTTTGACGCGGCTAAATAATGCATGTCACATTGAGCAGTAACTTTGTTTGATGTCAGTTGTTCTATCTGTGCAAGTTTTAGATACATTAGGCGAATTAAAACATCCTGCGTCGCCGGCTAGGGAACTTAATTAACCGTTGTTGAGGGCTGGAAGTTTTTCACATGATATTTAGACGACAAATTGGTGTAGTGGATAGTAACCCGGTCAACCACCGGTTGCAGATTCGAAACCCGCAAGGGGTGATTGTTTGTGCGATGAATACGAACATTTACTCCCGAATCATGGATGTTTATACAAATATTTATGAATGTCCGTTATATAGTCCCCATAGTACAAGCTTTGCTTAGTTTGGGACTCGAGTGATGTAAGTGTCTGAAATATTTAATTATTTTGTATATGTTTCATATAGTGATAGAACGACTATTATAATAATAATAATAAATAAATATCCTTGAACGTACACACAATGCCATCTAGTTCCATATTAAGCAACATGTGCTTGTGTTGTGGATACCAGATGGTTGATATACTAAATAAATACATTTTTTTTTGTAAATATACTTATTATAAATGAAAACATCCATAACTCGGGTACACATGTCCGTATTTTCTCGTCTCGCCTTGCACCACTTAAGTTTTGTAGTACCAGGCAGACATGAGCTTTGGAGATGACGTTCACCCGCTACCTTTAGATGTTAGAAACCGCACTTGAAGGTTGCTCTACTTTATTTTTATTTCGAAAGTAATTCAATCAGATATTGTCAACCACCATGTTGACATCGAGATAGTGTACAAGAGCCCAAAGGTACTGCCATTGTTTAGCAGATGTCACCGACGTCGACTGCAGAAACTTCGTTCAAAGTAGGTTGTGCGGTGCTCAAAACTTTTTTGTTTGTTTATTCTGCAGCATTTATCCGAGAAGTGTATAAATGAATGACTGTGCCAGACATTCGTTAGGTTTTGGTTGGTTGACTTTATAGTCCTAAATCATTTCAATAAAAGCGTGTGACATCGATTTTATCAAAACTTTATCTTTGCCATCATCTCATCTGATTTAAGAGCCATGCTCTTGTCGGTGGAGATTTTT
Source organism: Oegoconia quadripuncta (assembly GCA_949316235.1). Taxonomy (NCBI): domain Eukaryota; kingdom Metazoa; phylum Arthropoda; class Insecta; order Lepidoptera; family Autostichidae; genus Oegoconia; species Oegoconia quadripuncta. The sequence continues at coordinate 2,751,890 of OX438742.1, read as the reverse complement.
TCATATTTCTCTGCTCTCCGCTTTCCTCTTGACCTCCTGATACGACAAGACGTTTAACTTCTCTTTTATCTGCTGCATGTAGCTTATTCTCGGTCTTCCTCTTTTTCTTTTTCCTTCTATTCTTCCGTCTATTATGGTTTTGATGAAATCATCGTGTCGTATAAGGTGTCCTAGCATTTTCCCTCTTCTATTCTCAATTACTCCCAACAATTTCTTTTTTTCCTTTACTATATTTATTTCCATTTCTTTTACATGCGTTAAACAAATTTCTGTGAAATTGTAAATAGTTTTAATGCAGCGCCTGCAGAGCATCTTGACTGTTATGAATGGAGAATTTAAAAATAAAGAAAGAAAATGTGAGTAAGACGAAGGTTTTGGAAAGGGAAGATAAGATGACTGAATGTAATGTTATGGTTGATGGGGGTAAAAGTAACGGGTGAAAGAATTTGTGTTTTTATGAAGTATGTTTACTAGAGATAGCAAATGTGAGAAAGATATTGAAAGGACAGTGAAAGCAGGAAATTGTGTGAATGGAGCCTTCCGTGCCATTGTGTGTAGTCAGCCATTGTCAAGCAAGGCTCTCCTACTCCTCCTCCTACTCTTGTAGCCATCCACAATGGCGTGTTGGTGCCCACACTGAGGTATGGGAGCAAATGTTGGCTATGGCAGAAGAAGCATGAAAGCAGAATTAACGCAGTAGAAATGCATTCACTGAGTAGTATGTGTGGAGTGACTTTGAATAATTTTTTAAATTAAATGCGTAAGAGAGCGACATCCATGGTGCGGCGGACACGGGCCAGCGGCAACAGCCTCCTGATTGTAGTGGCAGGCCGCATGGATGGGCCATTCATGAAGCACTGGTTGTCGTTGCATGCACCAGTGCCCCAGATCACACGCAATACTTGAATTTTAGTTACATAATAATTTTGACATACACATTCTACAATTTCTATAATAATAATTCAATTTTCAAAATAATTTCAAATTAATATAATTTAGATTTTAATTTTTCAATTGACATTTGAAATTATAATTGTTATTTTAAATTTTCAATGTCTACCACTGTTTACTAACATAGTTATAGGTGAATGTACTAACAAAGATGGACCTTATTGTCTGGAAAATAAATGATTTATTTATTATTATTAAATAATTGTGTGATTAGAGAAAGAAATTAATTAATTTGGGAATATACAACAAATGATTGAAATAAGATTATCGAAAGCAACATATAATTAAAGCGTGAATGGAACGCCTCCGTGGCTCAATGTAAACAACATTGGGTTTACGATTCGGAGGTCGCGGATTCGATCCCCAGCGGGGTACATATTTAACTCGGTTTGGTTGGTGGTAGGGCATTTTAAATGTCCGCCTGGCTAGCTACCACCATCTTATCTATATCTGCCGCCAAGCAGCAATGTTAATAGCATTGTTGTGTTCCGGTTGTCAGAGATAAGATAGCCAGTCCCCCAAATGTGTTGGGGTTTCCGGGTCAGTACGCTTCCACCTTCGATCTCATCTTCACTTAACATCAGGTGTGATTGAGGTTAAGTACGAACCCGTCGTGCTTAAAAAAAAAGACGGAAGGAAGGGTCCGTAAAGGTCGAGCAAGAAGAACGAACGTCAAACATGTGACTAACGTACCTACTCACAAAACATCAGATGCTTTGATGATTTGATGAGAGTCGAAGAAGCAACAAAAGCAAGTGGAAATCAATAGTCTCTGCCTACTCCAACAAGAAACAGGCGTGAGAGTATGTATGTATTTTTATATGCATGTGCTGGCAAATTCATGTGACGTTCGTTTGATATTTTCATTTTGCCCATTTTGGCTAATTCGTACGCATCGTCTAGCTTAATATTCCACCTGAGTGCACCTACATCAAACGTTTGCAGTACATTTAGCGTATTTACTTATCTGTACATGTCCAATGTTTAAGTTTGAAGTGATTTGAGAGTTCAAAGGAACGCTTGGACAGCGAATGTTTGATATCAGACAACCGTAATTCGTTATGACAACACAGTATAGGGTGCGCTCTAATGCATCAAAGCTGCGGTCATAGTGACCACGGTCAATGAGGAGTTTTACGACTAGTGGCGAGTTCACTTGTGAGGTACCTTCCGGCGTCAATCTTTCCTGAATCCTACAATCTTGGGATCTTCAAGAGCAGGGTGAATAGGCATCTACCGAGATCGCGTGCTTCATCTTCGGCCACATCGTCACTTCCCATCAGGTGAGATTGTGAGATCAAACGCGTATCCAGTTAACCATAAAAAAAACTTCCTTTGAGGCCCTCGTCGCAGGAAAATGAAAGAGTTACTCGTATTCCTGCATTGTACCGCCTCATTCATTACCTCACCAACCGAGTATAAATAAACGAGCGAGCGTGAGTGAGGTGATGAGCTGATTGAACGATCGGGAACCAACGAGACCCGAGGTGAAGCGTGTGACCGCCTCCGTGGCTCAATGTAAACAACATTGGGTTTACAATTCGGAGGTCGCGGGTTCGATCCCCAGCGGGGTGCATGTTTAAGTACTCGGTTTGGTTGGTGGTAGGGCATTTTAAATGTCCGCCTGGCTAGCTACCACCATCTTATCTAAATCTGCCGCCAAGCAGCAATGTTAATAGCATTGTTGTGTTGTCGCCCACATGTGTTGGGGTTTCCGGGTCAGTACGCTTCTACCTTCGACCTCATCTTCACTTAACATCAGGTGTGATTAAGGTCAAGTACGAAACCGTGGTGCATTAAAAAAAAAAAAAAGTGATGTAACATGTGCACCTCACCAGTGACTGAATGAGTGAGTGAGGTGACCACGTTCTTCACCACCACGCACCTAACTTCAAATGACGGGCGCCTCGTGATTATTTAAAACTGTTGCCCGCGACTTTCTCAAGTGGAACATTTTGCCAAAACCGGTTAAGTAAAATTGTTTGCCTATATGTTATTCCAGTTTCTATTCTATCAAGCAAATTTTATCCACATCCGACCAGCCGTTTAGACGTGAAGTGGTATGTTTGAAATTTATAATATAAGTTGAGTTAGTTGGAAGATAGACGAGTCACCGATCACTAAGGGCGACAGTTTGGTCATAAACACACTTGAGTATAAGCCAACGAATGACTACAGGAAAGCCGTATTATATTACCGACTAGCTTTCCGCCCGCGGCTTCGTCTGCGTGGAATAACTTTATCGCGGGAATTTGTTTATCCCGCGGGAACTACACATTTTTTCGGGATAAAAACATATATGTCTCAATCCAGGGTATAACCTACCTACATACCAAATTTCATCCAAATCCGTTCATCCGTTTTGCCGTGATTGAGCAACAAACAAACAAACAAACAAACAAACAAAGAAACAAACTTTCGAATGTTATAATATTAGTTAGATGTCCAACAGTTTTGTAATGGTGGTCGTGCTCGATCAAAATTTTTTTTTTATACACAACGGGTTAGCGCTTGACCTCAATCACACCTGATGTTAAGTGAAGATGAGGTCAAAGGTGGTAGCGTACTGACCCGGAAACCCTATCTTATTTGGGGAACTGGCTATCTTATCTCTCACAACGGGAACAAAATAATGCTATTAACATTGCTGTTTGGCGGTAGATTTAGATAAGATGATGGTAGCTAGCCATGCGGACATTTAAATAGCCCTACCACCTATCAAACCGAGTACTAAAATCCGTTTTGGGTACATGTAATTAGAATAGGACAGGACTGGCTTTATTGATTCGTTTATGGAGCAGCATTTAGAGCAATTTTATGATATGCATGATATTTTAAAAGGAAACTAAATGTATACAAGCCTTCCTCGAAGATTTCCAAAACGACGTATTGGAAACGGCTTGCATCCAGCGGCTTCCCACGACTATCATCAAATCGGCAATCAACCTTGTGAGTGGACGTCCTACGCTATGTTTGCCGGTGCGTGGTCACCACCCAAGAACTTTAATGCCCCACTATCAGTTCTTCGAGCTATGTACCCCATCCACTGGTGACTTACCAATCCGATGGGCTATGTACTTTCGTTGTTCAACAGATTTATTACTTTCTGATTCAATCTCGGAATGAAACGCCGAGTATTACCTTCTCCATAGCTCGGTGCATGACCTTGAATATTCTTATAGGTACCGGCAAGCGTAATGTAAGACATCAAAAGATCGGGGGTAGCCGCTGGAAACAGGCCGCTGACAACCGGTCGCCCCGGAAATCAATGGCTTTGGTTCAGCAGTGGTTGTCCTACAGCTGATATGATGGTGACGAACTCTCATGTACCTTGTCTACTTACAACAATTTTTGTGTTTGTTATTTAGCCGAGGGGTAGACTTGCAGGGTTAGCATGACCCATTTAGGTCTTGTCGCATGCGAGGAGAGAAATCGTTCTTTCAGCTGTCAAATAACGTCGACTAGCATTTCGAGAGCGATAGATAAACTTAATGCCGTTTAGAAAGATGTCTCTTATTATTCACTCACATTCATTTAAGTACATACATCTTAGCGTTACGAGTTGCTTGACCCGTTTTTTTTTTTATGCACAACGGGTTGTTACTTGACCTCAGTCACAACTGTTAACAGTAAATTTGGACGTAAAAATCGGAAGGTAGAAAAAAATCTGATTTTTTTTTTTTTTTTTTTTTTTTATGATTGACTGGATACGCGTTTGACCACAATCTCACCTGATGGAAAGTGACGATGTGGTCGGAGATGAAGCACGCGATCTCAGGAATTGTTAAAATCAGCGAAATATGTTACACCCCTTTAATTCAATCATCAAATCATAATGAAAGCTTAAGATCCATTAATTACTCGTACTGTCAAAATGATCAATTATTATAAGCGTATTATAATTACTGGACTACCATAGGAAAGGGCTCGTCACGTGGATTCTGAAAACGTATATTACAAGTCAGATATATTATGCAGCAGATATTTGGAGGGCATCTAAATCACATAATCTAATTCACTTAACATCAGGTGTGATTGAGGTCAAGTACGAACCCGTCGTGCATAAAAAAAAAAAAAAAAAAAAACATAGGCGTCACATCTATTTAGTCGGCTTTTTACACATTTTGTTTTGTGATTAGGTGGTCATATTTACTGTTTTTGCGGAACAAATAACTTGACGACCTGTTTGGTGTGTAGTGGTTAGCAACTCTGACCACTATAAATAAATAATAATAATAATAAATATTTCGGACACTTACACCAATCATCTAGTCCCAAACTAAGCAAAGCTTGTGCTATGGATACTAGATAACGGATAAACATACATAAATATTTATATAAACATCCATGACTCAGGAATAAATGTTCATATTCATCACATAAACATTTACCCGTCGCGGGATTCGAACCCGCAACCGTTGGTTTCGCTGACAAGGTCACTATCCACTACACCAATCGGTCGTCAATATATACCAAAAGGTTGCGGGTTCGAATCCCGCTAGGTGCATAATGTTTGTGTGATGAATACGGACGTGTGTACCCGAGTTATGGATGTTTATAATAAGTATTTATTTACAAAAAAAAAATTTATATTAAAAAAATTTATATAAATAATAAAATATATATTTATGTAGTATATCAACCATCTGTTATCCACAATACAAGCATATAGTTGCTTACTGAGAAACTAGATGGCGCTGTGTGTATGTCTAAGGATATTTATTTATTTATTATTATTTGTTGTTATTGTTGTTTTCAGGGACTAAAGTAGCAATGGGAGTCGACCCTAACAATCGCCATTTGATCAAAACCCCGTTCGTATTGCAACTGCTGCCACACTTGATGAAGGACCCCTACAGCCTTCGCCCGGCGTTCCACATGAAGGCGAGGAAGACGTTCGCTGACGTGGTCCTTGGAGTACCCACCGTGAGGCGTGACAAAGAGAACTATCTAATGATCACCTTAGGGGTAAGTTTCAGTTTTTTAATGGCAATGTTGTCAAAATTACTATTTAGGTACTTTACTTTTTCAACCATAATATTGATAAACAATACTGGCAAGCCCGATATGCCTAACATCAAAACATATATGAATAAACAGCTTCCAGCTGACGTGTGTATATCACTGCACTTTAATTCAAAATTAAAAAAAATTATTCCGTATATCATATAAGAATAACATTTGAAATCGTCATGACATACAATATCGCTCGTTCACAGGGCATACTCCCCAGAGAAGAACGAGCAAGAAACTAAGTAGTATTTTTACAATTTGTGATTCGACAAAGAAAAAAATGAAAATAATAGACTGGATATCGCCGAGCGGTTCATGTCAGAAATTTTATAATAGCCTTGGCACATTGGTGGTTTGAAATTTATTTCAAGGCAAATTTTGAATGTCTACCGGAACCTTATTAGAAAATCGTATACATTGTCCCTTGAGTGACTTAGTGACTTTGTGTAAGCGACTGCTATGAATAGCAACTTTATTTTCATATCTTGTACATTATGTATTTCACTATTAAGCATCGTCAGTCCTATGGTCATGTTTTCAAATTCACACTGGATCTATCGCAGGAATTAAAAAGACTGACTATATACCTAGTGGTCAACCACACAAGGATTGTAGTCCAGTAATTCTTGGGGTGTAACTTCTTGTAATTTCAAAGTTCCTGATTTTTCGTATAAGGATAGAGTACACATCGGTAATGAAATAAAAATGTTTTATTAAGAATTCTGTAGCTTGCTTTATGTATGGTGTAATATAGGTATTTAGTTATAAAACCTACAATATTAAATTAAAGTTACCACTGTAAACTTCATTGGGTTGTAGCTGATGCTAAGTTCTCCTAAAACAATTTTCAAAAAAACAAATTATCAATGGCTACTTTACATTTTCTAAAAATAGTTTATCGAGTCGTGATATTTCCGCTAGGTGAAGTTTTTCATAGATGTAAAGAAGATATTGATCGACTTTTGTTGAAAATAGTTACAGGGGTTCTAGTTATATTCTACGACGCAATGAAATTCACAGTGAATTTTAATCATATAGTCTATGTTTTTTTTTTACTAAATATCTATATTATATCTAAAGCAAGCTCAAATTGTTAGATTTTTTTTATTCTATCACTGACAGGTGACTCTATCCATGTGCAAAAAATCAAGACCTTTAAAATTATAGGAAATTAATAGTGTATCCTTATTGGACTGTTGATAGCGTCAGTGATTCCTATTTCACTGACTGAATAAATTTGGATAAAGAAAAGTCGTTCTTTGAATTGAAGATTATTAACAACCCTAAGACATTATCCTCCCACTTTTAATGTCCACAGCACCTGGTAAAGGGACTGGCAGAAGATGACGCTAATAATACGCTCATCGTCGTTTACATCGGAGAATGTGACCTGGAGTACGTCTTGCGTACAGCACGGCAGATTGAGCAGATGTGAGTAGTAGCTACCAGCCAGGCAGGTTTCTTTAAAGAACCATAAAGGCGATTACATAAACATTCCACCAATCCCTTTGTCATGACGACGTTGCCCGGCTCGTGTAATTCAAATTTCAAAAACAGAATAGCAGCGGGCATTAAATGCAACTAAGTTCTGTAATATTCAACTGGAAAAGTTCAGAGAATTATGCGAGAAATGCGAAGTATTTTTGTTGCTTTCATAAAGTTATTCTATTGTAGCACTCGAATTGCAATACCTCTACTAGAATGAACTGTGTATTTTTCCATACTTTACAACTTGGTTACATAATAATCTATCCCTCAGAACTTTAACATGATGGAGAGTTATGCTTGGATTTTAAATCATTTATGACCCAGCTATAAACTGAATATTTAGAAAACACCCGGGAGACTGTACCAGTTAAATAAACCAACTGTGTTAAAAGATAATAGATTTCCTCGAAAGGAATAACAGATTAATACAGACATAGTCTCGTGCATCAGGGATTCATAATATGAAAGTGGTTGTAATCAAAGTTAGCTGACTCGTAAAGTGAATGGGTTCTTCCAAACTTAACCTGTCCATCCTGATCGTTACGTCAGCGTCGTAAAACTCGGTCGTTACAGGCAGAGTGCGGAAAGAATTAAACTTAGGCGTCGCTTGGTCGTTAACGGTCGTTGGATAGCAATTAAGAGGATGACTGCTGATGTTGGTCGGAGTATTGCGCGTCAAAGGGCGAACAGTGCTTTGGTTTGACGGGTATCAATGTTTTGTCAATTTTTTAGAAGCATATACGAGGATTGAAGTAGCGGGAGTCACTGACAAGCTTTAGCTTGGTTTGAACATGTGACTTCCAAGGAAGAGAATGAGGATGGATGCAAGAGTAGAGGAAAACCAAAGAAAAAAATTATGGATTGTGTGAACGACAATATGAGTAGAAAGGGAGTGAGTACTGAAATGACGGGTAATAGAAATGAAGGAAGATAACGTATTATGCCGAACTCAGCTAAAGTGAGATAAGGTTAGGAAGATGATGATGACAAGAATCTTAAGTAATGTTATCATTACCAGATCTATTCGACCGATAATCGATCTACATTTTGCAATAACACTTACCTAATAAATTTCTATCCTTGTACCAATAGAACTTGAGTCAAATCTATCTTGGAACGTTGTTTCAATCTAAAAGAAAAAATTACAATAATAGTCTATTAATAGCAGCCAGGGTATCTTTATTATGTTTTCCTTCGTTTGTTTTGATCACCCTTAACAATAGGGAAGGGAGGAACTAGGATCTACATACAGGTACAATAAACTGATCTAGTTTAGCTTAGATGTAACACCATGTTCTTTCGTAGTACCCTCTATTAAAATTGACGTCATAAATTGTAATTGTCTGTGAGACTACTGGTTCAAAATATATTATTTGAAATTTGTAATAAACTAAATTACGAGACGTGATGTCTGATACCAGGCAGTCTAAGTAACAAATGCATAGAGTAAATAGTCTGCCTTGTGTTGCATCATCAAATATACGAGCAAAACATTTTATAATTTCAACACGACGAATTCCAACTACACATGCACAGTAATTATTATGAAAACACTGTCATTTTGTAATAAAACCACTCATATAGCGCCCTTTTCAGGTTCCCGAAGCAAGTGGCGACCGGCTTGATTGAAGTTATATCTCCGGCGCCCTCTTATTACCCCAACTTTGAGGCCTTGGCACCGACTTTGGGGGACTCAGTGAAGCGCTTCAAGTGGAGGACTAAGCAGAACCTGGACACGATGTACCTGATGGCCTACGCTCAATCGCGAGGCACTTACTATCTTATGTTGGAGGACGACGTCGTCGCTAAGAAGGACTATATGCAGGTATCTACTGTGGATTATGAGCTGTTTACGTCGCTTGGCGGAGATATGGTCATTTGGTAAACTCCAAGTGTAAAAGAAGAGGACAGACATACCTAACCCGTTCATGTTGATGTATGAGGGAACGTATGCAATCGAAAATTACTAGTATATTTGCGTTGCGAATTTACGTAAATCTAATGTTATTAACCTATATTTGTCTCGTGTGTTTATTATTGTTTGGAAACAGGTAATACTACAGGTAACAATAGAAAGAGTATATCGCGTACTACGTAATATGGTGACGCGGTTACGTGTCGAATTTTCACTCTGGAAATAAATTTGAAAGTAGATCGAGTGGTATTGCGAATGCTTTTGCCTAATGCGAATTACTGTGACCGCTAGTCGTTCTGTCTGGATCGCCTCTCGATACTTCTATTGTGTACAGTATCAGGTTAAATGTAAAAAAAATCCTACGGTCTTGCTACTTCTTCGAAAATATCTATCAAAGAAAAAATGCGCAAGAATCCAATCGCGATACATGCAGGAAACTGCAGTTTAGGAATGCATTCCTTTCTCCTAGAAGAATATAGTCGTCTTCTAATCTTCTATAATAGTTTTGTCAATATAAGTAGTATTACAAATAAAATTAAAGAGTAATTTTTAAAACTTATTATACAAAAAAGGACAACAATGATCCTGTGGGTTTCTTGCGCTTTCCCACAGATGATTTCCCTTTGCGAAGCGGTAGTAGCTTAGACATACTGTCTGACAGATAAATGCAATAAACCCTAATATTATTTCCAGTAAAATTAACATTCAACAAACGATATAATGTATCTTGAATTGAAACAAATGCTTGAAGTTTAAAATTTTGAACTAGTATAGGTTACATAGGTAATGCTCGTATATAACAGAAACATACATTTTTAAAGTTAAGAGTAGAATCGGAAATCCTTTGTTATTATTATGACACATTAGACAAGGACGTGCGTATGCTTAAATGGTGCATTTCGGAAGAACCTTTTTGCTATTTAGCAGAGTGGTACAGGAAATGCATTTGATAAGAATCGAGCATAATCGTAATTGTAGAGTACACAATGCAGTTTGTTTTGAAGTAGGTATAATATGTTGGATCATCTACAGCAATAACATAATTAAATTAGGTTTTGTATTTTAGACTATTGCAGACTAGGCTGATGAGAAAGCAATTGTAACCAAACTTACAGTACCCTATGAAATGAAAATCCACGGTACTGCCACTCAAGTAAACAATAATTAGGTCAACAATCTCATAAACAAAGTCTGAACAGGGAAAAAGTTGAATGTCAAGCTGTAGTTGATTTAGATTACGACATTTTAAAGTGCCGTACATAGTTTTGTATTGCTCAGAGTATCCACAATCTTTAAAACGGATTGTTAAAATGTTTGCAATACTTCAAAATATCAGATATTCTTGTTTTTTCGTTTTAAGGCTTTAAGTTTAATAAGATATTTCTCTCCGTTATAGGTAGTTTCATTATCGATTTTTAAAATCCAAAAAACCTGACTGAATATGGTTGCAGGAGGTAACCTATAAATCTACATACGTACTACACCCAAACGATATCTCCTTCCTGGTGCAGTCTGGTAAAAAAATAGAATAATGGAGCAATATTTTGTTACATACTCATCGCTGTAATAGATACGATGATGAATCGAACTCGGACTTTAGAAACGATTAGATAGCGAAGGTAGTTTTTAGTGATAAGACCGCCTAATTGTGTTCTATTGTTATCATCAAAAATTATTGTAAATTATTTTGCGCAATAAAGAGTATTTGTATTGTATTGTATTGTATTGTAGTTTGAAAGTCCGTCAAATTTCCAAAGATATAATAGCCAGGAAACAGATTCACCAGTTCAACAGAACCGCAAAAGACGGCCAAACAATTATGATTATCATGAGCCCGCTGGAGCTGCTTCTTTGAACCCCTTCAATGCGTACTGCTTTTAAGAAAGTTATAAAACATGGCAAAGGGCCCTTTTCAGAGTCAGTGGGCTAGAGGTATTGGACCATCCGTCCAAATACTCCAATTACATAACATAATCTGACTTACCAACTTATTTGCCGAGTAATAATAATAAACCGGATTAGTATAAATGACTGCGTTTCATTTAAAACACAAATTCTCATCTTGCAGGACATCAAGGAGTTCACCGCCGCTACCTCTATCAGCAATCCCAGTTGGTTTTATATCGAATACTGCACAGTGGGTGGGATCGGGAAACTCTTCCGCTCTTCGGACCTCCTCCACTTCATCACATATGTGCAGTTGTTTTATAATAACCTACCGATCGACTGGCTAATGGAGAGCTACCTGGCTGACCGCGTCTGTACGATTGACAAGACTTCGGTGAGTTGGTTTCGAATTTCAATTTTGGGATTGTTAAATTTATAAGGTTTGGTTTCAAGACCCGCTAAATATTTACTTATCACAGCAAAATATTTCTTTACTCGATCGATCAAACATAAAATCCATTCTAGAAAATTATCTGATATTTTCATAATATATGTTTAAGTACTCCTGTTAAGTTAACAATATTTAGCGACACGACAAAAAACATTAATATTCAAAGGGCAGGATGTTAGTAACGGGGGAATATAATTTCAGTTTTTGCCTGCATACTCACGTTATTTGGGTGGTCTCTGGGAAATAGCATTTAAACATCTTTTGTTTTGTTACGAAATGATAATTATATTGCTACGTTTAACCCCAAATCAGTCATAAAAAAAATAAACTTATTTGATACATTATCAGAAACAATGCGCCAAGAGCAAGATGACCATTCGACCGCGATACAAGACCTCACTGTTCCTGCACATCGGACTGTATTCTTCACTCAAAGGCAAGATGCAGAAGGTCAAGGTATGTTAATACTATGTATGTAAAACAATGCCCAAACATGATACGAAATTTTACTTTAAAGCAAAACTCGACAGATTATAAATTCATCATTCTCTTTCCGAAGCTTTTAATATTTAGAATCCGGAGACTTATTGTTTGGAAATAACCTAGAATGGATTCGTAAATTTTAGGGTGTAATTTCCTATAATCTTAAACTTTCTAATTTTTGCACATGGATAGATTACCCATCAGTAATACAATGTTTCTGATAAATTGGTACTTTACTTTAAGTTTAATGTGGGTATATAATTAAAAAACATACAATATGAAAGTAAAATTGCCACTGTGTACTCCATTACGTCGTAGAAGATATTAAGATCTTCCAAAAATAATCTCTAAAAGTTTATTTATTTTTTTATTCTTAATAGTTCGTCGAGGAAATTTTGAGAGCTCCTCTCTCTCTGGAGAGGAGTTTTGAGCACCATCACAGGAGTAATGTTAATTTAATATTGTAGGTTTTATAACTAAATACCTATATAGGGTACCTAAAGCAAGCTACCGATTTGTTAGAAAATATTCATATACTATACTATAACTGATAGACTCGAATTATTCCTCTTAGGCACACTTTCCTCGTAGATACACTTTTCCTTATTCTATTATAGAATCCCTTCTAGATTTTGCCTAGATGTGAAAGAGTATGGGCTACTAATAATGATAATCACTGTTATGTACTTAAGATTAGAAACTAAGGTTATCGGAAGTAATATTGTTCGCATATTTTACTATGTTATTTATTATTAAGAAATATATTTCGGTTATAGAATTTAAATGGATTTTCAGCAGCTATTATTGTTTCGATCTATAAACGTTTACTATTCGAATTTCTAAGTAGATTGTAAAACAGATTCAGTATCCAACTTGTTGTTAAATAACTCTTCTTGTATCCAGATAGATAGACCTTTAGTATTACCTTCAACCATATTCTTGATTTCACAGATATATTTAGGTGACGATAGCATACGAGATAATGGGGTAAGGTCATTTACAGAGTTAAATTATTCGATTACGTCTATTAGCTTCTCAATAAAAAAATCAATAATTGGATTTTTGACAACAGCAACGCCATTATAAATGAAAAGTATTAGTAACGTGATTATCGATTTTGTAAGGACATTGACGGCATTTTTGTGATTGTAACATCAAATACTGGCATAACAACGGACATTAAAGAGATTCCGTTCTCTATTGCAGAGAGCCTAATCAGATCTTCACTTTTATGTTGGAGCGCTCTTAAAAAAAAATCTCTTTTGGAACAAAAACATATCACCAACTGTCCAAACTGTCACTGTACTATTGGCTAAAGGGATATCTCAAACCATCAGATGACCGATTGGTGTAGTATAGACCCGCGAGGGGTAAATGTTTGTTTGATGAATACGAACATTTTATTCCCTTGTCATGGATGTTTATATAAATATTTATGAATGTTTATCCGTTATCTAGTATTTAGTAGTAGTTTAGGACTAGTCGATTGGTGGAAGTGTCCGAAATATTTATTTATATTTATCCTCTTATATAAGATCCCTTTAACGAGCCTATGTACGTCCACGAGTTAGGTGACAGTGTGATACATACTTATAAAAATAATAAAGTAGGATGTACGGAAGTCTGTTATTTCGTTAAATTTCGCCTTCAACAGCCCTGTTCTTTATAGATTTTTGAGAAAATTGAATTTCAAGGCCTTGAATCTCGGGTAAGCGAATTTTCGGAAATTTGAAACAAAATGTTTATTTCAATAAAACAGTAGGTAACTATAATTCCTATCTATAAACTATAAATACTATAAACCTAACCTTTCTCTATTTACGGGAGTATTTAGGTACCTACTGCAAGTAACTTAGAAATATTGCTATTCTGTCTTTCTTCTACTTATAATTTGAAGGTTATTTTAGGAAAATGTGGTCAGAAATGGAACTATACCACCGAATATTTATTTGTCATATCCATCACGCAGCGAGTCCCTGATGCAGGCCCTATCGGCAACACCCTGATCACACTCCAGTAATGAATGTAGAAGGTTATCATGTTTGTTACAATATATACATAAAGAATTTTCTGCTCGGCCCATCAAATGGTTGACGGAAATCATCTGTTATAATACTCTTCTTCTAATGGATTTGGGATTTAGGATTTTGTTCCTAATTTTGTGGTTTCGTACTTCATTCATTCGTTCACTTTGTATCCAGTAAATTATGTTTAAGAAATCAGTATAAAAAAGCACCAACGTTTCAAAAAATTATCCCCAGTTCGTCGTTCCGAATATATTTATTAGAAAAAGGAACCAAAGTTGTAAAAGTACAGTCTTAAAATTTGGCCTGTTTTTCTAAACCTTTTCACATGTCTACAATGTTCGAAATATTTTTTCTTTATATTTCCTGGAAATACACTCTGTAAACAAACCTATCGCAGGATCCTCACTTCGGCCCGATCCCGACTTACTACCCACACCTGAACCCGCTCGTCGCGACCATAAGGACGGATATGGAGGAGCACGCTGACCACACTCTGAGGAGGGCATACGAAGGTGCAACATTCTTCTGGGGAATGAAGCCGAAAAAAGGATCTACAGCTGAGTTCTGGTTCCTGGAGCCAACTAGGCTTGAAAGGTAATGTTTGTCCTTTTTCAAGGTTTGGCAAGTCATTTATGTAAACCAAAAACAAAAATGGTCTGAGAATGGAGCCTTTTGGGACGCCTATACAGACTGTCCATCTTGACGATGTATTGCCACTGATACAACCCTCTGAACTCGGTTACTCAAATAAGAAGAAGGTCGAGAGCACGACCGGTTACACCATAATGACGTAATTTCCTGATTAAAGTGTCATGATGAACGCAATCAAAGTCCTTGGACAAATCACAAAATACTCCTATTGCATTGCATCTTCCCAAGCCTCTAAAATATATTGTAAGAGCTCGACACCTGCATTACCAGCGTAGATCGGAGTGGTAGTGCCATTTTCCGTACTTGCTAAATTCAACCGTATTATTTTAGTTATATCTTATGAGTTTAAAAGTAAAAAGTCGCGTAAAGATTTAAATTATATCTTTATCGTAAATTTACAGCTAAATTTAGGTTGTATGGAAAATCGCACTGGGTACCTTTTGATAATATATATCACTCCGTGCTTTCTTATTTTCCAGATTTCACCTCTTAATTAACTTAGATTAACTTTCCATCTTTCAGATTCACCTTCCGAAGCGGCAACGTGGAGCATGTGTCTGATAGATTTTATGATGCCGTCGTTGAGATATTGCCGGCCAGGGGACGCAGCAACTTCACTCAAGTGGGCAGTTTCGATGAATTCGGCTTTGCTGATGGAATACTCGACCGAGAGACTGGACCTCTGAATGCTATCAGGATTCGTGTCACCAGGGAAAGCCAATTCTGGGTCATCATTAGCGAGGTAAATACTTGGTGTATTCATCATTATCGGCCGTACACGTACCCACTGTCGGGACACAGTCTCTTCTTACTGGAAGAGGAGGTGAATTTGTGTCAGACTAATGACCACCTGACAGTCAGTGTTCTTATTTCAATTAAAGATAATCAAAACCGACTATTTCATGTACTTTTCGTAGCTTGGAAACACTAGTATTAATAAAATAACGTGAAAACTTCGAAAACCTCCGAAAAAACTTAACAAAGTAATATCGTCCAATTCAATTCAATTTGTGTATTTCATTCTCACAGATAAAGATACAGTAATAAGAGTTAATTTCAATCATTGATCAGTTGAATATGTGCGAGAATTTGTTGTCTGAAAAAGGATATCCCTGTGTTACAGATTACCAGGTTCCACCCCATGGACAGAGTTCATTTTAATAATGACTGATATATCCTAAATGACATAAATCTGTGACAAAAATAAGAAACTATAAAAATAAACAAAAGTAAAATTTAACAATGTCTAGGTGTGTGTGTGTGTGGATGTGTGTGTATCCAGGAATAAAAAGCAGCTGTTAAAGTTAAATATCTCCTTATTGAACCGGTTTTCCACAAACATGGCTAAGAATCTTTTCCCTACTTTAATTTTAAATCTGAGAGAAAAAAACCGCACTCAAATCGGAAGACGCATTATTGAGATACATCCAGACAAACACTGGATACACCGGTTATTTTCCGCGGGGGGTTAAAGTACTGTACTTTGGAAAAAGCACAATCATAGAGTTTTATTCCTCTAGCGGCCACCCTTCCAAGGAGTGACCATGTCAGATAATTGTTTTACTTTGCTAATTGATAACGAATGGCAAATGCGCCACGTGCGAGATCAAAGTGTTTATATCAGGGCTTGTTTAAATCAAGTATATTGGAGTGTTTTATTTAGGTTTGGCTCTACCGATTATTACCGGCTCTAACCTAACCGGTTTTCTTAAAGAGCGAAACCAAATGGGTCTTGAATCAATTATGCTTTTAGTGACTCTTACCGATGATGACGCCGTCTCTATCTCTACTCACTTCATACGCTGCAAAACATGCGCTGTCTGGATTAATCCGGTTTATTAAAGTTTAGGGTAGCGCTCTCATTTCGGACGCGACTCTAAAATCCGGTAAAATAATTTTATTTACCGGTATTTCCAAAACCGGTTACAAGTGTTGGTTTATATAAATGTACCCAATGGCCGCTCTATTTTTTAAAATAACTCCTTAGTGTAATGTTAGCAGAACAATACGCTGTTGTAGCGCAATGCCAAAGAGCAAAAGCTAATTACACAGCAGATGAGTTATGATGATTATGAGCTTAACCACCTCCGTGGCTCAATGTAAACAACATTGGGTTTACGATTCGGAGGTCGCGGGTGCGATCCCCAGCGGGGTACATGTTAAGTACTCGGTTTGGACGGTGGTAGGGCATTTTAAATGTCCGCCTGGCTAGCTACCACCATCTACCCTGCCCACAGCCATTTGAAATCCACTGAGTAATGTCGGGGACTTTCGTTGTCCTACTGATTTCTTCGTTTCTGATTAAAATCTGAACCTGCAACGTCCTGATGCACATGCACCCTGCACACACACGTTCATATACATTATATACCTTTATAAATAACATATAAATAATTTAATTTAAAATCTTCTTCTTCTTAGCGAGTCGATGGCAAACACATCAAATTCTTGAGGACCAGAATACAAAATGCTGCTCTACGTGTCGCGACACTTGTATGCTATCTACGATGCCACAGACAATGCTGTACGACATTAGCAACAGATTATTTAAACACTTCTGACGATTTTTTTTTTAAAATTTTCAGATCGACCTGAAGCCGCTTGGCCCTAGAGACGCCAGATGACGCCGAAATCAAGCGTGGCGCACCTTCATGAAAATCTACTGGCCTCGGCGCTAAACCGGATCACTGCTGTTAGATGATTACCCTCGCGATTTACCTTATGTCAGATAGCATGATATTAAAAACAAAATGTTATACAAAAAAAGGTGAAACATTGGTAACATCTCGAGTTTTCAAACAATTGTACGCGGCAAAAGGTCCTTCTTAGCTTGATGACATATAATCATAATCATATAATTAAACTTAGTGTTATTCAATTGTTAGTAGCTAAATAGATAGTAAGGTACGCATCTAGACATTGTATACACACTTAGGCCCGTATTAATAAACCAATCTCAATACAGGTCTTGAGGCTGTATCAACAGACATGCGTCTTAAGCAGTTGACGCTATCTCAACCTCCGTGCTAATTTATAAACCAATCTTGAGGTCGTTTATTAATATGCGCACCCCTCAAGTGAGTACTGCTTGAGTATACATTTGCTTTTCAGGTCTCAAGTTAGGTTTATTAATCAACACGTTTACTTGAGACCGCTCACAAGACTGTTCTCAATCTTGACACTGGTTTATTAATATGGGCCTACGTATGGATTGTAAATACAATCCAATTTCTTATTTCAACCCGGTCTTGCCAGTTTTTTTTATGTTTACATTTTATTATCATATTTTTTTTTGTTAAACAGCTCCATTTTTTTGTATTACCTTCTCTCCAGTTCGTATTATTTTTTCATAGTTTTTTTATCCTCGTCATTAAACTTTATATTGGTTACTTTTACATTTATATTTTAAATATAGTTGGTTCATTATTCCCACCCCGATATTCTACTAATATGTATCCTTTTAAATATATTTAGACACGGAAGGACCTTTATAATATCTATATAAGTAGGTATATGTGGCAAAACTAAAAACAAAAAAAAATTAGTATGTACGTAATTTCATAAATATTTACAAGGCAGAAGCTCGGACTGGACTAGAGGTCGGATAAAACAAAAGTGGGAGAAAGATCGCTCTGTGTAATCGCCACTGGCAATTTTTTTACCGTTTGACGGTACATAAAGATTTACTAAGTATTTTGCTCTATCGGGAAAGCTGAATTTCGTTGCTTCTGTCTCTTTTTATCAATAAACACAAATTGTGTATTAGATTTAGTATGATCGTAGAACTGTAGGGTTAGTATAATGGGCTCATACCTTTTAGGGCGTAAGCTACACATATTTAAACTTAGCACGTAAGTAAATTATCCGACGATATTACCTTCTGTTTCGGTCGGTACAATATTTTTTGCATTGTTATGCAATTTGTCAGTGGGATGTCACCAGCATAAGATTAAGTAAGACATAGTCAGCACAGATGTTAATGTGGTCGGGTAGTAATTCTTAGTAATCAAACTATATTCCAAATAGTAATTAAGTTTAATATTATATTCAATGATCTATACCAAATAAAAAACTTACGCAAGCCAAATATTTATCGAGGCTAGATTTTAGGACGTATTTTAGGACTTTTAGGATAATTAGGTTAGAAACAAACAAACCAGACCCTGATGCTGTTCAAATGAAAAGTAGATTTGTATATTGTAGTGTTTTTTCTCTTATATAGAGTTAAGTAAGTACAGTCATCGGCTGTAGTAATGCATAAAGGTGTCAACATTATTACCATTTGACTACATATATAGAGGACAGACTGAAAAAATATTACACTTTACATACGTTGCTAATACGTCGACATAGCAGTGTAATTAATTAAAACCAAAAACACCTCATGGCTAACAAAGACCATTATGGTTGGACAGGACTCTTAATTCCTCCCACGAACAACTCCTGGGTACAGCCCTCTGTCTAGCATATTCAACAGCATGCTAGTTGATGTAAATATGTCTGTCTATTGTCACCTACACGACAAAGTTATGTAAGCGTGGATACGTTACATCTGTAAACATAATATATGGTAAAAATTTGACATCTCACTATAACTAACAGCCGAGGATTGTGTGAATATAGATATAATATATTATTCATTACATAATATTCAAATTATTATCGAATATCATTAGTGGAAGGAGTGATTATTATAATTACTAAATACGCACCGTGATTTTTTAATTACTATAAAATTAAGTAAGCACATTATTCGGCTGTAATGCATAAAGGTATCCACATTATGACCATTTGACAATATATTAGGACAGACTTAAATAGTTTATTACAGTCGTTGTTAACAAGATCTATGAAAACAACAGTAAATTATAACAAAAAATACACATCATGGCTAACAAAGACCATTATTGTTGGATGAGGCTTCTAATTCCTCTTACGAGAAGCAATCGCAAAACTCCTGGATACAACCTTCTGTCCAGCATATTCAACATGTAAATCAACAGCATGTTACTTGATGTAAATAGGTCTGTCTATTGTCATCTAAACAACAAAATTTGTAAGCATGGAGTCATTACATCTGTATACATATTGTTGTTCAATTTGACATCTCACTCATAACTATCAGCTGAGGATTGTGTGCATATAGATATAATATATTATTCATTACATAATATTCAAATTATTATCGAATATCATTAGTAGAAGTAGTGATTATTATAATTACTATAGAAAATTAGTTAAGTAAGCACATTCATTGGCTGTAATGCACAAAGGTATTCACACTATGACCATTTGACATTATATTAGGACAGACTTAAATAGTTTATTACAGGCCTTGTTTACAAGGTCTATGAAAACAACAATAAATTATAACAAAAAATACACATCATGGCTAACAAAGATTTTTATTGTTGGATGAGGCTCTTAATTCCTCCGACGAGAAGCAATCGCAAAACTCCTGGATACAGCCTTCTGTCCAGCATATTCAGCATGTAAATCAACAGCATGCTACTTGATGTAAATACGTCCGTCTATTGTCATCTAAACAACAAAATTTGTAAGCATGGAGTCATTACATCTGCATACATATTTTTGTTCAATTTGACATCTCACTCATAACTATCAGCTGAGGATTGTGTGCATATAGATATAATATATTATTCATTACATAATATTCAAATTATTATCGAATATCATTGTAGAAGTAGTGATTATTATAATTACTATAGAAAATTAGTAAGTAAGCACATTCATTGGCTGTAATGCACAAAGGTATTCACACTATGACCATTTGACATTATATTAGGACAGACTTAAATAGTTTATTACAGGCCTTGTTTACAAGGTCTATGAAAACAACAATAAATTATAACAAAAAATACACATCATGGCTAACAAAGATCTTTATTGTTGGATGAGGCTCCTAATTCCTCCGACGAGAAGCAATCGCAAAACTCCTGGATACAGCCTTCTGTCCAGCATATTCAGCATGTAAATCAACAGCATGCTACTTGATGTAAATATGTTTGTCTATTGTCATCTACACAACAAAATAATGTAAGTGTGGATTCATTACATCTGTATACACATTTATGGTCAATTTGACATCTCACTCATAAATATCAGCCGAGAATTGTGTGCATATAGATATATTATAATATTCATTACATAATCTTCAAATTATTATCGAATATCATTAAATGTTAGTAGAAGTAGCTATTATTACTAGATAAGAATGTATATAATATTTGGCATTGATCGTCATGAGGATCAAATTTGACTTCGACATTGGTCTTGAATTCGTAAAAATATCTGTTCCGTACAAAATGGATCAGCTGATCAATATTTTATATGGGAATGATGATTTTTTTTGCAAATTCACAGTCGGTCTCGAAGCAAGTTGTATCATTTGACTATCAAAACCAGGTCTCTATATTACGAGTATATTAATTAAAAAGTCACGCGTTATTTATTCTGGGTAACTGGAGATAATAGTTGGCTATAATACGAACCCTGTTCCGTATACCAGTTTTAATCATCAGAAACCTATTAATGTACTAGATTTTTGCACCAAGTATTTACTTGGAGCCCGAACCACAGAGTAAATAATATTTACTACGTAACACATATATCACTCCCTTTAAATCTGAAATATCAACGATAGGCTACAACATCCAAATAATATTACCAAGCGAATACTGCGAAGAGAAATGTGGCTTAATCACTTATGCCGAGGTGAAGATAGCTTTGTCTTTCTGAACTATAGCTAACTAATTTCCAGTGACCTCTATATTCTGTAATGTAGAATATACTCGTACTACGGATTAAAAACAAAGAGGAGTCATTCTAAACATAATTTGGAACAGGATGGCGCGGGGGGATAGGCTTGTAGCGCCCCCTGCAGCGTTACCCATACCTTTGTCAATTTTGATTTTTTTGCGGCGACCTCTATTGTTGAACAGGAGAAGAACTTTATACAATGTGTTTTACTATGAACACTTTTACAGAAAACATATCATCGTTCTGCAGATAATTCTGTCGTATTTGATTTTTTTTTATTATCGATCGGTGTCAGTCGCCTCTATATGGCAACTGATGTAAACCTGACAAGCTTAAGACAGGACAAGATTAAGATGGATTCAGTCACAAAAGTTAAGACTACGGTGACGTCACGAGCTCATTCGGAATCACGAGACAGACAGTCAATATCGCCTCCTCTGTGTTTTTCCTCCGCAACTTTATGTTAAAAAATAATTATGAGTGTCATATTTAATTAATCAGTCACTGTAGTAAGCCATTCCAAATGGATAGTTATATTACTTAATACACGTATAAGTAGATATAAAATTACATAATTTATTATTTGCTAATTTTAATTTATTGTATGATTCTGTTGATTTTATTTTTTTAAAGTATTTATATAACTTTTGGTTATGTTTTAGGTTAGGTAATATCAATTTATTGTCATAAAATGATATAAAATTCGAATGTGCTATGATGATCAACTGAAACGTTAATCAGAAATAATTAAGAGATTTTCGTATGAATATGAAGAGAGACCAGGGTATAAAAACTTAAACATAAAACTGGCTGGATCGAAGTGAACTTCATCTGGCCATAGCGCAAATTGTAATGTAAAAATTTTAAGCCAAAAATAGGATAACGAAATTTAATGTTAGTCGAATCGTGGATGCTATAGATTTCTCTTGACAAAATTAAATTTGACAGTCACTAAAAGCTCTGTCCATTTATTGGCGAGTTTGGGAACTGCAAAAATTTAATTGGTTAAAAGAATTTAAATTTTAATTGGAATGGAAGGAATTGAAATGATATGTGTCTGACTAGAAATTTACAACTGTAAGGCTGTTTATGATACTGAAACAGCGTGTAGATAGGTTATGAAAGAGTATGGCTACATTCAGATATGGAACTACCCACAATTTGAACAAATTGCATGATTTTTTTTTTCATAACAGTTCATATTAAAAAAATCAGTTCGATATTGTTCATAGATGAGATGATCACTACATGTATATACATCGTGCTCATAATCCGACAAACTTCACTCATTTTGTTCCAATAATCAAAAATAAAACGTCAAAAATTTAATATTATTTTCATATACAACAATATCAGAGATTTAACTAAGTTGGTCGGTATGGGAAATAAACTTAGAATACTAACCAAGGCGTATCCAAGTGAGATATTAGATCGATTTTCCATACAAGCTAAATCCAACCGTATTTCCCGTTGGATAACTATGAAAGTTAATCAAAATTGTTATGCGATTTATATTCTTCTAAAACCGAGGGAAAATGTAAAAATTTTGCATTGACAACAGCCTATGCTGCATTTTTACTTATCTTCTCTATTTGCAAAGACCTTTAGTCGCTTAAAAATGTTAACTTTTATCTTAGCGCATAATAAATATGACTGTATTTAGTTTGAAAGAAAATCGATTTACCTACTCCATGACGATATTACAAGTAAGAAAGAAATAACGAATACAACACCATGGTAACCTGTTCGGAACGACAGTTCGTCACTAATCATTATGTGCTATTTTGACACTTCAAGCACACTTTGTGAAACCTAAAACTGTCTGGTGTATTCTAAGTTCATGGTGTGTAATTATGTTTGAGATCACAATGTCACTCACAGATTAGTCTTGGCATGTCAGTGCGAAATTACAAAAGAAAAAGAAAAATACAATGCACAAAACATAATCTCTTGCTAACAAATACCTACCGTGAACATCTAGTAATTGTTAATTACTTAAAGTTTACACAATTAACTTAAGCATTTGCGTAAAAATTAAGTAATTATTAAATATGTATCGATAACTTAATTGTACTATGAGGAATAAAGCATGTACATTCATACATAAAACTAATTAATAACACTTGTTGGAAAAAGGGCCAATTATTGATATTACACGTTTTAAGCTTGCTCATAGACTAGCTACGACGTTCATTCTGCTTATTAAAAATTTATTAAACAGCTAAGGCAAAGCCAAAGCTCTTCTCCCGTGCTTCAGATTGTTTTAATGTCTGGTCTGTTTTTTTTTAAAGTAAATACAAGAAGAAATGTAGATGGTAGGGCATTCTAATGTCCGCCTGGCTAACTACCACCATCTTATCTAAGTCTGCCGCTAAACAGCAATGTTTATAGTATTGTTGTGATCCGGTTGTCAGGATTAGATAGCCAGTCCCTCAAATAACATAGGGTTTCCGGGTCAGTACGATTCCACCTTAGGCCTCATCTTCACTTAACATCATGTGTAATCCGTTTGCATAAAAAATCACATGTTCCTTTTCAATACAGTTTATTGCAACAATCAAATTTTAATATTACAATTATAACTTAAAATCACTATGTGACAACCGATTGGTGTAGCGGGTAGATGGTGTTACCTACTTTCGAAATCAACGGTTTCTGTGTCGAATCCCGCTAGGGGTAAATGTTTGTACGATGTACGAACATTTATTCCGGAGTCGTGGATGTTTATATAAATATTTATGTATGTTTACCCGTTATCTAGTTGCATGGCTTTGCCAAGTTTGAGCCTAAATAATTGGTGTGTGTGTCATAAATATTTATTGTTATTATTTTGGGTCAAGCATTTTTTTGTATTTTTTTTTAAGTAAATTTGTATGGGAGTTGAGTAAGGCGCCTTAAGCTAAAACCTATTTTAGAAATGCATTAGTGGTCCTGCAAACATGAATCAAGTGTGTCAAGAATAGTAGATCTAACCTGAGCTTAAGTATTGATCGCGTTACAGAAAATTGTCGAAGGTACTTCCCATTTCATAGTAGATTTGGTGAAAGAAAAATCCAACTCAGGCTGTATATTGTTAAATTTTTTCAATATGAATATTATGGTTTATAGTTTGTAAGGTAATGTACTGGGAATAATACTTCCTATTTGATATCAAGTTATTCGGGACGTTTTTCAAGTTTTTAGATAACTATAGAATGTAGATATAGGGGGTACGCTACTCGCATCAGCAATCTCGCCCCAGTCTCATTTCATTGGCCATCAAATTGGGGAAAGGTCCTATCACTCAATGTCAAATTAGATTCTATATTCCCCGTTCCATAGCCTTGCCACCTAAACTGAGTTATAAATTAGGAAAAAACTAAACAACACAGCCACAATTTTGGAATGTTTTTCTAATTGACGGCCAGGTATGACCGCACTCTGTCCATAGACACCTAATGTTAGATTTATTGAGGGGGAGGATACACCAAGGTTACTAATTACGTGTCCTTCATAGAGTGAAATAAGCTGTGAGTACTAGCTGACTCGATGTTTTTGGGCATTTCTTCTAATATCTTGATATGCTGACTCGTATCTGTTTTAGGTGTATATGGACTGCGTGTGAATCAAGCAATGAAAAATATTTGAAATTAGGCTAGGGGTATTGTCGATAGATTTCGTACCTCAGTACAGAGTTCGAAGTTTTTTTTGAAAATTAATGGCTCTCTAAGCGACCAACGTAAACATCTGCTCAAACCTTCGCACAGGGTGTTTGCAGAAACTAAATTAAAAAAAAAAACAAATTGTGATTACACATTTTTGTAAATTTTTCTTGAAGCACAATGGATTAACGTTTGATTTGGACTAATTTTTTGATAATGTATTTTTTCTGACAACGCATTTACATTGTTCGATATTAATATTTTAGTAATTAATTTGTTTGCATTTACTGTGTTAATATAATAATATTTTTACTAATTTAAGTTTTGTTTTGTTAGATTATTGTAATTTATAATTTATTAATTTGATAATAGGTATTTTCAGTGATCTTATTTTTAAATTCGAGTGTATGACACTCTTTTTTGAATTGTTTTTAATGTACAACATTATTTTGTAAGTTTTAATTTTATTGTCAAAGTATTATAAAATTTAACGTCATTAGAATGTAATGGATACTGTCTACATTAGGTGGACAGTTAGGTTAGCTGAATAAACGTCATTTAGACTTGGTGTTCCGCAATTCGTGTTTTATTTCAAACACATTATCTTAATTAAGTACTTATTTAATCATTCATTATTTTAAAATTTATTCACAAACACAGACTTATAAATAGTTATAGACTAAACATTAATATGATTTTGCTAAACTCGACCCGTAAACTTTTTTTTAACTTTTAAATTTAAATAATTATAGTTTGAGACTAGATATATATATACTTGGACATGTACAGACAGCGACATCTAGTTCCACACTAAGCAACTAGGCTTGTGTTGTGGATACCAGATGGTTGATACACTACACAAATACATTTTTTTTTTTGTAAATAAATACATATATAAACGAAAAACCCGTACATGTAGCTTAATTATATCTTTTTTTTTTCCAAACAAAATAGATACGAGATATTATTGGAAGTATAAATTAGCAACATAAAAATATGATAGATTAACAAATACATTTTTGTCACCGAGAGAGACAGATGACAACCGGCATCAACATCCTAAAAACCTTGCGAACTAGCCAGGAAAGCAGTGGGGCCCCTTAAGCCTGGCGTTGCAGCAGAACATGCTTAAGTCTATACAAAGGCTTCATCAGGCGGCCCACATATTATTATGTTCAGTTGCCAAATACCCGAGCTCTATCATCATATTTTCTACGATGTCACGCACATAGTCTTGAATTCAATGTGTTTACGTACGTGTGTGAAGTACGTTGGGTTTGCGTCAACTAGCTGCTGATTGGTTGTCAATGTTCATGACGACGTTGTCGCTACATTCAAGCAGCCCAGTCAACAACGCACGACAGTACACTCCCTTTTAGTACACAAGCCAGGAGCCAGTAGCTGATAGTTTTGTATGGAAACAGACCACGCTATTTAATCGTTACGTTCGGTCTGCTAATATTTATAAGTCTGTGTACATAACTTTACAATGGAAATAGTAAATGATTAATCGATTTTTAACACGCTTTTATTAGCTTCACTTTTAACTAACAATATAATCAAATCTTGGAAGTTAATTTAACTTGAATAGATCATACAGATTTTAATTAATGCTTTAGCTTATACGTTACAATTTCTAGAAGTCAGGATCAAAAACGTACACCTACAAGAAAAAGTGCCAGTAGTTCACCCAGGTGA
Source organism: Oegoconia quadripuncta (assembly GCA_949316235.1). Classification (NCBI taxonomy): domain Eukaryota; kingdom Metazoa; phylum Arthropoda; class Insecta; order Lepidoptera; family Autostichidae; genus Oegoconia; species Oegoconia quadripuncta. Next base: position 2,724,905 of record OX438742.1, on the reverse strand, counting down.
ACTAAGCAGGTGGACCACGACCGACGAGGGATCGCGCCCATTAATGTAATAAAAATGATATAATAATGTAAATATCCCAAAATTTTAGGCCTATTGACTTAAAAGGCCAAATTAATAGCTATGAAGTTTGCCCCACACGGGATAGTGTTGACCTCAGTCACAGCTGATGTTAATAAAGATGAGGCCGAAGGCCGGAGCGAACTCACTCGGAAACCTTACATTACTTGGAAGACTGGCTGCCTTATCTCTAACAGTCGGAACACAACAATGATTTCCACATTGCTACTAGACAGACTTAGATAAGACAGAAGTTCTACTATGGAAGCAGAAGTGTACGGTGTAATTATCACTAAGGCGACCAATCGGAGCACGAATCCTACATTTTTTTTTATACACGGCGGGTTCGTACTTGACCTCAATCACACCTGATGTTAAGTGAAGATGAGGTCGACGGTGTAAGCGTACTGACCCGGAAACACCAACACATTTGGGGGACTGGCTATCTTATCTCTGACAACCGGAACACAACAATGTTATTAACATTGCTGCTTGGCGGCAGATTTAGATAAGATGGTGGTAGCTAGCCAGGTGGATATTTAAAATGCCCTACCACCAACCAAACTGAGTACTTAAACATGTACCCCGCTGGGGATCGAACGCGCAACCTCCGAATCGTAAACCCAATGTGGCCCAATGAGCCACGGAAGCGGTTAAATCGCGCTGACGAAGTTTTCTCAAGACATTGCATATATGCAAGACACCGATAATAGCTGTTGGACCCCGGTCCTGATGCGATCACGTTGGGGGTCACCAATGAGGGGAATATACGGAGGAAAAGGCAGAATCTTTCACCGGACTGTTGTGTTGGTGTTAGTTATTAGTGGCGTCTTGCCCAAATGTCATCGTTAGCGCCATATAGGATTCGCGCTCAGATTGGTCGGCTTAGTTATGACACCATTCACTCTGCAACCCACACTAAGTTGCTAGACGGACATTTAAAACGTACCACCAATCAAACAGAGTGTATACATGTACATTTTGTTTGCGGTACAGGTTTGCGGATTTTGAATCAAGCTAGGGGTAAATGTATACGAATATTTATATAAATAAGTAAATATCTTTGCACTTACACACAGTACCATCTAGTTCCACACTAAGCAACTAGGCTTGTATTATAGATACCAGTTGGTTGATAAACTATACAAATACATTTTTTTTGGAAATGAATACAAATATAAATGAAAAACATCCATAACTCGGGAACACATATGTCTGTATTCATCATACAAACATATGCCCCTAGCGGGATTCGAACCCGCGACCTTTTGGTGTAGCAGCAAAGTGTCTAACCACTACACCAAACAGGTCGTCATCAAACACTTGGTATTTTTGAAACTGTATAATAGCTGAATCATAAGGACTGATAGCAGAATCGCTATTCGCATTTGTTTTTGATTGCCGAAATTAATAAACGTCATGCACGGTCAATCCTAGGATAGTGGCATCGTACTGTGTGGCATTTTCGTTAAACATAGGGTGCTCGTTATTTACAATTAGATACAGTCGTTCAGCTAGGTAGTCTAAACATGGGCGGCTGGAAAAACCCCTGACAAGTGGCCACTAATCTTACACTTGACAAACCATCCACCATGGCTTATAACCTCTCAGTTAGGGAGAGAAGGCTATGCCGTAACAGTGGGGGATGCAACACAATATATTTACGAAAACTTAATATACGTTAGAAAGAATCTGCATTTGTTTAGGAAAAATTGTGAAATACACAATATAAATACAACATATAAAAATAAACTTGCTGTCCATAGCAGTCGCTTACACAAAGTCACTAAGTCATTCAAGGGACAATGTATACGCTTTTATAATAAGGTTCCGGTAGACTTCAAAATTTGCCTTTAAATAACTTTAATACAACCATTAAACAGAAACTATGTGCCGAAGGCTATTGTAAAACTTCTGACTATCTGAATGATTAGAATGCGTGGATATGAACCGCTCGGCAATATCCAGTATATTCTATTCTTGTTTTTCTTTGTCGAATCATAAATTTAACAATTATTCCCAATTGTATTTGTATTGGGTTATTTAAAAAGAGCAACCCCTGAGTTTCTTGCTCGTTCTTCTCTGGGGAGACTGCCTAGTGAATGGGCGATAACTGTATTTCATGACGATTTCAAGTGTTAATCTTATAACTTACGAAATGAAACATTTTTGATTTTGATGTTGTCGCTGTGAAATGTGCTTTTGGGAGCGAAATTTTAAAAAGCATCAAGTCCATTTCATTTCAGTTTATTATGTTATTCTGTTACCTCACAGATATATCTCGCATCTACATCCAAAGTGAGACCCTAAACAGATTTTTAGTAATCACTGAAAATCTCATTGCGAATCCAGACGCGAGCCGCGCAAACAAACTTTCATAAAAACCATGCAGACCAGGAGACATGTCAATTTTCAACACCAGATGCAATATCTTTTATTTCTTTCATTTGACATTAAATGATATTATTGAGGTATGCCATGAGGCCCAAAGGTATCGCCAATTGAAGATAGATAATGCTCCTAGAATAGCTTGGAATAGATTCCTAGCTTATATTTACATTGTAAGAATGTCTTAAAAACACTAGATAGCATTATATCCTTGGCACGACCAACGCTTTAAACGGGGCCGCTGAAGGTGTGACTCCATCCACATGGTTCAGCGATGGAACTCCCTCAGGGGCTGGCAAGAATGAAAATTTCTGTAGTATGTTCGTGGTGAATACGAAGATGTTGCACTTTGCAAGCACGTCGCCCATGCAGCGGTGTCTGGCCAAGCCGAAGGGGAAGTAATGGTCTGGGACGCAGACCTTCCCGTCAGATAAGAAACGCTCAGGTTTGAACGCCAACGGATCTGGATAAAGGGCTTCATCCATGAGGATATTGGTGAAGTTGCTGACCACCATTGTGTCCTGGAAACAAGTAGATATATCAATCTTACAGGCGTACATACAATAAGGAGATGATGGTCGGTAAACATTATTTGCTAACAAGGTTTCCATAATTAGAGCTCAGTGTTCAGATCCTTGTGAAATATTTCATATTACAGCTTTATGAATATCATTCGCCAAATTCATTCATCATTCAATATATCACCAAATATTGTAAAATTGTATTAGTTGTATACTTTTATATATAAAAAAAAGAAAAGAAAAGAAAAAGATCCTGTGGGTTTCTTGCGCCGCTTCTTTTCCCACAGATAATTTCCCTTTCCGAAGCGGTGGTAGCTTGGACATACCTACTGACTGACCGAAAAATGCTTAAGCCCTATTTTTATTTCCAATAGATTTAAATTGACATTGAACAAATAGTAGGTATCATTGTATCTTATGTTGAAATAAATGCTGGAAGTTTGAAGTTATTGTCAAGGTAAACATTTTTGGTCACTATGAATGTCCTAAATTATGAGATATCTTCTCTGCTTATTCCGTTATTCATTAATTAGTCATAACACTCATTATGATCGAGTATCAATGATCGATTCCAATTTGGTGAGAATGGGGGAATTTAGCATACACGGTAATAGGAAGGAATTAAACAGTAAGTATTACAGATGCCCCATGGACACCTGCGCTCGAGTTTCTTTAATTCTAAATCCGTATGTGAGAAATAAATTAAATAAACACCTCATGCTCCGGGGCAAAACCATTTAAGTTTGAACGCATCACTATTTTTGGAAAATATATAGATCTCTATAAAATTGTAGTACTATTAAAAAAATCTGCAGTATTTGTTTTAGATCGTAAAATTTTATACAAAGTGGTTGTGCTGCGGAGCATTCTCACCGGCAGAACTTGCAATACTGCACATAATATAAGCAAAAACTAAAACAATTCTATATTGACCTAGCGGTCCTAAACCATCAATTTATTTTAAATATACTAACGAGACGATAAACTTTATCGTGAAATAGCCATACTAACGAGACCACTCCATCGTGAAATAGCCATTGAGCGCCTGAAGTAATAAACAAGGCAAATACCACGTTAAATGCATAAGAGATTGTTTTATTTCAGACGTTACTTGCCTAAATACTAAACCTTAATGAACACGGATTGTAGGTATATAATATTTTGTAAATAAAAACAAATCGTAAACTTTTAAACAAAGTGGTTGAACTTGCAATACTACACATAATATAAGCAAAAACTAAAACAATCCTATATTGACCTAGCGGTCCTAAACCATCAATTTATTTTAAATATTAAACTAACGAGATCACTCTAACGTGAAATAGCTATTAAGCGCCTGAAATAATAAACAAGGCAAATACCACGTTAAATGCATAAGAGTTTGTTTTATTTCAGACGTTACTTGCTTAAAGCTCAGATTGTATATAATATTTTGTAAATAAAAACAAATCAAATTTTGATACAAATGTTAGTCATTTGCAAGAATATGTAAAATTAAATTGTATAAAGTAACCTGCGGTCTGTGATATCACTAAAAACTTTATGAATCTATTTCTCTATCGATTTCAAAAAGCACTTGTAACGCATTTGCTATTTCTATTCAATAACCGAAGTTAAGCAATATCTGGCGTGGGCAGTCCTTGGATGGGTGATCACTAGGGGTATTTTAATACGGTGTCACACAATTAATATAGTACTAACGTAACGGTGTTTCCGTGTTTCAGAGAGTACGTTTAGTCGGTTAGTCCGTCCCGGTTATCAATTGAAGGTTAAGCCAACACTGAGTTGGCTTAACCTTCAATTGATAACCGGCCTACAGTGGTGGCTTAAAAACACTCACTGTCAGTTAACTACACTGGTCTGACATGAATCCACCAATTAGCACTGGGTCTGTGTGGTGGATAATGGCCCATACCCTCTACCAATGAGAGGAGGCGTGCCTTAACAGTGAAGAAGTGTGCGGCTGTGTAGGATTCATTTTGATACCAGTTACTTACTTCTGGTATATTGTAACCACATAGTGTGGTATCCTTTAAGGCTCGGTGAGGGACGCCAAAGGTCCGCCCCATGAAATGTCGGATGCTCTCATGAACCACCGCTTCGTTGTAGGGCATGCTGGAATGAAATGCCATAATTATAGTAAAAGAATGACCTTGGCCAAAGAGCTTAAACTAGAAACTGCTTAACGTTTAGACGGACGCGGGTACCAATCGGTGCCAAAAAAAAATTTATACCGACAACACTCGCGGACACCGATCGGTGCCCACGGACACCCGACTTTCAACTCTTAATTATAATGATTATAGAGTTCCAATTCCTTTGGACTTGTTCACTATTAAATTCCGCATCCAATAACGTACGCCATGTTATGTTAGCTATGTTAGTTATTTAGTCTGTATTTGCGAAAATAATTTTTTTCTCTTTGGGTGGGAGTATAGGCATAGAATTCCAACCACTGTTTTTTATTAGCACGGGCTTAGAAACCTGCCATAGAGCTTCCAATTCTCATAACAATTTATTGAATTACCCGTTTCTTAAAAAAACATGAAATAAATCTGTACTTTCCGTAAAAATACCAATTAAATCGTGGATATAGGGATACAACTCGTAACATTTTTCTGATTTTTAGTATTATAGCTGTAGTAGTGTTCATTCATTATATCCATAGATAATAATATTCCCGTAGCTAATGCTTTTCACAGATTAGAAATTCACCCAGTAGAAGAGTATCTATAAACGTTTTTAACACCGCAGGTATTTTCGCAAATATGACAGGCGAGCCGAGATACTTGACCCTTAGAATTTTTGCGTGGAAACGCGCGACAGAGAGGTTAAACTAGGAACTGCTTAATATAAAAGGAATAACACAATAACCACCCAATAAAAAAATTAAAAAACCCGACTGACAAAATTGTGTTATAGAGCTCTCCACACGTCTGCTGTTTTGTGTCTCATTTGTTATATACATTTTCAGAATCCTCCTGATGGTCCTATGATACCCATAGGTAATAATTGTAGTCCTAGAACAGTTTTTCATTTTGACACATATTTTCATTTATCTCATTCGGCCCCTGTTGTTTACTTATTTTTTGTGACATAACCTATCCTATGACACTTGGTCTGTCACGACAAATCTGACAATGGTGTCGATTCGGATGTACACCAACTAAACTAAACTAAAACCTGTTTTAAAGTAATACTGTCTCGCTCTCCCTGGAAAAGTACGATGCGACGGCACCACTCCTAAATTGGTTTAAGTTAGTCTAGTCTAGTCTGGTCTGGTCTGGTCTGGTCTGGTCTAGTCTCGTCTAGTCTAGTCTAGTTTAGTTTAGTTGGTGTACATCCGAATCGACACCATTATCTTATTAATTAAACGTCAATAACCGTTTGGGTCCTACGAGAGTATAAAGAATCCCGCATATAATAATATATATATTGTATATAGGTACTTAGAGACGCACGAAAATATTTCTTCACAAAGAGGTGACATACATACATACATACTAATAATACATATAAATAAATATGTATATAAATAAGGAAATACTTAAAGAGAGGATTTAACACGGAGTTGTCATTCATCAAAAGTAGCTACCGCTGAAAACGCGTTAGAACCAGAGAGCTTTTTGATGTGAGTTTTAAAAGCATTTAGTGATGGAGACTTTCCCACATGCAGCGGCAGTTGGTTCCACAATCGTACAGCCTGGACAGTCAGTTTTTGGTTCAAGGGAGCAATAGATCACGAAGGGCGCTCTATACCTTCAGTAAGCGCCGTGCTTTATCATTGTTCACAGGGGTTACTATGGCAAGAGTGTATAGGTTGTTCGGACCACTAGGCGTGGTGAGGGATTCCACCCGTATATAGTTAATATACCGAACATTCGCACTAAGAAGATCGACTCTTCATTCATCATCCGAACAGCCAAGGCATGGAACTCCCTTCCGGCGTCAGTCTTTCCTGCGTCCTATAACCTTGGGATCTTCAAGAGCAGAGTGAATAGGCATTTACTGAGATCGCGTGCTTCATCTTCGACCACACCGTCACTTTCCATCAGGTGAGATTGTCGTCAAACGCGAATCCAGTCAATCATAAAAAAAAAGTTGGTAATTCCGACTTTCAATAGTGAAGAAGCAATGCAAAAACAAAAATAACTTGTTTGAACCAAATATGGTCAAAATCCGTTGTCTGGTCTAAAATTTGTCCCATAAAAACGCACTTTCTCTCTCTTTGTTTATGTAGCGTTAGAGGATTAAAAACACCATTGTTTTCATTTCAAACGCATCTAGTTACGCACTCCAAAAGAATGTATAGTGTACTTTAAATAGCCACCATTCACAAAACCGTTAAACTAGTGGTTAACACTACGACACGTATAGAATCAGCCGACCGAAAAATTATACGAGTATTACTCCAAACATCACTATTATATCACGTGTAACCAAACGCATACAACTGACATCAGTTCGTCGAGCACGAAAAATAGAAGAAATCTTTTATTTGGTTCCTATCAAATAACACACTGTATTAAATAAAAACAGTCGTGCTCTCACATAGAAATAACAGGGAATAGTTTTGCCACCTGACCTGCGTTGATATTTGAAGGTAGAAATAAATTACAACGCTTACGAACAATCATTTTTTTTTAAGCACGACGGGTTGGTACTTGACCTCAATCACACCTTATGTTTAGTGAAGATGAGGAAGCGTACTGACCCGAAACCCTAACACATTTTCTACTGGACTGGCTATATTATCTCTGACAACCGGAACACAACAATGCTATTAACATTGCTGCCTGGCGGCAGATTTAGATAAGATGGTGGTAGCTAGCCAGGCGGATATTTTAAAATGCCCTACCACCAACCAAACCGAGTACTTAAACATGTACCCCGCTGGGGATCGAACCCGCGACCTCCGAATCGTAAACCCAATGTTGTTTACTCCAAGCGGTGTTTACATCATTCTTATAATGGTCTACCTGGTGGTGATTGTACATAAAAATTAAATTAATTCTCTATAAGTACTTACTTGGCTCGATCGTCTAAACACGGCATTCGATCTTTGCCTACCACCCGATCAATCTCCTCCTGAGCCTTCTTCTGCACTTCCTGGTCCCTCACCAAGTAGCTAAAACAGAAGCTCATGCTTTTGCTTGTAGTCTCTGTACCTGCCATGAACATATCCATGCACATTGCAACCAGTTGACCTTCAGAATACGTCTCCATTTCACCATTTTCCTTCAAAATTCGCAAGTACACATCCATAAAATCTTTATCTTCCTTCTCAGGATCAAAATTCTCTTTATGCCTCGCAATTTCCTCACGGAGAAACCTCCAAATTCTCTTATGTATCCTCATAAAGTCCCGGTAGCCGGAATTTGTTGGTGCAATAATACTGAGAATCGGAAAGTGGCTGAAGGCCGTACCAACCATATCAATGGTTCTGAATAGGTCGAAGAGCATGGCTTGGAGGACCGTCATCTGTGGGTCGAAGGCGTCGTATCGGAGTCCAGCCATCATGGTCCAAAGCGTGTTCAGGATGTAAGTATTGAAGAAGTTGTGCATTTGTATTACAGCAGATCCATTGTTATTTTCCTCTATGAGGTTCAGTACATCTTTCACCATGTAGATGGCTTCTGATTGCGCCGTATTACCCATACCACTTCTTCCAAATCCAAACTCTTTCAAGTGCTTCAAGAGGAAGCGTCTCTGCTCTTTCCAGAGCTCTCCATCTGTCAAGAGTACTCCTCGTCGTTGGCCCCACGTTCTTGTCTGATAGAAAATGCCTTTAGGCCTTCCGTCTATGTCCTCGTTGAACAGCATTTCTTTATTGGCTTCCAATGTATTGACCATCACCATTCTATCCTTCCCAATCCGAATGCCTAGCAGTGGACTGTCTCTGCAATATTGTAGTGTCAGTTCTTTAACAGCTTTGTATAAGTATCCGGTTTTTTCACGCAGCTTGTTAGTTTCTATCGCGCATCCGAGAATTGGCACCCATCTTGGTCCAGGTGGGAAGTTTCTAGGCTTCACTGTGTCCAGATATAAGAATAAGCAGATCACTAATACTAAGACTAGTGCTGCTAACCACATCTGAAACAAAATATATGAATGAAAATGATCTTACCTGTCATTAACGCAGAAAGGAAAAGTAGGAAACTTTTCCTGTGACATCAATCATGCATACAATAGGTCATAAGTAGAGCAGTGAAGGGTCTGTATTAGAAAAACATCAATGTTGACATATATTCGATGTCAATAAACATCGTAACGAAAATATCGATGTTTTAGATGCAAATTTTTTTTTTTTTTTTTTTTAATTTTTTTATGCACAACGAGTCACTTGACCTCAATCACACCTGATGTTAAGTGAATATGAGGTCGAAGGTGGAAGCGTACTGACCCGTAAACCCCAACATATTTGGGGGACTGGCTATCAAATCTCTGACAACCGGAACACAACAATGCTATTAACATTACTGCTTGGCGGCGGATTTAGATAAGATGGTGGTAGCTAGCCAGGCGGACATTTAAAATGCCCTACCACCAACCAAACCGAGTACTTAAACATGTACCCCGCTGGGGATCGAACCCGCGACCTCCGAATCGTAAACCCAATGTTACATTGAGCCACGGAGGCGGTTAAAATAATCAGAATCTATTATTTAATATACATAAGTTATTTAAGTTATTACTATAATTGTTTTTTTTTGTTGATACAAAATTTGACCTAAATTTTGAATCTGTTAATTATGGTCTACACAAAAAAAAAATCGGACACCAATCATCTAGTCCCAGACTAAGCAAAGCTTGTACTATAGATACTAGATAACGGATAAACATATATAAATGTTTTAATAAACATCCATGACGCGGGAATAAGTATTCGTATTCATCACACAAACATTTATCCCTAGCGGAATTCGAACCCGCAACCTTTGGTTTTGCTGGCAGGGTCACTATCCACTACACCAGCCGGTCGTCACAACAATCCAGGTTTTAATTCATGTGACATTTCAACGTGTGTCATTGGGATCCGTTCCTGTGGCTAGTCTTGATAAACAGGGGGCCCAAAATTTTACGCACAGTCGACCCTTTATCTATTTAATGGTTACACACTAGGGATGTGCGATATGAAAATATCGATTTTGAAATCGATAAATATCGACAGTTTCATTTCGATAGTGCGTTATTATCGGCCATAAAATTATCGTATGAAACTATAATCTTCTATTTAGTTATAATTCTAATCCTTAAATATTTAATAAAATTTATTGATATATTTTTTTGTAAATTCTTTACTGTACAAAAAGGCAATACTTACATTAATTTAAATTTTGTGTAATCTACTTTTAATAAAGTATTAATAATGTACTAAAATAATAAATCTTCATATTTTTTTCTTAGAATATAATATGAAATCACAAAAAAGAAGTAAGAAAATAATAATTAGTAAGAAAAAATATTGTCAAAAACAATGGTTTACATTTATATGTATAACCGTACTGGCTGTTGTCCGCGACACGTTCACATGGAACATTTCATCAAAATCGGTTCAGCCAAAAAATTTCAATCCAGATCCTATTCTGTCCACAAAGCACATTTAATCTAAATCATAAGTAATTAAATTAAATTTAAAAACTCATTGCTACATGACCTGCTGGAGAATCAAACCCGGACCTCCAAATTTGGGAGACTTAACCGTCTTAACCGCTGATCCACCGACTCTCACTTAACCTTTTATGTCCTTATCGATTCATAAATATCGATATTTCGTACATTACCATCCATATTATATCGATAAATATCGCTCAACCCTACTGTACACGGGTTACAGGTAGATGCGTAATTATACGAGCCACGGAAACATAATAGCGGTACATTGTACACGTTACGAACGCGGCGATGCGTGCTGTTATTGCGTACGGTTACGTTATCCGTAGAATCTACGTTACAACGTAACTATTTTACCACGTTACTGGTCTAATGTAAAACATGGCTTGATAATTATTAATTAGTTGTTTTGTTAATTCTGTCTAATACCCTCTCATAATAATAAAAAATACGGGAGCTAGGTGTCCCACGGGCGACTGTATAACGATCCACTACACGCCATGCATTTTGGGGTTAGAATGTTGTTTTATCAGGGTTCCGTATCGAGCATGACGTCACTTTTCCAAAATGACACATTCGGTCAGCTTCGTATTTTAAGTCAAATGTTTAATATATGTAATTTTGAAAACATATTGATTTTCGGGTTCATTCCTTCACTTGTACCAAAAGCGTCACCATTGTGCTGAATTTTAAGTGTCTAGGGCGCCCAGAAATGTATAAATATATAGATAAAAAGTTTATTTGTATATTACAGAAACACATACAAAAATACTCCACCATAGGCTTTTACTTTGTATGGACCGGGCCGTCGAAACAATCAAAATGTCACCGCTTCATTGGTGTTAAAATTGGAGTTTGGAACCAATGGGAACTTAGTCACACATCGACTTCATTCGCGAACTGTCGTATTAAACTACGACCTGTTTGGTGTAGTGGTTACAAACTCTGCTACTATACCAAATGATCGCAGGTTCGAATCCCGGTATCATCTGGTATCCATAACACAAGCCTAGATGCTTACTGTGGACCTAGATGTCGCTGTGTGTTTGTGCAAAGACATTTATTATTATTATCATAAAGTTTGAAGTTGATATTCCTGTTTGAGTATTTAGAGTTGTAGTATTAACATACTAGATGTTATAAAATATGAACCGAATTTTATAACCTGTCTGTCTCTTTGCTCATTGACCTGCTCCACCGATTTAGGGTTAATTTGACACTGAAGTTGGTGGAGCGCATGGTAGGGTATGTGACGTCAATATTCCACACAAAATAAGTCGCGTGAACAATGACGTGATGAATTTAGTCATATTAAAATGAAGTCATTATTCTGCGATTAAACACGTCACTGAATTTGTCTATTCGATTTGGGAACGTTTTTGGCGTAGGTTGGGTAAATAAAGCACCTGTATACTTGTAAATAAATGTCGTTATGGAGATACCGCGGAAAGCGATATGAACCACACGGCGATGGGCTCACCACCTGTCACGTGTGCATTACTGTATATTTCATGACGTGATCTGTGGATTGAAGCTTTACCCTCATGTTTGAAATTAAGAGCTTAAAGAAAACCACACAAATCCATAAACACTTTTACAGTGATTTAGGCCCATATTTCATAATGCTGCTCAGAAGATCTGCACTTGAGGACAATTAGAAAGGAACAGCTTTATGTAGCTTATATAGCGGCATCTCTTTCTAACTATGCTCAAGCGCAGATCTACACTTAAACAAAATTCGAAATATGGACAGGTTCAACAAAGGAACCCTTACAGTTTCGCTATGTACGGACATGGCGGACAAACAACTTTCTGTCTACTGTTCGAGGATTAGATCAGAGGCTCTTGGTATTAGAAAACTTTCATTAGGCATGACTATACATATTAATCATGCCGACAAAGTGGTAAGATAAAATCTTTAAAAAATATTTATTTTAGGGTATATACCCTACAGGTAAAATGGAATCATAAACCGTTATTCAGACAGACACAAGTACGGCGGTAGTATATATATAAAATGAAATTAAAAGGAAAACTATTACAGGTATGTAGGTTTTACAAGCTAATGAGTAGTCGAGGAACTTTTAAAATATATTAACCCTTGAAATTTTTTGCAAACTACAACGTTAGAACGGAACCCTAAACTGCGCGAATCCCGACTCGCACTTAGCCGGTTTTGAAGTAATAATTTTGATTTATCATTTATTTACTGAGCTCCAACTGACTTAGCACAATTATTATGCAGTTGGTATAAGCTACTTTTACTATGAAAAAGATGCACGCACTAAACCATAATCGGAACCTTTCATATTGAAATTTTTCCCAAAATAAATGGGGATGCTTTACGCCAGCAGCATCGCACTAGTCTAATTGCTTTTGTTTTTTTTTATGGCATTTTAATCGTGGTCTTCTTGCACAATAAATTCTGCCAATGACGTAGAGGAAAAATCACGGGAAAAGATGACCGGTTTTAGAAAAAAAATAATATTAAAAAGTTTTATTTTTCTAAGGTTTATTATTTTAGCGTGCTTGCCAATTGACCAATTTTTGTGCGATGACAAACCCTCTTGCAAAGTGAGCAGTTGGGGTATACCAGCTCGTCCTGATGATCTTTGATTTGTCATATTTATTGGTAATCACACCGACCTTCTCTACACTTTTCCCAGGGCAAAAACTACACAATCATCTAAATATGAAATGTGATTCTGCTGTTTAACATCCTTACAAAAAAACTACCAAACTGATTACGCTTAAATTGCAATGGGACCAACTTAACGATATCTCCTTTCATTTACAAGAAGAACTACGAATATCAACCGCCAAATCTCGGAGATATCGGTGTACTTATATGTATATATAAACAATATAAACAAAAAAAAAACACACAAACGGCCGAATTCAGAACCTCCTCCCTTTTGAAGTCAGTTAATTAGTCTCAAATACTCTTCAATATGCCATTCGTATTTTATGAAATTTAAATAATATTATAAATCCGAAAGTAAATGAATAGTTCCCGCGGGTTAAACAAATTAAACGTATCCGCGAAGTGGCGTCGTAAACTTAATTCACCTCAGATATTTCAACTAGGTGAATTAAATACACTTAATTCCACGCAGGCGAAGTTAATGTAAAGCTAGTTAATGATATTTTTTTTATTTCAAACAACTTAATTCTATTGTTGCCTTTGGAATAAGCTGGCTGTGGCGGGTTAGCGGAGATGCGTGATGCTAGAATACATACAGTGGAATTCAGCTATGATAACGTAGACGACGGACTTTTTGTCGGCAGCAGTTTTTTGTTCGCCGTGAGTATATATATATAATATTTTTATGCACAACGGGTTGGTACTTGACCTCAATCACACCTGATGTTAAGTGAACATGAGGCTATTAACATTGTTGCTTGGCGGCAGATTTAGATAAGATGGTGGTAGCTAGCCAGGCGGACATTTAAAATGCCCTACCACCAACCAAACCGAGTACTTGAGCATGTACCCCACTGGGGATCGAACCCGAGACCTCCGAATCGTAAACCCAACGTTGTTTACATTGAGCCACGGAGGCGGTTGCATACGGTATTGCATAGAATACTAAAATGATCCGATTTGCATTTTTTGTCCGGCCTACAAGACGTCCGCCATCTGCGCTGCTTCTTTTTACGAGGGCATCTAAATAATTGCGTTGTTTTTGTAGCACTATTTATAATATTTGTATATTTCAGGGGCACTATTTATGTATATGTCGCAGATAGCGATAAATTAACGATAGAATTCATTATTTAAACGGTCAACTGACTATCATAATACGCGGTTAATGGGAAGTAAACCCAGGTGGCGCTGGTATCGCTGGAAACGGCGCGGTGACGACGTTAACAGTTATATTAGGTCTTCACATCGAAAATGGGACACTTTGCTACCAACCGTCGAAGGAGTCGAACCACCACTGGACATCAACGACCAAGAGAGACTCTGATTACCTACTACCATCGACGCTTGAAGAATCCGGTGAGTCGTTACTGAATAAGACTTTGATTATGGAATTTGAGCAAGGAGGAATTATAGACAAGGTACGGCTGAGTTCCACAGAGTGCACGCGGGGGCCAAGTTGTATGGCACGAGGGGCGTGCACATGTTTTCTCTTCAACAGAAAGCATCTCAGGTTCCATGATTATAATCGAATGTGAATACGTTGTTGATTCCCCTATAGTAGATTGCAATAATATCGCCTTTGCCCGAGCCACCCTTTACCACGCGACTGGCACCGTCCCGGTCGCTAGCAACACCCACCCCCACATGCCCATCTACGACATGTAGATTTTTGGCTTATAAATTATAATCATAGATATAGCAGTCTCTGGGCATGAGAATGAGGATTCTAGCAACACACCAGAATTCTGGCATAAAATCTAACTTCTAACTAATATTATAAAAGTATATATATATATGTATATATAATATGAAAGTTTGAATGTTTGTTTGTTTGCTCAATCACGACAAAATTATCCTGGATTAAGACATACGATATTTTTTATCTCGATGAAGTGAGTAGTTGCCGCGGGATAAACAAATTAAACATATCCACGCAGTCGAAGCCGCGGACGGATAGCTATTATTTATTATTTTTTTATTTAGTAATTCTTTATTTAATCTTAAAACATACATACATGTTTTGGTAGAAAAACACATTAAAGAAACTAAGTAATAAGTAGCAATTTTTTACAGACGTACATGTAACATAGAAAGGATCGTTAATACAAAGTGACACAAAATTAAATAATGTCAACAAATTCTATATGACTTGCACCAGGTCAATATATAATATATCAATGTATTGTATAACTTATAAACTACAATGGCACAAATATTTACTTTTGTACACTATATGGCAATATTTCTGCACAGTTTTTTTGACTTTGTCAAAATAGCTGAATTTCACTATGTGTTGTCCAGTATGACGTACACGTTAGCGGAGCGGCGTCGTTCGCTTCGAGGTTGGGGATTAATTTTCAATTTAAAAATCAAATTTACATCATCCCTAACGTGAGGGAATTCTTTCCAGTTACCCAAAGTAATCCCACGCTTTAACTTACCAAGTACTGTTTATACTATTTTTAATTGTTTCTGCTGTTTATTCATTGTAGTTGTTTTTTCAACGGCGACTCGCTGAGTGGATACCTTTTTGACACCACTTTATGACACCGATTCTACAGCTCTAATCTATCTTAGGATTGAGATCGAGTCTCATTCATAATATTATTTTTTACTTTGTATTTATGTTATTGTTTCATTTCAGTTTTCGGATATCTAATGTGGTGTTTAGTGAGTCAAATAAACGAATTCTTGACGACCGACTTGACGACCGATTGGTGTAGTGGATAGTGACCGTGTCAGCGAAACTAACGGTTTCGGGTTCGAATCCCGCGAAGGGTTAATGTTTGTGTGATGAATATGAACATTTAATCCTGAGTCATGGATGTTTATATAAATATTTATGTATGTTTATCCGTTATCTAGTATCCATAGTACAAGCTTTGCTTAGTTTGTGACTAGATGATTGGTGTAAGTGTCCGAAATATTTATTTATTATTATTATTATTATTCTACTCTACTCTACCCTACCATACCCTACCGCACCCTACCGTACCCTACCGTACCCTACCGTACCCTACCGTACCCTACCGTTCTTTTAACTAAATAAAAATAAATAAAAAAGAAAACCTCCATTATTATTACTTATTATTCGTTTTCGATTAGCGAAGTTAAGCAATGTCTGGCGCTGTCAGTCCTTGGATGGGTGACCACTAGTGGCATTTCAATACGAGAGGGACCAAACGGGAAACACCAGTATTAAAATGACACTAGTGGTCACCCATCCAAGGACTGTCCGCACCAGACACGTGATTGCGCCACGATAGCGTCTCTACATACTAAGACACAGATACCAACATTGTTTTATACTATTTAGGGATTTAAAATTGCAATGTTGCAAAATAAGACGTCCAGGTCATGGCTTCACTTTACAACCTCGGAGGATAAAGAGGAAAGTAATGTTTTTCAACGCAGTACTTTGTTAAGTACACAAATCCCTTCTTGGCTCTAAAACGTCTTGGTCGGAATGAGGTGTCTGGTCGTTAAATACAATCTTGTGTATATTACGTGCGCCACAGGTTTTTTCATGTCATGTGATATAAAGACGACCTATTGGTGTTGGAAACCAACGGTTGTGGGTTCGAATCCCGCGAAATGTGAATGCAGTGGCGTTCACAGTGTTTAGTCACATGGTAGACAAAATGATAAAAAGTTGCTATTAGAAATAATACAACTACAAAACAATGGTCGCGGGTTCGAATCCCGATAGGGGTATATGTTTGTATGATCAATACAGACATGTGTGCCCGAGTTATGGATGTTTTTCATTTACAAAAAAAAATATTTGTGTAGTTTATCAACCATCTAGTATCCATAACACAAGCCTAGATGCTTACTGTGGACCTAGATGGCGCGGTGTGTTTGTGCAAAGACAAAAAAAAACTTAGATACTCTTATAATAGCAATCCTCGCAATTGTGTAGAATGATTTTTTTTTCTTTTTTAATATAAGAGGGCGGCAAACGAGCATGTGAGTCACCTGATAGAAAGCAATCACCGCCGCCCATGGACACCCGTAACACCAAAAGGGTCACAGATGTGTTACCGGCCTTTGAGGACGGTTTAGAATATTTCTGTTCATGTGAGTATGAATCAGATATCTTGACAAAGCATTTCGAGGAAAGCTTACAATTTGTCAGGATACGCACTGCGTTTCTCCCTGTATTGAGATTTCTCCTTGTATTGCAGGCTTTCTTTGATATATACGAACATTGTATAAATCCTTCAAAGGGCAATATATATGCTTTTATAATAAGGTTCCAGTAGACATTCAAAATTTGCCTTTAAATAAAATTTTAAAGCAATCATAACACAGAAATTATTAGCAAAAGGCTAATAAAATCACTAACTATTTGAATTATAAGCAAGCATGGACATAGCTGTCTTATCATTCATATAATTATCAAAATAATCACAAATTGTTACCCATAATCTGTTTAAAAGAGCAACCTTAGAGTTCCTTGCTCGTTCTTCTCTGGGGAGTCAGCTTTGTGAATGAGCAGTAAATTTAAATGTAATATTGATATTAATAGTGACGTTTTCAGGTGATAATTTTATCCTATGAAATAAAATATTTTGATTTGATTTGATTTATTCCTGAGTCATGGATGTGTCAAATGTTTATATAATTGTTATCCGATATCTAGTGTCCATAGAAGATTTGTTTAGTTTGGAAATGGAGATTGGTGTAGATGTCAGAAATATAAAAATATATATATATAGCTGATGATTATATCCTTAATTGGTGTTTACCTGATACGGTTGTGTCGCCCGTGGTCGTTAGGGAAAAGTATTTTGTTAAGTTAAGTGGCGAAAAATATCCCCATTGTTTATTATTACCGAGTCTAAATACTATTGTAACACGAAGCTACCTATCTGCCCCCGGCTTCGTAGGTATCGAATTCCTTTATCGCGGACTTCACCCGAGAAAAGTCCATACTAATATCGTAAAATAACATCCTGTATAAATAAAGAATTACGCGTCACGAGAAGTAGGTACGTTATTGCGCTTAAAAAAATGAGTTTTTTTACCGTAAGGAAAAAAATAGGACGTCTTAGGTAAATGAAATAGAAGTTATTTCGTTCATATATTCCATTTCGTTATCCAGATAAAAGTACCCTATGGAATAAATCCAGGACATGTTCCACCTGTGCACTATTTTCATCCAAATTGTTCTTTCGGTTCGTCATGATTGACAAACAAACAAACATTCAAACTTTTGGATATAAGGAAATAACGAGTATGGGAAATTGGAGATGTAACGACTCTGGGCTTTAACGATGGATAATGAAATCTATTTTAATATCGTGTGATAACTACATGGCCATTTGCAAAACAATTGACTTTATAGTTCCTCTTTCTTCGAGGTGAAACATTAGATCAAGGCTTGTTTACCGGTTTCACCTAAATCAGCCTCAACTACACAGGAGTGTTTTGACTATATCTTAACCTTAAGTAAAACGGTTTTGAATAAATTAAGCGATTTTTGTGGTTTTCATTTCGCTTTTACCGACGACGCCGTCTCATCACAACAAACTTCAATCGCCGCCGACGCGCGCGCTGTCTGTGTGGATTAAACCGGTTAATTTCCAACGCGCTCCGAACGAAACCTTATCTAAAATCCGGTATAAACCTTTATTTACCGGTATTTTTAAAAACAGGTTACAAACCCTGCATTAGATCCTCACCAATTTTATATGGAGCTACTCTGGACGTATGTCATTTATCTACTGAAATCGGTTCAAAACGACTGAAGATACAGAAGACCAGAAAATATGTACAAAGATTAATAAAAAGTTTGAAATATTTGCACGCTTAATATCTAGAACAGCTTGACATCCAATTTTTAACTAAACATGTACAGTACAATATACAAAACAAATATTTAATTCATTCGTTCGTTCATTCACGCTTGAATAAAGCAAGCAACACCAAAGTGCTTCTTAGTTAAATCATAGACACAATATTGTGTGTTAAAATTACGCAATTCAAGCATAACATTATTTAATCTAAATCATGCAATTCGCTAGGCAATATTGAATACGTAAATAATTTCAAGCGAGTATTTTCCTAATGAATAAAATATTAGTCTCGACTTTTAGATAATAAAACCGAGGAAGGTATGTCAGGGAACTTGGGGGAATGTCGCTTCGACATGTTACAATGTCGTCTTTGAGAGCTACACAAACTGTACCGAGATTCCACTGTGCGAGATCCCGTACCTACGTTTACAACATGTTTTCCTTATTTATATTAATGAAGTTTGACTTGGTCTATACTAAATATCTTAACATTAATAAAACTATTAATTTTATCAATAACACATGTTCTTTGTTCTGTTACCAACTTTTAAAAGCACATATCATAGATTCAATTGAAAAACACGCTTAATAACTAAATTACTATAAATGTAAAAGTATGAAAGTTTGGTACAGACTTTCTAAAGCAAAATTTGAAACAAATTCCGAAGCAAACATTTCCATGCGTATAGAAGTAATTATACTACTACTCAATAGCTTCTGCACTCCTGGTAGATGAAACAGAAGTATAACGGATGGGCTATAAGATATTACGATTTTTTCAGGATTTTACCGGTCAACGGGGTGAACCATAGTTGATACAACAATATTGTGGTTTAACAGTATAGATAATAATTCTAACTAGACCAACGCAGTATTGTAAATGGAAAAAGTTACCAAAACCCAGTTGGTAACAGTGATCGCCGAAGTTTGCAAAAACTTAAAATATTCTTTGCAATTCCTGTGGGAATGGAAGTGTTGATCTAAATTGTATTTCTCCTCCGAAAGTAGGAAAATATACGAATTTTGAAGCGCATTCAATAGAACAAAATAATAGAAATTGAATAACCATTAACACCTGTTTTATATCACTTAGGGATATTGCAACAAAAACCATCTATTGACAACAAAAAATCGATTTAGGGCTATATCTATTGATCTCTTCGACCAAATTATAAAGGCAAGAGTATATACCACAGTGTATCCCAACTTTTTCTTGCTAAAAAACTCGAATAGAAACTCAAGAAAGATGGTATACGAGTACTACATAAACAAAATACTAAAAACAACACGAATAATTTCAAAATTTTGTCGTCTCACAGCAACACAGGAGACAATTTTTCGAGACATGAAACTCAACACAAATCAAACTGCGTAGAAAAACGGTCTCCTATAAATAGCAAGTAACATTCAGATTTCTAAAGATAAAATCATAGATAGTAAAGTTTACCTTTCCGAATTAGCACACACAGAATGCAGGCTTTCACTGGTCGGCTCCCGGAAGTGTTGTTGGTATTATGCACCACCCCGCCATCGCACCAGCAACTGCAAATGCAAACCCGTTTAGTAGTGTATAAATAACCACATATACGGAAACAGTAACACAATTCTGCCGAGCTATGTTCAAACAGACCGACAGCGAGAGGTACAAAATGGAATAGACTTTTGATACTATGATGAAATTTAAAGCAATCATAAAACAGAAATTATTAGCAAAAGACTATTATAAAATCACTGACTATTTGAATGATAAGCAAGCATGGACATCCATGTCTTATTATTCATATACTTATCAAATCACAAATTGTAACCCATAATCTATATAAACCTAGAGTTTCTTGCTCGTTCTTCTCTGGGGAGTCAGCTTTGTGAATGAGCAGTAAATTTAAATGTAATATTAATATTAATAGTGACGTTTTCATGTAATGATTTTATCCTATGAAATAAAATGTTCTGATTTGATTTGATTTGCTTTGATAGAATGGAAATTATTATACTTGAAAATTTTAATATTTTATAAGTGCCCCGCACGCATAATTATCGTTTAATAATAGTCTTATTTATTTCATGTTATGGCAAGCATACATATATTCCGGCGATATATTGAAGGCGCTGACGTTGTAAATCATACCTCATAGTTTGAGTATACTCTTTTTTATAATTAACTGGATATGCGTTTGACAACAATCTTGTTTCAAACAAGAAAATATGGACTCGTTTAATACAGTTGATCTACTGCTCTATCGTTACACTGTTTGCTAACTATATAACGAAACTTGAACTAGTGGGATTCTATTGAAGCATGACGAAGTCGGGAACAAAAAATAGAGTAAAGATGATGTAGTCATAATATACTCCTGTTGCAATATACTTGCTGACATAAATAAATAAAAAGATATTTATACATCCCATAATTAACCAAATAAGATGAATGGGTAGGGACTCAGCAAAGCTGCTGATTTTCAGTCCACCCAGCAAAGTAGTTGCTGCCACTAAATAATTTATTTAAGGCAGTTACAATAATAATATAGGTAAAATGTTATAATTAATGTTAATAAGTAATTTTAATGTAAGTAATGTAAAGATTATTGTAATAGGACGAATTTTACTATGGAGCTGAAGGTGGTGGCTAAAAAAATAAAGATAAAGGAAAAAAAAGAAGATAAAAAAATGAAAAGAAAAGTAAAGAAAAGAAAAAGAAAAAGAAAAGAAAATAGAGGACTGACAAAACAATTCTGATCTAATATTACAAATGCGAAATTTTGGACTTTTTTTATTCAATCACTGACAGGTACTATTATGTCTAAATAATCACGGCATTTAAAGTTATAGGAAGATAAAAGTGTATCCTTGCTGGAATATTGTCATCATATCATATCATTATTCTTTTATTTAACCAGTTTAGGAGTTTATAATTCTATAATTATAAATTCTATATTTCTAAAATTATAAATTTTGGACTTTTTTTATTCATTCACTGACAGGTACTATTATGTCTAAATAATCACGGCCTTTAAAGTTATAGGAAGATAAAAGTGTATCCTTGCTGGAATATTGTCATCATATCATATCATTATTCTTTTATTTAACCAGTTTAGGAATTTATAATTCTATAATTATAAATTCCTAAACTGGTTAATAATCATAACACAAAATAATGATATAATATGATGATTCCTAGACATATACACATCCAGCGCCATCAAGTTCCACAGTAAGCAACTATAGGCGTGTGTTGTGGATACCAGATGGTTGATAAACTACATAAATACATTTTCTTTTTTTTGGTAAATAAATACTTATTATAAATGAAAACATCCATAACTCGGGTACAAATGTCCGTATTCATCACACAAACATATGCCCCTAGCGGGATTCGAACCCGCAACCTTTTGGTATAGTGGTCAGAGTTGCTAACCACTACACCAAACAGGTTGTCTTACATTACATTACATTACAACTTAACGAACTTCACGAAACACATTTACAACGCCATACAAAACGGCAAGTAACATTTAATCGTAATCGAATAAACTGGGTTAACCCTACACACCGTATAGTCCCGTGCAAATGGAACCACTATTAAACAATGTGATCTGGGGCGATAGGGTTATGTGTTATACGTAAATCGATAAAGGTAAGTGCTAAAGCCATTGCATCGGCCCAGAATTACTATAGTGCATTGGCACAATTTTACAGGATTTTAATTTTATTGTTGACGTTTAACTGAATGAATGGATTTAGATTTTCTACCTACAAATGTCAGATAGCTGTGGGTAGCAGAGATCGCTTTTAGTGATAAGACCGCCTAATTGTGTTCTATTGTTAGCACCAAAAATTATTATAAATTATTTTGCGCAATAAAGAGTATTAGTATTGTATTGTACTGTACTGTACTGTACTGTACTGTACTATACTGTACTGTACTGTACTGTACTGTACTGTATATTAACTTGCGGATTTGTTACTTTTGCAATGTAAATCTAACTAAAATTATAAATGCTAAAGTTTGGACGGATGAATGGATTTGGATGAAATTTGGTATACCTACAGGAGTATGGAGCGTCTGTGGCTCAGCGGTTAAGACGCGTCTCCCAATTTCTATAATGCCGTGCACCAATGAGATTTTATATTTAATTTAATTACTTATGTACATTTATCCGACTGCTCTTAACCGGTGAAGGAAAATATCGTGAGGAAACCTGCATGCCTGAGAAATAAAAATTCAAGGGCATGTGAAGTTCCCAACCCGCAATGGGCCAGCGTGGTTATCGCCCATACTCTCTCCCAGTGAGAGGAAGCTGTGTCCCAACAGTAGGGACATGTAAGGTTATTAATGAATTCAAATCGGTCACTGTGGGGCGTCGTGAAACCTTTATTTTGTGTGAAAACGCTTAAAACCATTACTACAAAGTATACTTAAAAAATTATTCTCCTTATGCGGACAGCCTGTTAAAAAGCAATTACATAAACATAGACATATACTACAAGAACACTCCATCTATTCTCCATGAATACGAAAGTTAGGAAACGTGTTCGAGGTCCTTATCGTACGTGAGGGTGTCCAAAAGCCTTCCAATCCGACGTTGAATAGCAAGGTTAACTCGCCGCCCGAGGTGGCTGCCAGGTCTTTTGTCACCCAACGATGACAGAATATTAAAAATCGTCTCGCTTCCAAACTCCACGGGCCTAACGTTTAAGAAAACTCTACTGACATAGGAAGTAGAATTTTAATAATTAAATCAAATCAAAAATGCTTTATTTTGTAGGTACACAGGGTACACTTAAAATAGTCATTTTTACATTTTTAAAGCTACTGTTTGTTCAAAAAGCAACTTCCCCTTGTGAGGAACAAGCAAGAAACTCGAGAGATTGCTCTTTCAAAAAAAAAGGTTTTATATTACAAAATTATTAATTATTATATTATATTACAACAATTTATTAATAATTGTGAAATAGCCTGGTCATTCGAACGGGCTGGTTATGTCCATGAATGTTTATCATATAAATAATCTGATATTTTATAATAATGCTTGCTTAATAAGTTTCTGTTTTATAGTATCTTTAAATTTATTGAAAGGAAGATTTTGCATATCAACAGGAACCTTATTGAAAAAGCGTATACATAACCCCCTTGAATGAATGCGGAGACGACTTATGTGAACTGCAAGTTTATCTTTATTTCTTGTATTGACATCATGTTTATCACTATTTTTCCTAAATAATGCTATATTTTTTGACATAATTATTAGATCTTCAAAAATGTACGGTGACGAAAAGGTTAGAATATTAAACCCTTAAAATCTTTCTCTAATTGACACTGCAGGGGGCCTACAACGATCATTTTAAAAACCATCATGTTTCAGGAACGTTTTGTTTCAATGTTAAAGTAATATTACTCAAATTCGTACCGCGATCATCTAGCGATAATACAAAACAATATTGTTTTACTCCTGCTTAGAGACGGGAAAGAACGAATGATTTGTCTATTCCTTGCAGTCAGAAGAACGAGACAACGTTATACCTTTGTATAGCGTTATCACTTTCACACCTCGAATAATAATAGCGTTCCGGTATACGCAATTATTTAAATATTGTGCATGATTTTTGTCGTTTATGTTCATATTTTTATTGTTGAAATGCGTAATTAGAAATAAAAGTTTTTTATATTTATGCATATATAAATTTAAATATACATTTTCATTGAAGTAATGCAAGAAAGCGTAAATTAAATGTGAAGTAACGCTGCTCCCGCCGCCGGTGTCGTTCCGTAAAATGAAACATTGTGTCAAAGTAATAAGCGCGGCGCTTTCTTAATTTCATAATCTTGGTATAAAATTTTTATTTGTTTGAAATTATTTTTTTACTGGTTTTATAGAATTTATATTATGGCGACTAGAAGTAAATACAAACTAATGTTTTAGTGATTTTTGTGCATTTATAGAATAAGCAAGCATCCTAGGCAAAGAACTCGTCGAACAAATTCAGCTTCGTCAATATCGAAGAGATTACATTCTTCACGAAATCGCCTTCGACGTTGCATCTTCTCCGACAAATCCTCTGCGGCATCGTCTTCCAGAAACTCGAATAATTCGTAATCATTGGCCATCTAAAACCACATCACATTTAATGTATTTCTTATCGGTTTACGCAATGAACACAATGTATTTATAAAGAGTTATTGTGAAAAACACATCCACTTACTTTTTTAAGCGAAAATAGCGGTTTATTATCCTTATACCACTAAAACAATAATAAATCCATCACAAGAGACTAACTTTTTTAAGATTGTAAAATTTGACGTTTGAGCAATATTACTAGCTGTCAAACGACCGTTAAACAACGATGATGGTACGAATTGAGCGAATGATTCAGCGGTGACGTCACAAAACTGCTTAACAAAACAATATTATAATAAGCTTGTTTTAAGGCGGTCGGGGTACGAATTTCCAAAGTAATATTACTGTAATATTGCTCTAAGAGGTCATTGTAGGCCCCCTGGTCTCAACTGATAAATAGCGCGAACGGCTCGTTTTTGTAAAACAATGATTGTATTTATATCCGCGGCATTTACCCACAGCAAGATACCGTAAGACATCAGGCTGTGGATGTAACTAAAATATACTAATCTAGCAGTATGAATAATTTAAAGTTTAATTTATTCATGTAAATCATATAAAGGGTTTACAAACAAAACAAACAGTACATGTAAATATATTGTTTGCATTACATCCAATTTGAAACTCTGTGTGTTTGCTATGCCGCTGTTGGCCTATGAGCAAATAAACTTGTTATTGATATTTGCGTCTGCTACATGGACTTGACTGACGATTAATAAAGTCTGAAAATGAAATAAAATTGTTAGCTAGTTTCTCGCTAATTTCAGTAAAAATATTTTTTTTTATGCACTTGACCTCAATCACACCTGATGTTAAGTGAAGATGAGGTGGAAGCGTACTGACCCGGAAACCCCAACACATTTGGAGGACTGGCTATCTTATCTCTGACAACCGGAACACGACAATGCTATTAACATTGCTGCTTGGCGGCATATTTAGATAAGACGGTGGTAGCTAGCCAAGCGGACATTTAAAATGCCCTATCACCAACCAAACCGAGTACTTAAACATGTAACCCGCTGGGGATCGAACCCGCGACCTCCGAATCGTAAACCCAATGTTGTGTACATTGAGCCACAGAGGCGGCAAACATCCAAACTCTCGCATTTATAATTTTATAATATTATTATTTCATATATCAATAAAAGTTTATTTTGTACACATATGCAGGGTGTAACGGTTAAGTGTAGTCATATTTTAAGGGCTTGTTCTACCCATCAATACGAACAACTTTTACTATGGGGGCAACTTCGAAATCGCGAAAAAAAAATCAGCTGTTTCATACATTGCATCGGGAGGTTATTGAAATTTTCTATGGAACAGCTCATTTTTTTTTCGCTATTTCGAAGTTGCCCCCATAGTAAAAGTTGTTCGTATTGATGGGTAGAACAAGCCCTTAAAATATGACTACACTTAACCGTTACACGGTGTATATTTACGTTTGCATTTTGTTGCTATTTTATAGATGTTATGTTTAAGTCTATTGATCTATGTATGTATGTGTATGTATGAAATCTATTCACGTGTTTGGTATTGGCATACCTATTTAATACCACACAACCTACCTATTTGATATGATTTAAAATTTGTTAAATTAGTAATAATAATTTAAAAACAATTAAATGCACTCGCACAATCACACATAAGTATTGAAATTTATAAATACCTACCTATATGATACCTTCTCGTATCGTGTCTTTTTATGTTTTTTATAGTTTATCACTTGTAGTTGTTTTTGAGTTATTTTAGATATAGTTTTTTCTTTTTGTTTGCTTTTAGTGAATGTTTAAATTTATTCATAGAGCAATAATAATTAATTCCTTGGTGGCAGCAACTACTCTACTTGGGGGGGACTGAAAATCAGCAAATCTGCTGAGTCCCTACCTTTTCATCACAATTTGACCTAATTTATAATCAATTAATTACTTGTTAAATTAACTTTGTGGTGAATAAATGCCTTTTATTATTATTATTTATATTATTTCAAATGTACAGTCCTTATACCCAAACGTTGTTTTTAGTGATAAGGTCGCCAAATTGTACATTCTATTATATAATTACGTACATATATATCTATGTCTATTATAGATAATATCAAGAATTGTTCTAGTATGGTACCTATCTATATATTTGCCTCACACAAGCGTATACACACAAGCACACCCCCCTCACACAAACCATACATGCACCCTCACACATCCTCTGCTACACACATTTACTCGCTTACTCTTGATACAACATATTATGGAAACATATTTATGTCAGTTAGTTTGCCTTTCTTTTTGTTAATAAGCAGAAGCATGCAAATTTTAATTAAATGATCTCACACCCGCACACATGCGCACGCGCAACTTGTACAATTCTAACGTGCTAGTTACACCTAAGGCTAGTTCTGCATGCATAGACATGCATGCAGAATAAGGGAGATAGACATCTCCCTAATTCTAATTTAACTGATGATGTTACTTATAAAATGTAATGACCAGTGAAATTGTTTCTCTAATATGGAAATTTTGGCATCCACGATACAGGCCTAGCCTAGTGTGGACGCTACAGCAAATGTATAATTATGTATGGTCCGTTTTGGTAAATAAACATCTTATCTTATCTTATCTTATCTTATCTTATCTTATCTTATCTTATCTTATCTTATCTTATCTTATCTTATCTTATATTATCTTATCTTATCTTATCTTATCTTATCTTATCTCATCTTATCTTATCTTATTCTTACCACTTTTCTGAAACTGTATTCTCTTTTCTGTTGTGCAATAAAGTGTATTTGATTGTATTGTAATATTCGGACCACTTTGTGGGTCAATGCTAGCAACATTGGGTTTACGAATCGGCATACGCCAGTTCAATCTCCAGCGGGGTATACACGAATAATAAAAAATGATCGCCCTTTGCTACGGACGACGAACTTCAACTTGTGATAAAAACAATTGACACGCGATGTCCAGTCAATTTTATTTCAAATCAATGACGGACTTGCTTTTGTTTTAAAAAAAATATAACATTCGACATTCAAACATTTATGAGCGTACGGGAGCGCAGAATTTTCAATGTGCTCTATGTATTGTGACCCGCTGATGAATAAACGGAGAGTACACCTGGGGGCCTACAACGATCATTTTAAAAACCATCATGTTTCAGGAACGTTTTGTTTCAATGTTAAAGTAATATTACTCAAATTCGTACCGCGATCATCTAGCGATAATACAAAACAATATTGCTTTACTCCTGCTTAGAGACGGGAAAGAACGAATGATTTGTCTATTCCTTGCAGTCAGAAGAACGAGACAACGTTATACCTTTGTATAGCGTTATCACTTTCACACCTCGAATAATAATAGCGTTCCGGTATACGCAATTATTTAAATATTGTGCATGATTTTTGTCGTTTATGTTCATATTTTTATTGTTGAAATGCGTAATTAGAAATAAAAGTTTTTTATATTTATGCATATATAAATTTAAATATACATTTTCATTGAAGTAATGCAAGAAAGCGTAAATTAAATGTGAAGTAACGCTGCTCCCGCCGCCGGTGTCGTTCCGTAAAATGAAACATTGTGTCAAAGTAATAAGCGCGGCGCTTTCTTAATTTCATAATCTTGGTATAAAATTTTTATTTGTTTGAAATTATTTTTTTACTGGTTTTATAGAATTTATATTATGGCGACTAGAAGTAAATACAAACTAATGTTTTAGTGATTTTTGTGCATTTATAGAATAAGCAAGCATCCTAGACAAAGAACTCGTCGAACAAATTCAGCTTCGTCAATATCGAAGGGATTACATTCTTCACGTAATCGCCTTCGACGTTGCATCTTCTCCGACAAATCCTCTGCGGCATCGTCTTCCAGAAACTCGAATAATTCGTAATCATTGGCCATCTAAAACCACATCACATTTAATGTATTTCTTATCGGTTTACGCAATGAACACAATGTATTTATAAAGAGTTATTGTGAAAAACACATCCACTTACTTTTTTAAGCGAAAATAACGGTTTATTATCCTTATACCACTAAAACAATAATAAATCCATCACAAGAGACTAACTTTTTTAAGATTGTAAAATTTGACGTTTGAGCAATATTACTAGCTGTCAAACGACCGTTAAACAACGATGATGGTACGAATTGAGCGAATGATTCAGCGGTGACGTCACAAAACTGCTTAACAAAACAATATTATAATAAGCTTGTTTTAAGGCGGTCGGGGTACGAATTTCCAAAGTAATATTACTGTAATATTGCTATAAGAGGTGATTGTAGGCCCCCTGGTAGCCAAAACCCAACTAAACGATTGCTAACAGGAAAGTGCTGCAATTTCTCGAAGCGGCACACCTGAGCAACGAATTATAGATTAATGAAGAATACAATAGATTGCGAACGGTCGCAGTGCTACAGAGCTGCAGCTGGAACAGTCACAGGTATAACCAGGAACTTATATCCTTCTCCAATTCCCAGGCTACCCCCTCTGCCAATTTCCAGTTACGAGGTTTAGATATGAAAAGGTGACAATCAGACTCGCGGGAACATGTTTGTTTGGTGAATGCGTATCCGAGTGCATAAAAAAAATTATTTACAAAAAAAAATGTATTTGTGTAGTAACCATCTGGTATCCATAACATAAGCTTAGTTGCTTAGTGTGGAAGTAGATGGCGCTGTGTGTATAATAATAATAATAATAAATAAATATCTTTGCACATACACACAGCGCCATCTGGTTCCACACTAAGCAACTAGGCTTGTATTATGGATACCTGATGTTCGATAAACTACACAGATACATTTTTTTTGGAAATAAATACATATATAAATGAAAAACATTCATAACTCGGGAACACATGTCTGTATTCATCATACAAACATTATGTCCCTAGCGGAATTAGAACCCGAGACCTTTTGGTATAGCAGCAGACTTTGTAAACACTATACCAAACAGGCATGCAGTTACTTTCGCGTTTATATGTATAGGGATATTTTTAATTGTTCGTTGATACCAAAGTATGTACTCATGATTGCAAATTAATTTAAGGAAAATTAAAAAAAAAAATTGTTTCTTTGATAAAAGTTTTTGTTCTATTTATTATGGTACCTATACTAAATTAAAAAAAAAATACGAAAAGTTCTTTCTTTGAAAAAGTTTATTTTATAACCATTTTAAAAATTAAATCTGGTAGATAAACCATTGAACCTTTTGGAACATGTCAGCTCAAGAGTTTCGAAATATTTAAGTAAAACGCTCACGACCCGAATTCTCTATACCTAACAAAAGTATATACGTTCAAAATGGTGAACATCGACGAGATGGGTAAAGCATCTAATTCATGATGCGACCGAAAGTCGCAAGGTTATCGAACACGAATTTACCTGTCGTGATTAGTGTGTCAATGGCCTTACAACTGTACTGTTGGAACAAAGCCTAAAGTGGATGGAGCTAAATATTTTTCTCCATATCGTTTAGCAACGGAATGTAGGTACAATACAGCGGATAACAGTTTCGTGAAACCGAATTTCAAAATCTGTCATACTGAATTCTCTTGCATGGAATTTTGAGTCATAAGCAATAACAAATAAAGTTCAAAACATGAAATTAGTTATTTCGTTGTAACCTAACGAACCTAGTTTCCCTGTTGAACCTAAACCGATTATCTAAAATTTGCCAACGGCTTTCGGAGCCTACGTTTCATACGTACATTGATGATTAAATTCAATTTTGAAACCGAACCCCTTGACGGAATTTAATTTGATTTTGATGCCAATATATACTGTTACTGACACTTGCGTAGTAGACGATGACAATGTCTTTGTGGCTTATTATACCAAGAGTGCATGAACAATTTGATAACAGTGAATGAAGTGAAAGATAAGTGTGTAAGTAGCAGTCTGTGGCTTATGCTTACCTTTATCTTGACAGTTACCCAGAATTGTACTTAGAGGAACATAAAATTATCTTTCTTAGGTAGACTTTGGGAGCACTGTTGCAGAGTTGATTTGAGAAACCTCTCTGATATTATAATATTTGCAATTAAAATACGACTCACGGACAAGTCCAATCAAAAACTTACATTCTACTCAATTAAAGAATTTTTGGATCATAAGGTGGAAATTTAAATTATCTAATGTATTTAATACTAATGAATGTAACTGACATGAATTATGTAATGTATTTGATATTATTAATTTAGCAGTAATTAATGTTATCGACTTGAATTACCTACTTAAATGAAATGTTATTACTGTATTAGTTTTAAGATTTATAGATATTTGCATGCTGCGAAAAGTGGCTGAATAGGCGATAGAACCAGTACTGAAACTTCAACTTCAACTTCAAGCATTTTTTATTTCAATGTAAGAGTCATGATATCATTTGTTGAATGTCAATTTAAATCTACTGGAAATAAAAAAGTTTTTTGCATTTATCTGTCAGTCGGTATGTCCAAGCTACTACCGCTTCGGAAAGGGAAATCATCTGAGGGAAAAGAAGCGGCGCAAGAAACCCACAGGATCATTGTTGTTTTTTTTTTAATAAAGCATATAACTAATACAATTTTATAATTTTGGGGAGCTGGTCGAAGTACACCAAGCGTGTTTGTCATTCAGGTAGTCACTAATTTTTATAATTTTTTGCTAATGTTATTTTGACAGAATCTTTTAATTTTTATTCAGTTAGATTAAGGTTATAAAAGCGTATACAGTGTCCCACAAATTATGTATTAACTTTGCTTAGTCTGAACATAGGGATAGCCAATTTGTTCTTATATCTCAAATTTAAATTATGCTTGTCACTATTTTTCGGGAACGCAGAAATATTTTTTCGAAGGTACATAATATTTTCTTAAATAAACAGTGAAGGAACAGTTAAAATATTAATTTCTTTGAATCTTTCTTGAAACTTCTTATAATGTACCCTATTCAATAGCAAATAAATCATTTTTATTTGTATTTGTACATTCTAATAAGCGCGGGTTGAAATTTTATGATATAGTTTTACAATCACTGTCTTCTTATTTTCGATTTTCCATATATTTATAATGAGCATTCGCACTAACCTTGTTCACATCGCGAGGTACTAGTGGCATTTTGCTTCGAGCGTTTCCATGCATCGGAGGGCATGTTAAATAGTCGATCCCAGTTGTGTTTCGGTGGCTTATACGAGTCTTAAAAACACTGACTGTCAGGTAGCCTCTAGTCTAACCGCCTCCATGGCTCAATGTAAACAACATTGGGTTTACGATTCGGAGGTCGCGGGTTCGATCCCCAGCGGGGTACATGTTTAAGTACTCGGTTTGGTTGGTCGTAGGGCATTTTAAATCTACCACCATCTTACCTAAATCTGCCGCCAAGTTATTGTGTTCCGATTGACAGAGATAAGATAGTCAGTCCCGCAAATGTGTTGGAGTTTCCGGGTCAGTACGCTTCCACCTTCGACTTCATCTTCACTTAACATCAGGTGTGATTGAGGCCGAGTACCAACCCGTTGTGCATGAAAAAAAAAGTCTGACACAAGTACAACAAAAATGCACTAGGGGACCGCGTGGTCGATGTGGATGGATTTGTTCGTATAAGGACAGATTCTCAAAAAGACAGAAATGGTACAGATCATTCATTAAAAGTTTTAGTCCCATAACCTCTCTCAGGGAGAGACGGCAGTGTCCCAGCAGTGGGGAAGTGTAAAGCTGTTGATAATAAAGGTATAGCACGTCCTACTAGCAATCTCTTAGTAATAGGGTCAATGGGCATTATTATATTCAGCTACATCTTCACCTAACCTTGTAACTTGTCAAAAATTATTGTCAAAGATGTCTTCAGTCCATTAATTATTATTATTAAATTCTTTATTGCACACAAAAATAAAATACAAAGAGCATTTAACATAGATAATGAAATGTATAAAGGCGGTCTTATCGCTGATAGCGATTTCTTCCAGACAACCTCAGTTAAAGAAGCTTTTTTTAATAAGTAGTTGGATAGTGCAAAGTAAAAGCTGAATAACTTAAATATCAGTAGGTACATAGACGGTACATAGCAAATACATCATCAAGATACACATCTATCATTTTCCCGCTTTAGTAAACAAGTGTCTTGGCGTCTATAGCAAGCTTTACGGAGAGTAAAAAAAGTTTAAACATAACAGCTAACGACCATTGGCATCCAACCGGTCGGGTGACCTTGGTTTTTATCAAACTAACGAATTTTCAAGTTTAAATTTTGTAAGGTTCACCTTTACTTTTTCTGGTTCAAATCGTGAGTTGCCTTAACCGCCTTCTTGTCTCGAATTGAAGAAAGACGTGGTTGCCTGATGTAAAACAATTCAAAATCAAAATTCACAAATAGATTTGCATGCTCGAGCTTTGGACGGTATTTGAATTTGGAGGTGCATATTATCAACTAGTGACACGCCCCGGCTTAGCACGGTTGCATTTAACGGGTTCTATTCTACACATCCTTTTCCAGGATTTAAGTCCTTATTTCTCGAAATGAATAGACAGATTCTAATGAAACTTTATACTGATGAATTTTTGCACTGTAAGGAAAAAAATTGGGCATATTAGGCAAGTGAAATAGAAGTTATTGGCATGGGTAGTTTAATTTTTTTTTTTCAAAACCATAGACCATCGACCCACTCGCCTACCGGAGATTGATTATGGGACTGACGAGATTCCTATGGGTTCCTATCATGCGAATTTTATTTGCAACTCATATATTCTCCATTTTTTTTTAATTTATTTAATTTAATGATGTAATTATGTGTAATAGGCTACATACGCAATCGTCAAACGCCACAACGTTTTATGATATTTTAAGGTTTTGAAGAAAAAAAAATTAAACTTACTATGCCAATAACTTCTATTTCACTTACCTAATATATTTTTCCTTACGTTAAAATATGTCACCAGTATAACCGATAAGGATATTATAAACAGCCTCACACGTCCCCACTGTTGGGGCACAGCCTCTTCTCACTTGGAGAGGGTATGGGCCATGACCCAGAGTGGAGTCAGACTAGTGGCCACCTTACAGTGAGTGTTGTTAAGCCGCCCCTGTAGCCCACTGACTGGCCTTCAAATGAAAACAACTGGGACCGACTATTTAACGTTCTTCTTCTTCAATTTAAGAGCTATGCTCTTGTCGGTGGAGTAACGACCATGTCTCTCTACTTTCCGCCCTCGTTTTAACCTCTTGGTACGACACGACATTCACCTTCTCTTTCACTTGGTCAAAGTAATTACGCCTAGGTCTTCCCCTTCCTCTCTTTCCTTCAATCTTTCCCTCAATTATGTTCTTCAAAAAAATATCGTGTCGTAACAAGTGACCTATCATCTTTCCTCTTCGGTTCTCAACTGTGGCTAACAGGCATCTTTTCTCCTTTACCATCACTAACACCTCTTCATTTGTTCTCTTCTCGGTCCAGCTTATTCCCTCCATTCGTCTCTAGCACCACATCTCGAATGCCTCTAACCTTTCTCTATCCCTTTGTGTTAAAGTCCATGTCTCACAGCCGTATAAAGCTATACTCCATACATAGCATTTAACGTTATAGATCTAAAAAGTTACTAGAAAAGATTTTAAAAACATCTAATTCAAATGAATATATTCCATTTTTTTTTCTGTTACTACGGAAAACTTAAAATCGCTCTAATTTAATTTCAATACTCTTTTACGGAAATGTTCTCCTCTAACCTTTTGGATCTGAGTACGTGCTTTATGCGTATAAAGTTTCATTAGAATCGGTTTTTTCGTTTCGAAAAATTTTGGACTTGACATTTTGTATAGATTAAACCCTCTTAAAGTAACATGTAACACGTTCCCTAAGAAAAAAAAATGAAATAAAGGATTAAATCCGCCTCCGTGGCTCAACGTAAACCACATAGGGTTTACGAATCGGAGGTCGCGGTTTTGATCCCCAGCGGGGTACATGTTTAGTACTCGGTGTGGTTGGTCGTAGGGCATTTTAAATGTCCACCTGGATAGCTACCACCATCTTATCTAAATCTGCCGCCAAGCAGCAATGTTAATCGCATTGTTGTGTTCCGGTTGTCAAAGATAAGATAGCCGGTTCCCCAAATGTGTTGGGGTTTCCGGGTCAGTACGCTTACACCTTCGACCTCATCTTCATTTAACATCAGGTGTGATTGAGGTCAATAACGAACCCGTCGGGCATTCAAAAAAAAGGCGTTATTTTATTATTATTATTGCTAAACTTATATGGAAATATAAACTACATATTTTGTATAAAATGGCTCCACAACGAACGATCCTGCATTGCCCGCATCCAGCGGCTTGCCGTGAACTTTACCAAGACGGTCCACCTTTGAGGTCTACCCCATATCTTTGGGGGAGGCCGATGTCTTCCGCCTGACGTTATGATAACATGGCTTATTCTAGTGAAAACTGGATAGACACAATGCCGTCAAATTTATTACACTCGTCGTTATTCGTCGGGGTTTCAAATGAGCCTCATCGCGCATTGACGGAATTTACAATTCTGTGACGTAGACCGAATCGCTTGTGAGATTGTTCCACCTCTATATTGCTCTATTATTCCGTCTCCTTTACATTACAATTTCCATTTGAGACGCATTGATTACAATCTCATCAATTTTAACCGCAAATGTCTGGGTACTGCACAGGTTGATGCGTTATGTAGGATTAGGAGCGTTCATAGTCTAGTTTATAAAAACTTCTATCTACATCTTGGAAGCTTGAAAGTTAGTCAAAAACCATCCTACTCTATAAATACGAATAAATAGGTACTAATAAACGAAATAACCGCACACAAAACACATTAAAAACCCAATTTTCTGAACTAAAATTATTTACAACAGGTCCCCATTCTATGACAATAAAAATTTATAATATGATTGTCATGCACTTAATAGTGTTCTCTCAAATTGCTTGTGCCCTAACAGGGTGTCACATGATACTACTTGATGTACCTAATATGAACCACTGCGATATGCAATAAATACTTTGAGTTTGAGTTTTAATTTCCTACAATCTTAAAGGCCGTGATTTCCTGCACTTGGATAGAGTACCTATCTAGTTTTCTAACAAAACGGTAGATTGCTTTAGATGTAGGTAGTATAGGTATTTAGTAATAAACCATAGATTATTAGATTTCAATTACCACTGTGAATTTCATTGAGTCGGAGAATATACTTAGAACTATTATTACTATTTTTTAAAAATGGGACAATAACTTCTTTATATTTATGAAAATATTCACTGAGAGCGAATGTACTATAACTCAATAAACTATATTCAGAACATATAAAGACGCCATTGATCATTTTTTTTTAGTTTTATTTTCTCCTCTAGGAGAAGGCAAAGGGATCTAGCCCATAACAGCCATGTCTTATTTATCTTATTTCTTCAGTTCATAAGTCAGTCCCAGTCAAAACAAGTAATTCGTCGTATACTTGGCGTATACAGAGTCTAGTCACGGTCAAGTCATTCTTCAGTAAAGTGGCAGAATGCTTTACAAAAGATTTTGGCGCCTTCTTGTGGGAACCCGAAAGCTCCGTTACGCACTTTAATTTACACTTCCCTTCACTTGTACACCATCACTAACGTTTGCTGCACAATATTCTGCTATTATTAAGCTTCAAAAGTCAGAATGCCCAAATTATAAGAATTATAAAGAAAAATACTACTTCACTCGCCGAGTTCCCGCAAAAAAGCCACGCCATTGATCAATTTTCTAGACAAATGTTTTAGGAGATCTTAGCATCTTCTACAATGGAATGACGTTCACAGTGGTAAAATTTAATTGTTTGATCCTTTTCAAATTCAGAATAGGCGGAAGAAATTGAATAATCTCAAGTATCATCTCTAAGTTTGTCTCGGTCATAGGATAGTTTTATTAGTACGAGCCTTCTTTAGTGTGTCTTGTTGGAATAACATACTTACATTTATATTTATGTGTATGGAAAATAAAGCGTTAATATTGTAGGTTAGGTACTACAAAAGACTCCCTACACAAAATGCATAAGAAATTCCACGCGAGCGAAGTCGCAGGCGAATATCTAGTGGATAATAAAACAAGCGAATATCCGAAAAATCCGAAACCATCACTCCAAGTCTCCGCACATTACAGGTTACCAACCACAGACACTCTTGATTAAGTTTTTCGATCGGTCCGACTATTCCGATTGGTCGACCTGTGGCTCGCCCTAATGGAAGGGCTCTTTTAAATTAATTGCTAGCATTCCATGAGAAACAACATGTTTC
Organism: Oegoconia quadripuncta; assembly: GCA_949316235.1. Taxonomy (NCBI): domain Eukaryota; kingdom Metazoa; phylum Arthropoda; class Insecta; order Lepidoptera; family Autostichidae; genus Oegoconia; species Oegoconia quadripuncta. Next base: position 2,687,513 of record OX438742.1, on the reverse strand, counting down.
AGTGTTTCCGTATTCTGACTTTTTCGGGAGATCTCTAAAGCGTCCTGTATATTTAGTATTAATATTCTATTGGCATTATTTATGAGTCTGTAAGAGGGAATTTGAAAGTAGCAACCATGACATTTGACAGGAAATCGTTTGGCTTGGTATGGACATGTTCTGAGGAGGGATGACGCGCATGTTACTAAGAGAGTGATGAATATGAATCTTCGGAGCTTTTAGGGATTCGTAGTCCACAAGAGTTAAGATATTTGATTGATAAATAATTTTGAATGGAAAGTACCTGCATTTTATAATTTTTTCGACTGTTATTCATTAAGTGATCCCCTGGCGTTGCGAAGAGACGTCGCGTCTCTCTGCATTCTCTATCGCATATTTCATGGGGAGTGTTCTGAAGAACTGTTCGAGCTAATACCCGCTGCTCAATTTAACCGATACACTTCTCGCCGAAAATTAAATTTCCATCCACATCACCTGGATGAGTGGAAGTCTACCACTGTTTGACGACCGATTGGTGTAGTGGATAGTGACCCTATCAGTGAAACCAACGGTTGCGGGTCGAATCCCGCGAGGGGTAAATGTTTGTGTGATGAATACGAACATTTATTCCCGAGTCTTGGATGTTTATATAAATATTTATGTATGTTTATCCGTTTATCTTGTATCCATAGCACAAGCTTTGCTTAGTTTGGGACTAGATGATTGGCGTAAGTGTCCGAAATATTTTTTTTATTTTTTATTTAATATATCTAATATTTATATGGTCGTATTGTCATCTCTCGATTTTAGTGCTATGTAACGTATTGCATTTTATAAGTTGGCAACACTGAGTTGTTTTATTTTAACTTTTTTCCCCCTCAGAACCATTCATTTGCAAATCAGTTCATTGAATATAAAATAGCATTCAATAGGTGTACAAAGGCGGTTGAAATAAGCCCGACCGCAGTAGTTGTTTGTGAATAAGAAATTACTTAAGAAGAAGGGCGAGTAGATTCTCACCCGGAGGGTTCTTAACAGCTTTATAGGGAGTTCCCCGAACTGTTATACAGGGCGTAGTCATATCAAAGTCAAAAATGCCTTATTTTGTGACGCACCTACAATTTTTTTTTTTTTTTTATGCATAACGGGTTGGTACTTGACCTCAATCACACCTGATGTTAAGTGAAGATGAGGTCGAAAATGGAAGCGTACTGACCCGGAAACCCCAACACATTTGGGGGACTGGCTATCTTATCTCTGACAACCGGAACACGACAATGCTATTAACATTGCTGCTTGGCGGCAGATTTAGATAAGATGGTGGTAGCTAGCCAGGCGGACATTTAAAATGCCCTACCACCAACCAAACCGAGTACTTAAACATGTACCCCGCTGGGGATCGAACCCGCGACCTCCGAATCGTAAACTCAATGTTGTTTACATTGAGCCACGGAGGCGGCCACAAATTAAAAATAGTCAGATTTTACATTTTTTAATCTACTGCTTGTTCAAAAGGCAATTGTCCCCTGAGAAGAAGAAGGAAGAAACTCCAGGGGTTGCTATTTTAAAAACGGGGTTTTATACTGTATTTATTTTTTATAAAATAATTTATATTTAATTCATTATAAAAGGCACAAGAATATTTCATTATCATTTGTACTAACCCACTTAATTACTCGTATTGAATTCCGTGATGATAGGTTTGCTGGAAGAGATCGCTGTTAGCGATAAGGCCGCCTAATTTGTAGTTTCTATAAGATATTTAAATGTACCTTCCTTATTTAAACAATAAAGCGTATTTGATTTGATAAACGGTACAATTCTACGTGCGACTTAGTTTTTCTTTTTTTTTTATGCACAGCGGGTTATTACTTGACCTCAATCACACCTGATGTTAAGTGAAGATGAGGTTGAATTTCATTGGAAAATTGTTCCTAGAAATGCCACGAAGAATGAGACCGATAAACAAAGGGCTCCAAACTTGTAACAGCGAAGAAACCCACCAACGACCAGGCAAAGTTTGCCTTGTATAATGAAATTCTGTTTCGAGTTTATACGTTCAAAGGTTTCGTGGTGGCATTATTGTTATGCTAAATAAAAGCTTCTACAAACAAAAACGAATGTTTATCAACGAAAAAATTATTGCTAGGGTTGAGCAATGGGTACTTATCGGCGCTGTTGAATTGATACTACTGTCTATATCGAAATATCAATATTTTAACTCGTTATCGGCATATGGCTAATATCGTTAAAGAAATATAATATCTATTTATTTGAAGACGATGATTCGACGATGGACTGGTTTAGTGGATAGTGACCCAGTCAGCAAAACCAGCGGTTGCGGTTTCGAATCCCGCGAGGTATTCCCTAGTCATGGATTTTGTTGTTTGTTTTTTTTACGCCCGACGGGTTCGTACTTGACCTCAATCACACCTGATGTTAAGTGAAGATGAGGTCGAAGGTGGAAGCGTACTGACCCGGAAACCCCAACAAATTTGGGGGACCGGCTATCTTATCTCTGACAACCAGAACAGAACAATGCTATTAACATTGCTGCTTGGCGGCAGATTTAGATATGGTGGTGGAAGCTAGCCAAGCGGACATATAAAATGCCCTACCACCAACCAAACCGAGTACTTAAACATGTACCCCGCTGGGGATCAAACACGCGACCTCCGAATCGTAAACCCAATGTTGTTTACATTGAGCCACGGAGGCGGTTAAATGCGGAGTTTTCTATTTTTGAGTAATTCGATAACTATCTTATCATAATTATATTTATTGTACACAAAATTGTTACAGAAATATAGACCTATATAAAATTATGTAGCCAATTTCGTCAGAAATATTATCCCGGATTATATAATATAAATAACTTTGCACATACTCGTACCTACACACATCGCTATTTGGTTCCACACTAAGCAACTAGGTTTGTATTATGGATAACAGATAGTTGATAAACTAGACAAAAACCTTTTTGTTTTGTAAATAAATGTATGAAATCAAATCAAAAATGCTTTATTTTGTAGGTACACATGGTATACTTAAAATAGCCAGATTTTACATTTTCAGAGCTACTGCTTGTTCAAAAGGCAATTTTCACCTGAGAAGAACAAGCAAGAAACTCGAGAAGCTGCTCTTAAAAAAAAAGTTTTTATATTACAAAAAGGGCACAATCGTAATTTCATTATTAATTGTGAAATGTCCTGGTTATGCGAACGAGCTGGTTATGTCCAGGGATGATTATCATTTAAATAGTCTGATATTTTATAATATGCTTTCTTAATATGTTTCTGTTTTATAGTATCTTTAAATTTATTGAAAGGGAGATTTTGTATATCAACAGGAAGCTTATTCTGAAATGAGACATCTTTCACGAGGTGATTAAACGTGGATGTCTGAATTTAAAACAAAAAACCGGCCAAATGTCGAGACTCGGGACACACGCAGTGCAAGGTACTTGGCTGTCAATATTTGGACTTGAAACCTTTTGTGGTTTTGATAATTCGTTTTCAACGAAAAGTACATTTTATAAATATTTCGATTATACTTATTAACTTGTAAAGTCTGCTTACCTATGATAGTTTTTCTTTCGACTTCGTTATATTGCGGTAAATTTTTTCAGATACCCAAAACCAACCGTTCAGCTGGCAGGGGGGAGACACTCTTTATTTTATTTATTTTATTTCTTAATCAGATCCCTGTGTCTCGAAAAATTGTGCAAGATAACATCTAATAGTTTTGAACGAACTCGACGACCGATTGGTGTAGTGGATAGTGACCCTGTCAGCGAAACCAACGGTTGTGGGTTCGAATCCCGCGACGGGTAAATGTTTGTGTGATGAATATGAACATTTATTCCTGAGTCATGGATGTTTATATAAATATTTATGTATGTTTATCCGTTATCTAGTATCCATAGTACAAGCTTGCTTAGTTTGGGACTAGATGATTGGTGTAAGTGTCCGAAATATTTATTTATTATTATTATTATATTTATACAACGACATGCCACATGATGATGATGTACAAAAATTAAAAAAAAATCATCCCTACTTTAAGTTTTTTTTTTCAAGATTTTATTTTGTCCGCAGATTAAAATGTATACCCATGCCAAATTACAGCTGTCTAGTACTAAGAACCTCTAAGCTAAGCTTTGAACAGACAGACTGAAACAGGCAGACACAGACAGACACAGACAGACACATACAGACACAGACAGACACAGACAGACACATACAGACACAGACAGACACAGACAGACACAGACAGACACAGACAGACACAGACAGACACAGACAGACACAGACAGACACAGACAGACACAGACAGACACAGACAGACACAGACAGACACAGACAGACACAGACAGACGCAGACAGACGCAGACAGACGCAGACAGACGCAGACAGACGCAGACAGACGCAGACAGACGCAGACAGACGCAGACAGACACAGACAGACAGACGGATATGGCGAAACTATAAGGACTCCGTAGTCAACAACGAACCCTAAGAACGGACAAGTATGAATAGGACTCGTGCCCTGAGGGTTCCATATGTAATAATCACTAAGACAACCAAATGAAGGCACTTTTTCTCAGAACTACTAAAATCTTAGATTAAATGTGAACTTCTGAAGTGTTGACTTTATTATTAATTAATTGTTATAAAATATTGTTAGTGCATGTGGTGTTTACCTGTAAGTGATTGTTACACTTAACGGTATCAGATTACTTAATGTGTATTTACATGTATTGGTGTAATCAAATTGTTGGCGAACCTTGAAAATAAAAAATTAAAATAAAATAAAATAGCCGAATTCGATCAAAAGATTTTCGACCACCCATACAAAGTAGACCATCCTGTAACCACCTTAGTATCGAAATCCAACAATTTTCGACTGAATTCGGCTGTGGTTCCCAGTGGAAAGTTGTTCGTGATGAGGAATGGAGTCACCAGCCGAAAATTGTTGAACTTCTTTCTATACTAAAGGTGGTTTACTTTTTATTCGACGACCGTTCGGTGTAGTGTATAGTGACCCTGTCAGCGAAACCGTCGGTTGCGGGTTCCAATCCCGCGAGGGGTAAATGTTTAAAATGGTAACACTCGAAAAACATTACCCTCCTTCCTCGGCCGTCGGGTAAAAAGGCGATTAAACAATCGCAAAAGAGTATATATACCCGGTTTTGACTTGCCGTATCTTTTTATTGAATTGAGTTAGAAACTAGAAATTTTTACAGGATTGTAAGATTTGTAGACCATAGAATTTAACCGCCTCCGTGGCTCAATGTAAACAACATTGGGTTTACGATTCGGAGGTCGCGGGTTCGATCACTAGCGGGGTACATGTTTAAGTACTTGGTTTGGCTGGTGGTAGGGCATTTTAAATGTCCGCCTGGCTAGCTACCACCATCTTATCTAAATCTGTTGCCAAGCAACAATGTTAATAGCATTGTTGTGTTCCGGTTGTCAGAGATAAGATAGCCAGTCCCCCAAATGTGTTGGGGTTTCCGGGTCAGTACGCTTCCACCTTCGACCTCATCTTCACTTAACATCAGGTGTGATTGAGGTCAAGCACGAACTCGCCGTGCAAAAAAAAAAGAAGAAAAATCCCCTAAATCTAGCCGCTCCTAAGATTATGAATATTATTCAATGCTAAAAATGATACTATATCGTCCCGTTTTCAACATTTGAGCCACGGAACCCTTAGGTAGAAACTTCATCTTTCCCGTCGAAGTTTAAAAACAAGAAATATTAAAGGTTTTCTTTTTAAAAGAATACTCGTTGAATACATTATTTGATTCAAAGGAGTAAAGAATAACGAATAATGTATATCGATTAAACAAACTAATTAACAAGCACTCGTTTAGGTTTAGCACCAAGTTAAGTAGCGTTTGATGTGGTCAGCATTACGTTTACATGCTTGGAGGGTACATCAAATAGTCGTCAACATTACGAGTGTTTACATGCTCGGAGGGTACATCAAATAGTCGTCAACATTACTAGTGTTTACCTGTTCGGAGGTACCATCAAATAGTCGTCAACATTACGAGTGTTTATATGCTCGGAGGGTACATCAAATAGTCGTCAACATTACGAGTGTTTACATGCTCGGAGGGTACATCAAATAGTCGTCAACATTACGAGTGTTTACATGCTCGGAGGGTACATCAAATAGTCGTCAACATTACGAGTGTTTACATGCTCGGAGGGTACATCAAAAAGTCGTCAACATTACGAGTGTTTACATGCACGGAGGGTACATCAAATAGTCGTCAACATTGCGAGTGTTTACATGTTCGGAGGGTACATCAAATAGTCGTCAACATTACGAGTGTTTACATGTTCGGAGGGTACATCAAACAGGCGTCAACATGTGTTGCAGTTTAACACTTTCGCCGAAGATATAGGGTGTAATTGGAATCATTGGTATCCTTTCAGAATGATGATGGTTTAAACCAAGTGTGGCCCGCGAGGTCCACCATCTGGCCCACGGGAGCGCGCCTGCTAAGCCCTATATCTAGGCCGCCTTAGTAAATCAATCATGGCAACAAATATTACTTTGTGTCTGACGTTTTTATTTAATGATCCAATATAAAAATTAAACATATCTACTTTTAACTGCTATACCTAAATCATGTAGATATTCACATACTGGAAATTTAAAAAAGAAACATATTTATTAAGATCAATGAGATGTGTGTGGTTCTGTCTGCCCTCTGACGATTATTTGCAATTTTGGATCTTTACTAGAGGACAGAAAAAGGAAATGCCGTATCGTATCAGGAAGTATAGAAGTGTGGAAAGAACTCCACCGACAGGAGGCATAGCTCTTGAATATAAGAAAGACTAGAGGAAATGATCAGCAGATAAGTCACTGACTCATCGCTACGGCTCGTATACGTCAAGTTCCGAAACGAAATGCGCGCGTAAAATAAGACCTTGTTTATTGCCTTGGTATCATGGACCCAAGGCCGATGGCCTTGGTCTTGGCCCTTGAGACCTAGTGGAGAAGTCAGCATGGCCCTTACTCGTTTGGAGACCCCTGCACTAGGAGCATGACAGGCCCGATAAACGTTTATGTCGCGCGAGATGATATTTGTCCTGCTCATTCGTTTGGAGTTACAAGTTCGCGCGCATTTACAAATCAAATTAGAACCATTTCCTGTTTACAAAAACAGCTGAAATTTTGCTGACTTGTCCAGTTCTGATGACCATACATTTATAAGTGAGACATGACAGTTCATGTGCAACAACAGCATGCTGCAGCCAGGAACGTCTCCTCACAAGGGTAACTCCTTCACGGTTAATATTTTGCATCATCATCAGAGCCCGTAAACATCTGCAGGGATATAGGCCTTCCCTCGTATAATGAGGGACCATAGTCCACTACGCTGGCCTAATGCGGGTTGGGGACTTCACATGCCTTTGAATTTTTATTTCTCAGGCATGCAGGTTTCCTCACGATGTGTTCCTTCACCGTTTAAGAGCACATGGCCTGCCTGGGAATCGAACCCGGACCTCCTAAATTGGGAGACCGCCTGTTAACCGCTGAGTCACCGACGATCGTGATATTAGCATAAGTACACGGTTACTATATGATTTTTGCAATGTCTGATGCTGCAGCTTGCTAACTGTCTCTCCGAGAGGAATCTCTTCTAGGGTTAATATAAATTTAGCATAAAAGGTTATACTAGACTAATAATCATGATGGAGTATAGAAGTATTATCTAATTTACCGAACATTACTATACCCAAACATTACATTATACATTATTACATTATCATCAATTACTATATTCAACCACATTATAGATAACTTTATTATTATGATCTCTTATAGTAGGTATATATCATACACACCCTAGTGGCTATCGTACCGATCCCAAGAGTATGTCGTAGGGCAAGGGTACCTACAGACACACGCACACGCACACGCACACGCACACGCACACGCACACGCACACACACCACACACACACACACACACACACACACACACACAAATAAACATTCGCTTGCATCGTAGATTTAAGTAGTATGTGAATCTTGTCTTTAGGTTAATAGCAATTGTTGTAACTGTCATCATCATGGAAGAGCGAGGACTCCTGGTACAGGTATTTATTTACTTAATAGGGGTCCTCAGCAATGAAATACGGTTCTGTAAACTATGGTTACACAATAAATCAATTTTATTTTATTTTTTATTATCCAACTTATTTTTTTGATTGAATAGATTTTCGTGAGCAGCCGCGGCCATTGCTCCCCTCAACCGCTGTGTCTACAAAAACACAAACAAAGACAAATATTGTTGTCCACTTGTGCTAGTGTCGAATTCCGGAATTGTCGCCGAGACTCCGGAAACTTGCGCGCTCCGATGTGAATGGAGCGCGGGCGCTACGGTGGGTGCGCGTAACGGTCTCGCATACCTGCGCCGGAGTTGAGTTGTACGCGCTGTATAGGTTAGTTTGTCGCAGAGGCAACATGGTTAAATCTGAGAATATCAAACATCTAACTGAAAAAATAAATAAAGATCATGTCAAAACAGCATTAACACGAAAAGGTCATTACAAAATTTTTGACTAACACGCTTGGTGTACTTCGATCAGCTCCCCAATTATAACATTGTATTAGTTGTTTAATTTTCATTTAAAAAAACGGTCAACAAGCTATGGGTTTTTGCGCCGCTTCTTTTACCACAGACGATTTACCTTTCGTGACTGACATATAATTATATTAAGCTATTTTATTTCCAGTAGATTGTCAATTTAACATTCAACAAATGATGTTATGTGTCTATATTATGCTTGAAGATTGATTATTCAATCCAATAAGTATACTTATACACACTTATTGGATTCTGGTGATTCTGGGGTTCGATCGAAATCATATCTCAATATTAGAAATCGACTTTCTCGAGAGCATCCAAACCCAAACGAATAACTCACTCAAACTAGTTAGATCATGAACAAAGAAATAGATCAAATAAATAATAAAAATAAAAAACAAAAAGGTTAATACTACTCAATATGTATATGGTATACATAATATTATTTATGAAAACATCCATAACTCGGGTACATGTCCGTATTCATACATGTCGGTAATCATAATATCACACTGGGTGCGACAGTAAACCAGCGCTGAGCTCTTATAAGCTCAGCATATAGCTGAGCCGTTTCCCTTTCGCTGCTGCGACACTTATCTGAGTCACTCTGAGTGTTCTGTTATTTTATTTGCCTAACAATTACTGTATATGTGTCGACGTGGCGAATAATCAGTTTCTTTCTTTCTTTCTTTGTAAGATCAATCCGTGAAATATAAAGATCACTTCAAGTAAACCAACTGAAAATTATTCATTTTCTTTCCATAATCCATTTCCGACATTCCCAACCAATTCATATTTTATGAAACTCCGTAGAAAAATCGATAAAAAAGGATTCTTAAAGATTATGGATCATAATCCCAAACAGGTGATCAGTTGAGTGATTATTTGGTAATTAGGATGAATCACGGTATGTTCATAATATGATTTACATTAGTCTTATTAGACCCCTGTCTAATAGGATGTACATACATACATTACGTCACGACCTTTATCCCAAATGGGCTGGTCAGAGATATCCCAGAAAATGTAAACAACATTGGGTTTTCGATCCGGAGGTCGCGGGTTCGTTCCCCAGCGGGGTACATGTTTTAAGTACTCAGTTTGGTTGGTGGTAGGGCATTTGAAATGTCCGTCTGGCTAGCAACCACCATCTTACCTAAATCTGCCGCCAAGCAGCAATGTTAATAGCATTGTTGTGTTCCGTTGTCAGAGATAAGATAGCCAGTCCCCGAAATGTGTTGGGGTTTCTGGGTCAGTACGCTTCCACCTTCGACCTCATCTTCACTTAACATCAGGTGTAATTGAGGTCAAGTACAAACAAGTACAAAAAAAAGTGTTTGGGTGTGAGTATAATGTTTAAAACAACATCCACGGTTCACCTTAGGAAATATACAGAAATGCACTCGCAATTGGAACGTACAAATATATATATATGTTTTTGGTGGAAAGTCCCACAGTCGCCTTTTACGACACCCACAGGAAGAGATGGGTTGGTTCTATTCTATTTGAGTGCCGAACGAAACCATACAGCACCATCTAATAAGATGTAACTTAAGATGATTTGTTAAATTGAGTACTCTTAATAGTTTTCTTGTATGCAACTTTCGATGCTTGCCTTCATTAAACTCTTACCACTATACCAAACGGTCGCGGGTTCGAATCCCGCTAAGGGCATATGTTTGTATGATACAGACATGTGTACCTGAGTTATGGATGTTTTCATTTATAATAAGTGTTTATTTATAAAAAAAAGAAAGTATATGTAGTATATCAACCATCTGGTATCCACAACACATGCCTATAGTTGTTTAAATTGGAGCTAGATGGCATTGTGTGCGTGTCCAAGGATATTTATATTTATTTATTATTTATTTATATTAAAGCCAAAAAATAATGACACTGATCCGCCGCTAAGGTGAGTCGTATTTTGAAGTTTCTTACTGTCTATGCGACGAGTATTCTCCCAGTGACGAGTGTATTAATAACTCCGTTTAATAAATTATTCATAAATTCATTGATCCTCGCAAAGTTGACAGTGCCTTACGGAAGATTTTGTCCGTTTCTTAGTCGAAATCCCACAGGATCAGTATTCATAGCAGCGTTGTATCGCTTCGCTTCAATTATTAATATGCTATAGAGCTAAAAAATCCTCCTCAATATTTTATCAACATCAGTCCGTAAACATCTGACTGTAGGGATATACAGGGTGTCCCTGGAAGTATGGATCAAATCGAACAGGGGCATGGGGAAGGTCATTCCCAAACTTAAGCTGAAAAAAAAAAAAAAAAAAAAAAATAAGAAAAAAAAATTTATTAATTATTTTTAATTAAAAAATTAAGCTGATAGCTTTGATATTTTTCTTTTAAAAAATTTTTTTGTATAAGTAAGCACTATTCGATAATATGAAAATGTAAAAAATTGATCATAACTTTTGAACCGTCAAAAATGGCACCGACATTCATAGGGTTAAAAAGTTTGGGAATGACCTTCCCCATGCCCCTGTTCGATTTGATCCATACTTCCAGGGACACCCTGTATAACTTTCCTCATATTATAATAGGAGATGGGCCATGGTCCACCCCACCACGCTGGCCCAATGCGGGTTGGGGACTTCACATGCCTTAGAATTTTTATTTGTCCGGCTTGCAGGTTTCCTCACGATGTTTTCCTTCACCGTTTAAGAGTAGGTGGATAAAATGCACATAAGTAATTATATTAAATTTAAAAACTCATTGGTACATAGCCTGCCTGGGAATCGAACCCGGACCTCCTAAATTGGGAGACCGCGTGTTAACTGCTGGTCCTCCCTGTATACTACGCTGCCCGGCTCAGTGCCGTTTGGAGACTTCATTTTTTTTTTTTTTAATTTCTCAGGCATGAAGGTTTTCTCACGATATTTTCCTTCACCGTTTAAGAGCAGTCGGATAAATGCGCATAAGTAATTAAATTGAATTTAAAAACTTATTGCTACGTAGCCTACTTGGGGATCGAACCTGGACCTCCCAAATTGGGAGACCGTGTCTCCTCCACTGAGCTACCAACGCCTTTTAATACTTATTAATATACTTATTTGAATAAAACGCGATGTTCCAATCGAATATCATGTCCTACTGTAAAACATTTAGTTACACAATTTGTTACTATCAAAGCTTTAAGAAAATGTATTTATTCTGAAGAAGCTTTGAATACTGCTAATTCTTCTCGAACGGGACTCGTCTCCGATTTCTAATAATAAAATTGCGCAAAGGAAGCACAATATTATTATCCATTTCTACTTTTTCTTTGTTGACAGCTTTTCAATTATAGCAAGTGCCAATTATATCGGACTAGCTTCATCTTTGAGTGGAGGGAAATGAGAACGAAGGTTTGGTTTCCCGCCAAATTTTAATATTTAGTTAAACCGCGTGTATTTGTAATAAGAAATGGACAATTTACGTGAATTTTACTTATATACTGGATATACTTGACATTGATTTTAGACAGTTCTATACTTCTAATTTGCACTTTGTAATGTTGATTCATTGACATCCTGTAGACCACTTTTTAAGGATTTGAACATTTTGAAAGTACCATGTTTATACATCTACGAATTATGGTGTCTTTGTTAAAAATCATCCAAACTTGCTCCAAAAGCGAATTGAAAGTTGTAACTTTAATACTAGGTTCCCTAACAGATTAATGTTGTCCACATCAACAACATCATTGTACAGTAGAAATAGCTATCAAATGGCTATAAGAGTATATAACACATTAAATGATAATATAAAATCTCTGCCATTAGAAATATTCAAAAGAAAACTTAAACAATGGCTGACACAATGCTGTTTTTACTCAGTAGATGAAAATTTTGATTTTTACAAATACCCAAAGCTATGAATACAATTTAATTATTACCTACATAACTATTTAATTTTGACTTCTGTGAATTTGACATTGGTGTCGATTCGGATGTACACCAACTAAACTAAAACAAGTTTTAAAGTAGTACTGTCTCTTTCTCCCTGGAACAGTACGATGCGACGGCACCACTCCAAAACTGGTTTTAGTTTAGTTGGTGTACATCCGAATCGACACCGAACCGACATCGATAACGAAATTATTATTGACTTCTCTGAACCTGACATTTTAAGTAAATAATTAATGTAACTACGTATAATGTGCATGTGAAATCGTTAATTAAATGTGTAAATATAATTAAATTTTGAATGCCAGTGCCTGGTAAAATGTGTGAAACTTTATATTTGTGAATCAGATCTGTGTACCACATTAGAGCAAAATAAATGCATTTGTATTTTGTATATGTATTTCTACTAAATCTCAGGGTACTCTCAACCTCAACTGGCTTAGTAAGTATTTGATTTATTACCATTATGAGATGCATATTTCACACGTTACACATTTTCAAAACTGTAATTTTAATAGGCACTGAAGGTTCTTCAAAAATGTTGATTATAGACCACCACAGTCATAATTAATGGAGCGATTGATATTGTCCTTTGGTTGCCCATAATTATCTGTTCCCCATTCCTTGTAACTTCTCTAACATCGTCGACTAAAATATTGACTATAAGAGATATCTCTTCTTTTTTCTCTCTCTATCTTTCTCTCAATGTCTTTATTTCTTTATCTCTCTATCTATTTCTTTATCTCTAGACATATACTTTACATTTGTACATATTTTCTGATTGTATTCTATTTGAATTCAAAAAAGAATATAAGGATTTGCCATAACACTTGCAATATGTAGTTTAGTACTTGCTATCGAAGAAGTGATCATCTTGGCAAACGGATAAACGGATTTGGATGAAATTTATCATATAGGTACAATATACCCTGGATTAAGACATAGGATATTTTTTGTACCGATAAAGTAAGTTAAATCCCGCGGATTAACAAATTTCCGCGATATAGGTAGTTTCACGCAGGTGAAGCCGCGGGCGGAAAGCTTGTATAGTATAAGCTATTGAAGGATTTATGTTCGATTTTCAACAGCTTAAACACAACAAACAGTTTCACTGCACATTGGTGGCAAACCCAGATAATAACGTTAGAGGCACGTTATCCCACAAGCTACAAGAAGAGCTCGCTTGCAAGCTTTCCGTAAATCGCACACTTCTGGGTACGTTAGATAAAGTCAATATGGATTGAACGGAATCCACGTTGTTTCGCAAACGTCAATATTTCAGCTAATTTTGAAAAATTACCAATAATTCCATTTTAACTTCCCTAATTGGCCTTCACCAGATTATTCCAAAATTCCAATATTTGAAGTACAATAAATTGTTAACAACAACAAAAGTCAATCCTCGAACTTCAGAAGAAATTATTTGTATTGCTCTCAAGTCAAGTAGGTAACTTCTCAGTAAGTACGTGCTATAACAGGACTTATACTTCAATATTCTTCTTATTGTACGTTTTATTGTTAATAGCTTTTACGAGTAGGTAATAGGCTTTAATTTGAGTTTTATTTATAATAGTGAGAGAAGTATGAATACATATTTATATTACTATTAAGTTCCAGCTTAACGTATGTATGTATGTCTATTCGTATTATCAAACACATAAAGCGTGTTAAATTCTTTAAAAAGTACGACACAGAATCGCAGTTAATATTACTCGGACCAAATTGAAATTCAAATTGTATTGGAGTCCTCCGATTTACGTCAGACTAAGTAGATTCCCGGCTAAGAATGAAGGAAGGGGGACAGAATACGACTTGGAATTGATAAAGTGGAAGAATTTAGGTACGCCTGCCACCACCTCTAGTGTGACGGAGCATTAACCAAATTTAAGCCATGAAACCGTGGATGGTTATCGATTAGTGAAGTTAATCAATGTCTCTCGTTCGTAACGGTCTCTCGGTAGGTCATAGAATATGTTCGTGTTCAGGGATATAATATAACTATCTAAGTAGTCTAACTAATATTATAAATGCGAAAGTTTGGATGTTTGTTTGTTCATTTGTTCATTTGTTCATTTGTTCATTTGTTCATTTGTTTATTGATTTATTTGTTCATTTGTTCATTTGTTCATTTGTTCATTTGTTCGTTTGTTCGTTTGTTCATTTGCTAATTTGTTCGTTTGTTCGTTTGTTCGTTTGTTCGTTTGTTCGTTTGTTCGTTTGTTCGTTTGTTCGTTTGTTCGTTTGTTCGTTTGTTCGTTTGTTCGTTTGTTCGTTTGTTCGTTTGTTCATTTGCTAATTTGTTCGTTTGTTCGTTTGTTCGTTTGTTCGTTTGTTCGTTTGTTCGTTTGTTCGTTTGTTCGTTTGTTCGTTTGTTCGTTTGTTCGTTTGTTCGTTTGTTCGTTTGTTCGTTTGTTCGTTTGTTCGTTTGTTCGTTTGTTCGTTTGTTCGTTTGTTCGTTTGTTCGTTTGTTCGTTTGTTCATTTGTTCATTTATTCATTTGTTCATTTGTTTATTGATTTATTTGTTTATTTGTTTGTTGTTCAATCACGGCGAAACGGGTGAACGGATTTGGAAGAAATTTGGTATATAGCGAGAATGTACCCTGGCTGGATTAAGACATAGGATATTTTTATTCCGATAAACTGAGTAGTTCCGATAAACAAATTTCCGTGATAAAGTTATTCATAGCAGGCGAAGGCGCGGGCGGAAAGCTAGTAATTATTATAATAAAGTACCCGGAACCATGGCATGAAGATGTCGATGAGTAGTTTACCTGTTTGTATTAATTATTCAATTGGGTTGACTTCAATTTAAGGCAGAGGTTAAGCCAAAGTGATGGTCTACACGAACAGTTGGAAACACTGGGGGGTGGCTATTAGTGTGACACAGATCTACCAAACAGGGAGCTTGGGATGGTCACCAAATCCTAAAGTTATATAGTATATATATATATATAAAGAATATAGTATAAATATATAAAGAATATAGTATAAAGGGAGGTATTGTATTAGTGACAGGAGACTATGCCCCAGTAGTGGAGATGTGATCTACGACAACACAAATAATTGAATGCTGGAAAGTTTTTATTTTATTGTAGATGGTACTAGATTCTATTGAATGGAGAAGAGGAACGATAATTGGCCATTTGATGAAATTGAACATTATACAGGGAAAATTAGAAGGAAATTCAAAGAAAGGATATAACCGAGGAAAAATTACGTGAAACAAAGGTTTGTGACGTAGAAGGGAAAGGGTAAGGTTACATAGTGATTCCAAAAACTTAATAATAAAAAAAAATTAAAAAATCTAGCTGTCCTTTAAAAACATTAAATATTAGGTCTTTACATATGAAATTGAAGATTTTTTTCTTCGTTAATCATTATGTACCAACTCCTACGATTCTAAAGCTATTTCCAAATTTATTTTTTATTTGGAAAATAGATTATATTTTCAAGGTTTCACATGACATATTTTTTAATGTCTGAGCTAAATCACATAATAAAAAAATCTTGAACACAGCTATTTTCGTGAGCTTCCCAACTACTAGTCTTCTTATAATCAGAAGGTATGGATGTTTGTTTACTTGTTGCCCATACACGGCGAAAGGGATGGACGGATTTGGAGAAAATTTGGTATATAGCTAGAATATACCCTGGATGAATCATAGGACGTCTTATATCCGAATACAACGAGTAGTTCGCAAAGTTATTCCATGCAGGCGAAGTCGCGGGCGGAAAGCTAGTATTTTATAAATACTAAATCCAATAACTCCGTTTCACACAAATAGTTGTGTCAGTTGGCGTCTCTTAAATGTCAACTGCGTCAACTTACATTCGCCTGTGAGGGCAAAGTGTAAAGTGTAAACGTTGTAGGAAACAGTTTACCGACAATTTCAAGGCGTCGTCGTCCGTCTCTAGACCGATAATTCAGAGTTAGTGAAGCTAACGTGAGAATAAGCTTCATCGGGAAATTGGCGGATTCTGAAATACTGGCTTTCGGAATAGAGTTACTCGTTGGTGTGAAAAGCGATAGGGATCCAATTACTCTTGTTTCAGTCACATTATGTCTCTCACGCCCTTTGGTTACCACCATCATCTCACTTCTTGAGGAGTGTGCTTAGAAAGAGGTATAGAACCATTTAATATTTTATGAATGTGTGGGTTTGCTCAAGAATATAGAAGATTAGAAGACAGTATAAACGAAAAGCCACTATCATCATCATCATTTTCCTGCCCTTATCCCACTCGAGGTGGGGTCGGCACAACATGTCATCCTCTTCCACTCTTCTCTATCAGCCGTTATCTCCGTACTCACCCCTTTCACACACATTATCATTCCTCACGCAATCTACCCACACCTTCTTTGGTCTTCCTCTACCTCTGTATCCCTCCACATTCATACTTAACACTCGTCTTGTTACGTGCCTTTCATCCCTAAGTATAAACGAAAAGCCATTATATCAAGTTAAATAAAGAGACTGGGGGAGTTGGTGACCAGAGTAAATCGGACTCACACATACTAATGCTCCAGCAAAACGAATTGGATGGAATAGTCCTACTGTGGTCTGGACATCCGTGATCGGCAGATATAAATCAAAGATCAGCCTTATTCATGATGCGAATTTGTCGCTGTCGCTCTGTTCATGAGAGGATTTCACCCTCACCATCACGCTGGGCAGGCATGTTGCCAATCGTAAATTCTTCGAACTTTAGTGAAAGTTAATTAATAACACTGTTACCTAGTCATCAATATTTTGTTGTGTTATAGATTTCGGTAAATCATGTACCTACCTTGCCGTAAAAAATAGAAGAGGGTGATCATGACAGTGAGGGTGGCTGATTTTGTTACAATATCTTATTTATTACAATACATAAATTACTATTACTTGCAAACTATAATAGTGTTATTCTTAATCTATTGTCAAAATCTATACTAGGTACCTAGGACGAATATAGTAATATTAAATGTTGCGTATCTTCAAGAATTTCTCCCTGGCAATCTGTAGCGGGAATCGCTTCATATAGCAATACAAATCAGTTAACCTTCTGGGAACGCTGCTCTCGTTCTCGACCTAGGTCAAGTCTTCTTAACTGTAAAAGTATTTTAATTTTAAAATTGTTATTGGAATTGAATGATTTTTCATATAGATGTTTCAAAAGTTCATTACGTTGAAAGTTTTAGGTAAACGATTTAGGTTC
Organism: Oegoconia quadripuncta; assembly: GCA_949316235.1. Taxonomy (NCBI): domain Eukaryota; kingdom Metazoa; phylum Arthropoda; class Insecta; order Lepidoptera; family Autostichidae; genus Oegoconia; species Oegoconia quadripuncta. The sequence continues at coordinate 2,669,819 of OX438742.1, read as the reverse complement.
AATATTACACTGCTGTGATTCCGCTCATCTGATGGATCATATTACCGAACCCTCGACCTCACAGGTCGACTCAGAGTCACAATATGGCGAGAGATCTAAAATTAATGCTCTCCGTCTTGATGTTCTTCTAACGTGATTTTACGTGAAGTTTTTAATTAATCAGTCCAGAATAGTCAGGATGAAGAAATATTCCGTTTTCACAAAAAGTGTTAGAGTGGAACACTGAAATGTTTCCATTGAAGCTCGGTGGGTGGAAACATTCAAACACTTTCAAGCGAACAACCTCAATTATACAAACTCTCGTCTGTTGAATATAATTATGTGGCTACGTGAGTGCACTAGATACTGTTTTCTTTAATGAATAGAAAATGGACGAGTAAAGTCGTAATTTTTCTGGGTGACAATAAGACCTTCGCTTTTGTCGTTTAACTTGTTATTCATAATTTGATAACAATGGCAATTCTTTTTCACATATGCAATTATGGGTGCCTAGTGAAGCTCGGATAAGCCTCATTTCACAAACTGTCAGTCCAAATTTGACAGTGACAGTGACAAATAACGAAATGACTATAAATCGTACGCCAAACGAACGCCACATTCAAACGATCCAGTACCAACTATCCACTACTATGAGTCAGTAGTTTTTAAATATTACACATACGTACGATCGTCACGATCATTATCCCAAATGGGGTGGTCAGAAATATCCCAATCACATGCGTTTCGGTGTTCTAAACATTAAAATTTTAATGCTCGACACAATATCAAAGAAACAAAACTGCACACGTGACAGGTGGTGTGCCCATCGCCGCTGAAATCGCAAGTCTATTGATGTTTTTGGCGTAAAGTCCTTTAGCCGCGATTTTACGATACACGCGGGAAGGAAAGGGTTGTTGGTTTTATTATTTTTACGAGTCGGAAACAAAATACGTAATAAATATTAGTTAATCAATGTTATATGAACCTGTTTCGTCTTACAGGTGGCGTTTACAATGATGCGATGCTCCCAAAATATAATCGCGAACATTTCCGCCCAACTAGGGCGAGTTCTCCTATAAAGAGTGATGCGAATCACGTTATGCAAAAGACTATTGACATTGGAGACGTTATAGAAGTGCTGCTGAGGAAGGTAAACCAAAAACTGTATTCTTAATTTACCAAATCTCTATTGATTTAAAAGAGATTTGAAGCCGTCGTGTGTCTGTGTGTTTGTCTGCGGCATCGTTGGCATGGCAGATTTTTACTTTGTCAAAGATACATATGCAGTCTCGCTTCTTTCAATTCACCATTCATGAATAACGACATTTTTGACGACCTCTTTGGTGCAGTGGTTAGAAACTCTGCTTCTATACCAAAAGGTCGCGGATTCGAATCCCGCTAGGGGCATATGTTTGTATGATGAATACGGACATGTGTACCCGAGTTGTGGATGTTTTTCACTTATATATGTATTTATTTACAAAAAAAAATGTATTCGTGTAGTGTAGAACCATCTGGTATCCACAACACAAGCCTAAGTTGCTTAGTGTGGAACTAGATAACGTTGTCTGTATATGTCCAAGTATATTATAGTATATATTATATTTTTTTATATTTAATGACATCATGATAATTCACAAATCATCATGAACATTATTACATACAATATAAACGTTTCAATTCAATACAAAATCCAGTCATTTGTTTTATTCGGATAAATACACGAATTTAGTAAAGCAAATGTTACATGAATTTTTCACTGATTCCACGTCAAAAATCAGGTGATTATCACTGGTACGAAATTTTGAAACCGATTTACTAATTAGGGTTTATAGGACGCCTATTATTTTTGGTGTAGCAAATAAACCAATTTAGGGCAAATCGGGTTATGATAATGCCATTATACATAAAATTGTACTCGTATTATTCAACGTATTGCAAGGTAGGTTGGAATATTATGAGGAAAGCTTCCTTATCTCATCTGGGGTCCGATTTGGTTCTTAAGATGAAAAAAGAGAGAGTGACTTGCTCTCTCTGTTCGTTAGTAATCTGTACGTGAGGATACTAGTGGGGGAGGCGAGGGATCTGAGCACGCGGTCAGTGTGACAAGCTCTAGGTAAATTTACCGCGTTTTACAGATTTTGAGGAAATTTTCAAATCGAAATATTATAGATACTCTAGGTATGAATGATTTGATGTTAAACTGTGAAGATAAAATAGTTAATGTACGTAAATTGTTCATAAATCGCTGAACCAATACGATTTTCTGTATATAATAAATATAAATTATCATTAATTTGGCGGAATTAATATAACGACCTGTTTGGTGTAGTGGTTAGCAACTCTGACCACTATACCAAAAGGTTGCGGGTTCGAATCCCGCTAGGGGCATATGTTTGTGTGATGAATACGGACATGTGTATCCGAGTCTTGGATGTTTTCATTTATAATAAGTATTTATTTACAAAAGAAAAAATGTATTTATGTAGTATATTAACCATTTGGTATCCACAACACAAGCCTATAGTTGCTTACTGTGGAACTGGATGACGCTGTGTGTATGTATAAGAATATTTATTATTATTATTTATTAATTTGTATCGAAAATGGAGTAAAATTAAATAAACATGTTTCATTAATATTTTTTTTAATTCATTTATTTGACTCTCGTTTATTAGATACTGAGTAATTTAAAATGCGACAAAATATTAACATTATTTTATTAACGAAAAGTAAATACATAATTTTTTAAATATTTAACTTTATCATCATTCGCTTTTTAAAAGTAAAAGTTCTTATGTCCGTATTTGTAATTGTATGTTTGTTACTCAATCAGACTACACATAGTCTTGGATGAAATTTGGTACAAAGATAGATCCACCATGATTACTCGCTTCCGTGGAAAATTACTGCAAGTCCTCAGGGATTCACTTGAAATTTCGTGATTTAATAATGATATATTCAGAATAGTATACCGTATTCAGTCTAAATAATTAGGATTCCCTGTACAGAAGTAGGTATCTATGCGAGATTCATCATCGACCAGAATTAAGAAAACGCAGATTCAAGACATCTTCCTTTTAAACTCCTAACACAAAAAGTATAATAAGTTTGAAGTTTATGTTCATCTGTGTCTATCTGTTTAAAAAGATATGTACAGGACCTCAATCACATCTGATGTTAAGTGAAGATGAGGTCGAAGGTGGAAGCGTACAGACCCGGAAACCCCAACACATTTGGGGGACTGGCTATCTTACCTCTGACAACCGAAACACAACAATGCTATTAACATTGCTGCTTGGAAGCAGATTTAGACAAGATGGTGGTAGTTAGCCGGGCGGACATTTAAAATGCCCTACCACCAACCAAACCGAGTACTTAAACATGTACCCCGCTGGGGATCGAACCCGCGACCTCCGAATCGTAAACCCAATGTTGTTTACATTGAGCCACGGAGGCGGTTGCTCTCACTAAAACAGAAATTGTATATCGGGATGTATAGAGGTTGCCCTAATATAGGCAATTAATGAATCACATTTAATTCATTAATTGCACATTCATTAATTGGACTTCCGGCAGCGGTATTCCCGAACGAGTACGACATTGGAACCTTCAAGAAACGAGCCTACACATTCCTCAAAGGCCGGCAACGCATCTGTGACCCTTTTGGTGTTGCGGGTGTCCATGGGCGGCGGTGATTGCTTTCCATCAGGTGACCCGCATGCTCGTTTGCCGCCCTCTCATATAAAAAAAAAAATCAAAATTAAATATGTTGTGGAAATAAATCATTATTACGAATGGAATTATCATTATATCTGATAAAAATCGATTACGTCGTTCCGAAGTAATTTAGCATTTAATTTAGTTAGTTCATTTATCTGGATGACACCATTAATTGTCCTTAGGGTTTTCAACTTTTTCAATTTATAAGAAACATTTTACCGTAATCCTAAACTTGGCATTCTCTATGCTGAGATATATTTCAGCAAATAAAATCATTTTGTTAACATTAATATAAATGTTGCGTTAAACAGAAAGTCACCTTCAAATTATGGTAGTTAAATAGATTGTGTCACATAAAGAGGTGAATGTTACGGGAAATAAAGATAAGTCGCCCTATGGTCCCCGTCAGGGTTATAATAAATAAATATCCTTGTACATACACAGCGCCATCTAGCGCCACACTAAGCAACTAGACTTGTATTACGGATACCAGATGGTTTCTTATTTATTTATTTATAACTTATTGCACACGAGTACACATAAAAGTCAAATACATACTAGATACAGGATGTACATAAGGCACTAACTTATCTCTAAAAAGAGATTTCTTCCAGCAAGACCCTGCAAATGTGAAGGAAAACAGGTTCGGTAGATAGATTTATTATTTTTTTTTTTGTAAATATATGCAAATATAAATGAAAACATCCATAACTCGGATACACGTGTCCACATTCATAATGCAAAAGGATTCGTATCTACGACAATTTTTAACCACTGCGCCAAACAGGTCGTCAAAGTAGGAGAGGACTAACACCATGTTCCCTTGGGTGTCGCATTGGCGACTACAGTACAAGCAGATGATGCGGAGTTCTCAAAAAAAATGCGATGTCCTGAGTGGCGATTAGAGCGAATTTTAGTTAATTCGTATATTTTTTTATAACACAAGACATTACCGACCGAAATGTTTATTTATAATCATTATACTTATAAATTATTAAAATGTATTTTTTATATTTAATTAAATCTAACAAAATACATGTTAGTTTGCATTATTTATAACTGAATTGAATTAGGAAACTGGTTGGTAAAACAAATTTATTTTAGAATCTAAAGATTTCCTTAAATGCAATTTACTATTTTAATAAAAAATTAAGCTTCGTCCACAGAGTTCAGATTTACATTTGCACATAACCGCAAAACCAACGGGAGACCTGACAAATTCCGACACAAAAGCGCGGAATCATTCCTCGGGGATTTCTAAGTATGCGCTGGCAATCCGACAGTGAGGCGCGAGCGGTCCGGCCAGTCAGTCGTGCGCGTGTTATCGGCAGCAGGCCACGTACTTTCCGTTCGTATCCGGGCTAGCACACGCGATAACCATGGACGTGCTGCCTAGCGGTAACCTCTTCCGTGAACTGCAAGACGTCACCGACACTGGTTACTTCGAATGGAAACTCTCCCTCGAGGACTACTGGCAACAGGTAAGCCATGCGACCACGCAATGCGATTGTGCCAAGCGTTTTGTTTAGTTTTAGGCCAACTTCAACACCACATTAGGGTTGCAAGTAGCCACGCGCTTGCGTGGCTGCCTCCCGGTCGATTTCCGAAACCCAAAAGAAATGCTACTAAGAAATGCTGTGCGATAATGTGGTGCCTACAAAAGTTTGGTGAAGCTGACTGCACGACTAAAAATATCTGAACGATGCTAAGAGTTTGTTTGATGGCCGACGAACTGGGACTCAACTTTACGACAGCGATCTATGCGGATTGAAATCAACCTTTCCCATTTGAATTGTTTTTAAATGTGTTTTAGATATTTACGCGACTACGACGAGTGTTCCTGTCGATGAGGAAATTTTTTTTTTTTTTTTTCTGGACACGAAAACTATTTTGTTTCTTCATCGGTGTTCAAACAAGCGAGCAATTGAAACATGCTTGGTGGTATGATTCATCCGTTCGAGACTGGTACACTACAACAATGAGCCCACTAAGTGGACTGTGAAGATTACCTACTCGAATTTTGTTTGTTGTTTTTAAATATAACGGCATATAAGTTGGTGACGGCGCGGCAGCGGCAACGTATTTTGTTTTTCTTGTTTACAGAAGATCGGTATCAAAATCTATTACAGCATACGATGCAGGTTGATAAATATTATGTCAGACGTATTAATTTATCTTTGCTATGTCACATGTTTAAAACGTATTAGATTAAGCCAGATACCTCTACGATTATTATGATAAAAGAAAATCTTGACGTAAATACTTTGCGACTTTTTATGAAAGCAGAATTCATCGTAATTTTTTTCACAATCACACACAAAATCCATTACCATTTGCATAGAGTCCTTAAAATTTAATTTCATTCAGATGCATCTACCTAAACACACATTATCATCTGTATAAATAATTGTCTTCTGCAGAAAATCCAAAAAAAAAAAACCGTGACAAGTTTTTTAACCCGTCAAAAACATTCAAAATACAAAAAACATCAGTAAATTCTACCTACGAAAAATCTAATAGAAAATACCTGTTCTTGCGGATTATTATTTTTGTTTTTGCATTTACCATATTCACCTATACATAAGCTACAAAAAATCGAATATAACACATTTTTGCTGACCCGTCAAAATAAAAAGTACTCGTTATCAATATAACAGCAGTCTTTACACGAATCGAAGAACGCGATTTTCATAAAATAAAAAAAATAGGAAGTTAATAACGTGATTTATTCAAAATAAAAAAAAGCATTAAGTACACTACGTACGTATCTACAAAATAATAATGAAGTTAAAAAGAAAGCCTTGCGGAGCCGGCAAAATTTTACGGAAAAATAATAATTTTTTTTCTCCTTTCAAAATATTCGTAAAAACACACAACAACTTAACAACAAATTAAGATTAATATTAAATTGAGATTAATATCAACCCTTGAGTTTCTTGTTCGTTCTTGCACAGAGAAGAACGAGCATGAAACTCAAGGGTTGCTCTTTTTAAATACATTATGGGTTACACTACGTTATATTGACACGGAACGCGTAATTTTCTGCACAGATATTATCTATATATTACGGTGGGTACTGGGTGACATATAATTAAAGAAAATATGCCAACCTTTAAAACCCATAAAATCCATTTAAAATTAAAAAATCATTACATCTACATGTACAACAACAAAAAAAACGGATATAAAATATCCTTCCGTACTCGCTAAAATGGTTGTACGCTGTAGTCTGTAAAAACTTACTTTTTTTAACACAGATACGATATCGTACGCGTGTAAGTACTACAGATAAAAAGAAATTAAATACCTGAAAAAATATTAAGTACAAATTTTATCAACAAAATACTAAAATAAAAAACCTTTGTCATATATGGCAATTTACTATTTTATCATTATTTAAGATAAATAAAGATAAAGTCAATATAAAAATAAATTTTATGCATAGTGGCATGGCGGAACGAAAAAACGCGAGAATTCCTCAATATCGTCAGAAACATTCTAAATACAAAAGAAATATTAGTACATCTAACTACCAAATATCTAATGTAAAATATTCGTATAATTCTATTATATTCTATTACTATTTATTTATTTATTTATATATTGATATTCAGCAAAAATAATAATCGGTATGGATATCAGAAAATCAGAAACAAGACTTAACTTTTTAAATTCCAGCAAAAACATTAAATACCAGACCTTTATATTAGCTTTATCTACAAAAAATCTAATATAAAATTCCCTTGCGGATCCATAAAAATCATTTTATTTTCTGTAGAGCCTTTAAAACCTGCTCTTCATGAAGGTATACTCGCATTTCGCTATTTACTGCTTGTTGAAAATCAAAGAAAAAACGTGACAATCCTACAAATCTCGTCAAAATATTCGGAGTACAAAAAACATTAGTGCAAATTCTATATTTATTTCGGGATCTTACAGTTTTAAAAATAAAATAAGACAAACAGCCAGTGCATATACAAAACAGCTCAAAGTTCACATCATTTATGCGATAAAAAAAGATACAGATGTCCAATCAATGGAATGCCCAATATAACTTGTCCATTAGGCGTACAATACAAAATATTTATTTTCAAACAAATTGTCTCTAAACAATTTAGATAATCTATATTTAAATTCATCTATAATTTGTATTGTCAAGTGAATTGAATTTTAAATAATAAGTAGTTATACTACAATTTATCATTAAGGAATATAAAAACATTTGTTTAGTATAATGTCAAATAATCTTAACTCATAACAAGATACCGGAACCAACTAAGAACTTATAGTCCGCAATCGATAATATCCTTATTAAACTCATGATCTTGCCCATAGAAAATAAATAAAATCAAAAAATATTTATTTCGTACGATAAAAAATTATTTATTATTTATATTCTTACTTGAAAACGGTAAATAAGGTCTATATTCCTTGTAAAAACTGCTCATCATTTAGACATACACGCACAGATAGTCCAGTCAGCTGCGGCTAAAAGTGTACCCTTAACGCACTAAATCTATTGTGTTAATAATATCGCGCAAGGCAAAAGAAGCTAAGGGTATCAACATTTCATGTCCTGACGTTACTCATGCAAGTTGCATTACGTACTGGATTGATTTTGATCAACAGTCTTATACGTCTCCACTATTTGGGGCACAGTATCCGCTCACAGGGAGAGGGTATGAATTTATAATCCACCATGCGGACCCAGTGGATTTCTGTCAGATCTCTGGCAGTCACTTTATTTAAGCCGCCTCCGTAGTCCACCGACTTAGTTAAACGACTGCCTTCAATTGCTAGCAACCGAGACCGACTATTTAACGTGCCCTCCGAAGGACGGGAACACTCGTATTAAAATCTCATCGAAGGACTTATCGTGGCAGACATTGAAAACGAATAGCGAATGATTTTCTTTGCAAGATATAATGCAATAGCTGAGGGTATACTTTTAGCTGACTGTTCTATTGATAAGAAAAAATCAAAAAAGACATCATCCAAATACCATCAAAAACATTCTAAACATTTATTATTATTAAGAGCCCATAGTGTCCCACTGCTGGGCAAAGGCCTCCCTCATCTGATTCCAGTCGTTACTGTTCTTGGCGAGCACAAACCATCCCTTATTAAAACTGTCAACTTTCGCGGTCTGCCACGTTTGTGTCTGGCGGTTGTAGGAGTCCAAGTGGTGGACGCATTTGCTCACAACCAAACGAACGATTTGCGAACGAACGAAATTCTAAACATAACAAAAAAAAAACGTACACCGTTTACGCTATAGCGTGATTCGATCGAAACCATAAATTCAACCAATGAGTCAACAATGCCTCTTCTACATTATCTATCTCTATCGAACCTACACATAACGCGATGAAGAGACGAAAATCAATGGTCCCATTTCTTGCGACTTGCTATTCGGCTCGCGTTCTCATGAGCTAAATCAAACCCCGCAGCAAATCAAGTCCGCTGCCTTCAGCGGTGTAGCGAACCGTGTGCTGGATACAGCTGTGTTAATGCATAAACAAAACGTTGTTTGTTTATGTTAGCACAGCTGCAAATGTTGCTGCTTTAATAGTTCTAATCTTGATCGAACTCACCGCTCTGTATTCTAAAACGAGTCTGTAAAAATTCCTGAAGATCATCAACACGGACCACTTTTATGGGAATAAATCTGATATCCAGTGATGACTTATGGCAGTGAAACGTGGGCTCTAACTATAGATTTCATAAAGCTCAAGGTCACGCAACGAGCGATGTAGAGCGCTATGATTGCCATTTCACTACGAGATCGAGTAAAGAACGAAGAAAAAAAAATCAATAACGTTTCATTTCGTAAGTTATAAGAATAACATTTGAAATCGTCATGACGTACAGTTATCGCTCATTCACTAGGCAGTCTCCGCAGAGAAAAACGAGCAAAAAAACTCCGGGGTAGCTTTTTTTAAATAAGTTAATACAAATATAATTTGAAATAATTGTAAAATTTATGATTCGACAAAGAAAAATAAGAATAAAATATACTGAATATTGCCGAGCGGTTCATGTCCACGTCTTCCTTTCATTTCATGAAGAAATCCGAACGAACGAGTCTCCGACAATAGTCCAGAGAATTAGTAAGTTGAGAGAAGACTTCAATGGCGCATAGCTCGAAGACCTGATGACAGATGGAGCTAATGCTCCATCTGTCATATAAACAATATAGAAGTTATAGAGTGGAGACCATGTTTGGACGACATAAAGAAGGTCGCTTGACACGCTGGATGCTTCCCGCTCCGAACAGGTCACTCTGGAAATCTATGGGGGAGACGTGTGTTCAGCAGTACACGTTCTGTGGCCGGTGTGATGATGAATTTGAAATCATCCAAAAAATCATTCAATTTTGTTTTGTACAATACTATTCGGTAAAATTACAAATGGATTAAATACGGGTAGCTTTAGTTTTTTCGTTGAGTTCGTTGAGTTAAGTCTAATGTTATAAAGATGAAAGGATTTAAATGAAATTTGGTATACAGGGCGTCCCAAAGTTATGGGACATGAAGGGGAAGTACCTTAAATATTGTAGATAGTGAATTTTGCTCAAAGAAGACTTTATGTTATTTTTAAAAGTTAGTAATTCTGCATTCATAGATTTTCTAAAAATTACTTGCTTCGGCTGGGAATCGAACCGACTTAAATGTGAAAAAAAAAACACCCTACTTTTATGATGCCAATCGAAAGAATAGCTAAAAAATAATAACTCTGCCTAAGTAACATAGTATTTTAAAAGAAAGGAACAACATAAAATGATTGAGTCAAATTTCAAGAAAGTTATTTATTGCCGACGACGTTCGAAAAGTAGCGATATTATCATTCCAAAGATAGCATTGATTATTCGTAAATAAGTACCCACTTCATAAAATCAACAGGCAGCGGGCTCATTAAAAGATTGGCGATTTGCGTAAAACAAGAGGGATCACATTTTGAGCATTTAATTAATTAATTTACAAAAAAATACCTACTTAATTGACTACGGCAGTTTCATGTATGTTTTTTATTTGATTAAAATGATTAATTTCACGTTGTTCCTTTCTTTTAAAATACTATGTTACTTAGGCAGAGTTATTATTTTTTAGCTATTCTTTCGATTGGCATCATAAAAGTAGGGTGTTTTTTTTTTCACATTTAAGTCGGTTCGATTCCCAGCCGAAGCAAGTAATTTTTAGAAAATCTATGAATGCAGAATTACTAACTTTTAAAAATAACATAAAGTCTTCTTTGAGCAAAATTCACTATCTACAATATTTAAGGTACTTCCCCTTCATGTCCCATAACTTTGGGACGCCCTGTATATGTAGAAAATACCCTGGATTAAAACATATAGTTTTAATCCAGTTTTCGGGGGTTAAACATATTAAACATATCTGCAGGCGGAAGAATAGATTACTACAAATTTTGAGCTGATTTTTTTAAGGTTCCAATTCTCCGGAGTGCACCAATTCGGAAGTATATAAACCCAAACGACCAAAAAAATGATTGTCAAAATCGGTTAGCAATTGACGAAGACATTGCGTTAACAAACATAAAAAAAAACAGTTATACAGGGTGCACTTGAATTCGTGTAAAACCCATTAACTATAATGGCATCACTCTTGATTACTAACAACTTTCCCCAAAGAATCATAGTCGAAATCGATCAAAAAATTCTCGATTACCCATACAAATGTAAACCATCCTGAAACCACCTTTAGTATGGACGTCCAACAAATTGTTGGCTGGTGACTCCACCCCTAATTACGAAGAACATTCCACTAGGTACCATATTATCCGAATTTAACCGAAAATTCTCTGAATGGTTTACTTTGTATGGGTAATGAAAAAGTGTTTTGATCGAATTCGACCATGGTTCCTTGTGGAAATTTGTTCGTAATCAGGAGCGGAGTAACGAGTAAACAGGAATTGTACGAATTAAATTTCACCCTGTATTGAAAACCTACTCCTTAACTCTGTTAAAAAATTCCGTAAAGACTGATCACATTGTTATTCCTGATTCACACCATTTTACCGAATACAAGTATCAATATAAGACGCTTTAGCATCCATCCGTGCAAACCCCGGAACCGCGACGCGATGTACACTCCGAAAGTGGGTCACCAACCTGCTTCCCATCCTCTGTTCAAAAGGGTTCGAACCGGTCGCACTGTTGGATGGTTCTTGTCAATAATATTACTAAGGAGAAATCCGCGGAGATTGTAAAAGATTGTTCTCTCCAATTTATGGATATTACATCGTTCATTTCTGATGAGAATACATTTATGGGATTGACATGAACTGATGCTGCAGCCAGGATCATCTCACGAAGGGCACTAGAATGGATAAACACAACATAATTTTGATTAACTCAATGAAAATAGTCTATGTACTTGTAAAAAACAGTGGTGACATCTACAATCCCGTTGATTTGCTTAAATTGCATAACAGCCCCGCAATACGAAGATATAATTGTAACATATGTTGAGGGCAGGCTGAAAACCAGTGCTGAGCGATTTGTGTCACTCAGTGTTTACTGAGACTGTCTACCATACACACACTCATTGTAGTACCTATAGTTAGTCATAGGCACGTATTAATAAACCAATCTCAATACAAGTCTTGAGGCTGTATCACCCGAGATGCGTCTTAAGAAGTTGACGCTATCTCAAGCTTCGTGCTAATTTAAAAACCAATCTTGAGGTCTACTCAGCTGAGATCACTTCTCAAGTATTCGCCTCACTGGCGAATGAATGATCTTGAGTTTCGTTTATTAATACGCACACCTCTCGAGTGACTACTGCTTAATTATGCACATGCTTTTCAAGTCTCAAGTTAGGTTTATTGATCAACACGTTTACTTGAGACTGGTCACAAGACTGTTCTCAATCTTGAGAATGGTTTATTATTACGGGCCATAGAGCCGAGATTGTGGATCGATTTTAAAATGGGGTCGCGTCTCGGTCTCAATACTATTTTTTTTGATACTGTTTTAACATGCAACAGATTCTCAAGCGTCAGTTTGTGACCATCTCAGGCTTGAGGGCGGTTTGTGGGATCCCGTATCACCTCTGTTTTGATTTCTTGTATGTTTATGTGCTTTTTTTTTTCGGTGTGTGGTAATAAATGGTTTAGAATGTGTGATAATCATGATGAAGTATTAAAAGCTTATTTTTAAATGCCTTTTTAGTGAAGAACTTATTACTTTTCTGTAATAACACAGAATATATATAGATTTTTCAAACAATTATCTAACAATTCGGCTATATGTATGTATGTTATAATTCCCTTACATCTGTGATCCGATTTCATTAATTATTTTTTTTCCTGGAAAGGTAAGGTCAGAGTGGTCCCGTAAAAATTCCGTGAAGTTCGGATAACGCGTTCAGGAAACGTTAATGACGCCGGTAGCTTTGCCAATTGTCGGTTCTTTTTGAATCAAATATTGCAAAAATATTCTCTGCAACTCTTTACAAGAGATGGAAACTTCTAACTTCAAACTTCAAGCATTTATTTCAACGTATGATACATGATATAATGTATTGAATGTCAATTTAAATCTACCGTAAATAAAGAAGGTTAATTGCATTTATTTGTCAGTCGGTATGTCCAAGCTACTACCGCTTCGGAAAGGGAAATCATCTGTGGGAAAAGAAGCGGCGCAAGAAACCCGCAGGATCATTGTTGTCCTTTTTTTTTTAAATAAAGTATATAACTAATACAATTTTATAATTTTGGCTGGTCGAAGTACACCAAGCGTGTTTATCATTCAGGTAGTCACTAATTTTATAAAAACCTTTTTTTACTAATGTTATTTTGACATGATCTTTAAATTTTTTCTCAGTTAGATTAATGATATTCTCAGGTATATAAAAGCGTATACAGTGTCCCACAAATGATGTATTAACTTTGCGTGAGAAGGACATCGAAAGAAGAGTGAATGCCGGGAATCGGGCGAATATAGAGTTCCGCATGTTCCTTCATGAGGAGCCAGAATGTGTCTAAAAAAGAACAGAACACTGATTTACGGGAGTGGATGATGGGCATGGCAGATAAAGAATGAAAGTAGAATTATTGCAGTGGAAATGAGGATCATTGAGAGGTTTGAATGGGGTAACTTTGAAAGATAAAGCATAGTAAATATACAGGGCGTCCCAAAGTTATGGGACATGAAGGGGAAGTACCTTAAATATCGTAGATAGTGAATTTTGCTCAAAGAAGACTTTATGTTATTTTTAAAAGTTAGTAATTCTGCATTCATAGATTTTCTAAAAATTATTTGCTTCGGCTGGGAATCGAACCGACTCAAATGTGAAAAAAAAAACACCCTACTTTTATGATGCCAATCGAAAGAATAGCTAAAAAATAATAACTCTGCCTAAGTAACATAGTATTTTAAAAGAAAGGAACAACGTGAAATTAATCATTTTAATCAAATAAAAAACATACATGAAACTGCCGTAGTCAATTAAGTAGGTATTTTTTTGTAAATTAATTAATTAAATGCTCAAAATGTGATCCCTCTTGTTTTACGCAAATCGCCAATCTTTTAATGAGCCCGCTGCCTGTTGATTTTATGAAGTGGGTACTTATTTACGAATAATCAATGCTATCTTTGGAATGATAATATCGCTACTTTTCGAACGTCGTCGGCAATAAATAACTTTCTTGAAATTTGACTCAATCATTTTATGTTGTTCCTTTCTTTTAAAATACTATGTTACTTAGGCAGAGTTATTATTTTTTAGCTATTCTTTCGATTGGCATCATAAAAGTAGGGTGTTTTTTTTTTCACATTTAAGTCGGTTCGATTCCCAGCCGAAGCAAGTAATTTTTAGAAAATCTATGAATGCAGAATTACTAACTTTTAAAAATAACATAAAGTCTTCTTTGAGCAAAATTCACTATCTACAATATTTAAGGTACTTCCCCTTCATGTCCCATAACTTTGGGACGCCCTGTATAATAGTGTAATTAGGGAGTTAAGCAGTGTGAAAGTAGTGACAAAGATTGTAAATGATATGCTGAGATGGTTTGGATATTTGGAGTGGCAGAAGGAAAGAAGACTGACGAAAGAGATATACAAATCGAATGTGGATGGTAAGTGTTAGTAGGGGTAAACCAAAGTCAAAGTACCATGATCAAATCGGGGACGTCTTAAAGAAAGGCCAAGTCTCAAGAGTACCTTAAACCGACGAGCATTTATGAACAATTTTATGAGAGTAATCTGCGGTGTCTGTCCTTTTTTTATACACATCGGGTTGATACTTGACCTCAATCACACCTGATGTTAAGTGAATATGAGGTCGAAGGTGGAAGCGTACTGACCCGGAAACCCTAACACATTTGGGGAACTGGTTATCTTATCTCTGACAACCGGAACACAACAATGCTATTAACATTGCTGCTTGGCGGCAGATTTAGATAAGATGGTGGTAGCTAGCCAGGCGGACATTTAAAATGCCCTACCACCAACCAAACCGAGTACTTAAACATGTACCCCGCTAGTGATCAAACCCGCGACCTCCGAATCCTGTCTATACTTACTGGTAACTTTTACGTATGTATGTATCTTTTTAGAAATATCTTCTTATTTAAGTATTAAGTTTCCATGACATTTTGTATGGAAAGCCGCGAGGATAAACGCTCCGCGTTCACTATAATACCTCGGCTACCTGAAAACCTAAACGAATCATGGCATTTGGTTAATAAATCCTTCGCTTTAATAAGAAATCATTTTGCTACTTAGTTCAATATGAAAATAGGACATGTTTGCATTACTCTCCGAGCACACCAGATTATGCACGTCTTCGTGATTTCATATATGCGGAAGAATGTATAAGTGAGCAGTACAGTGAACGCTTTGTTGTAATCAGTCTTAATCACTTCTCATGGTAGCGTTCAATGTACATTTAACTTTGTGCTATGTCGTCACGAGTGCTGTGTAACGTGGTACGAGTAATCGCTATTAGCAGGCGGAGACGTGGAAACATGCAAGTTTTAGTATGTCAAGAAACTGATATAATATATTGTATATACAATATTATATTTGTACACATTGTTCAGATTTTTGTTTAGACATTTAATAATAATGCAATCACTTGAACGGCAGGACTAGCACAGAGAATGAGGATGAAATTTTAAGGTTGCCATATTTAGGGCACACTTAAGAAAAGTTTTCATTCAATTTGGGCAACTTTTTCTGTGCAGAATTTGTCTAAGAAACTGAGTGCACTCACATGAAAATTTGTATTGTCCTATTTCATCATTTTTAATAAAACTCGCGCTTGACAAAAATTCACTATTACCTAAATGAATGTGAAAATATTTATTAAACAATAATATTACATTATGCAAAAATGATTTTAACTAAATAAGTATACACAGAATAGTGTTTTTAATGTTTCTGAAGTCGTTTGAATTTGACAGATGTCATTATTATTTAAATCCTTTCCTAGTATCTAGCTCGACTATTCATCGTGTCATATTTTCCCACCCCCTTAAAATTCTGTAAATGCATGGTCCTTCGAGCCGGATACCTAATAAAAATTTATAAAAAATTAAATGCGTTTCAAATTTTTTTACGTCATACGTCGAACATTAAATTATTCTCCGAGAGGCATATAAAAGACGTTTCCTCTACGTCCCTCTACGGCTTCGAATCTCTCTACACTGTGTTACCTGCACTTGCGAATGTTATCACTTAGGTACCTACTAGTAAGTAACTTATTAATCTAACCTAAAGATTACCTTGACCTTCGACTTATGATAAGTCGTTACTCGCGATAGCATATTCTACTTTAAATTGTTATTTGAAACTAACTAAAGGTATGTCTCATCAACCTCAAAAATACTCATAAACGATACAATTAGGTACACTTATTGTCACAAAAATGTTTCACTTGTTCTAGCACGTTCCGTTCACTCATGTTCTCTTTGGGTATAGCTGGAAATCAGTGCTTTGCTTTTTGAGCAATCCCATACACTGAGCTATGACCCTTTTGTGCTGCTACAGGGGCCGTCCATATATTACGTCATTCTAAATTAGGGGGGGGGGGGGGGGGGTTGGTCTGCGGATGACGGTAAATGATAGATGGGGGTGTTTTGACGTCATTCTTATTTATTTATTTATAGTTTATTTTTCACATACAAAAAGATTATTACTAAAAAGAAATTTCTTCCAGCACACCTAGTAAAATACTAGCTGCCCGCCCCGGCTTCGCCCGTGGTACTTACATGTATTATACATATAAACCTTCTTTAAGAATCAGATATTACCCGTGATCCAGAATTTAAAAGAATGGGTGAAAACTCCGTGGGAGTTATCCAAAGAAACGTAAAAAATAAGTAGTTATATTATATCAATGATTATTGCCAAAGTAAAAATAATAAAAGGTGATTCTATAACCAAGTGTTTTAATCATATAATACCCTATTTTTCTCAAATCTGCAATGTTTTATTTTGTCAAACTAGTAATGACGTCAATTTTGGGAGAAGGGGGGGGGGGGGTCATTAAGAAATGACGATAGGATGATTATAGGGGGGGGGGGTCTAAAATCTGAAAAAATCGATGACGTAATTTATGGACGGCCCCAGCACAAACATACATTAACAATAGACCTGTAATACGTATGCCATAATTGTATCATTCTACAAATATTATTATGCCTAAAAATTATATGTGTGTGTGAGACTATCTATCCATCTATCAATCCAATCAGTTAATTCATGTTTACACACACAGATGCATACGCAACGCAAAATGCATGTACAACACAGACATGCCAATAGCCACGTGCACTATAAAAACAGATTTCAAAATAAAAAGCTTCACTAGTTTTATTTTACATTTATTAAAATGCTATTCCCGTGACAAATTCAGTATTCTAATACACAGAATTATTGAAGGTGGCTATTTTTTCTTTTTGTGTTTTATATACCTGTATGTATTTTTGTTGTATTTTAATTTGATTTTTATGCGGATTTATGTAAAGCATGCTAAAACGCTAAAATTTTACAAATGAAAAATAAATACATGGCATGTGAGAGTAAAGTATAAGTTTTAAACATTCATCCTTGAAACACACAGTACAGTTTGGCTGCTTCATTAATGAGAAATAAATACATAACATGTGAGAGTAAATTATAAGTTTTAAACTTTCATCCCTGAAACACACAGTACACTTTGGCTGCTTCATTGATGAGAAATAAATACAAAACATGTGAGAGTAAATTATAAAGTTTAACCATGTATCCCCGAGACACATAGCACAATTTGTCCGTTTTACAAATGAAAAATAAATACATAACATGTGAGAGTAAAGTATAAGCTTTAAACATTCATCCTTGAAACACACAGTACAGTTTGGCTGCTTCATTAATGAGAAATAAATACATAACATGTGAGAATAAATTATAAAGTCCAAACATTCACCCCTGAAACACACAGCATATTTTGTCTGGTTTTGGCACAAGGTTTTTTTTAAAATAAAATAATAACAGACCTCACGACAGGTGAATCTTAAATTAAGGTTATAAAATTTTAGTATTCCAAATGTATTACTTTCCAGATCTATTAGTCTGCTTAGAGGAAAACAAGGGTTTCTTACATAGACATACGTCAAATCAAACAGGTAATTATTTTTTAACACCAGGTTCCACACTGTAGCAGCAGCACAGCTTGTCTGCCTTGCCAATGAGAAATAAAAACATAACATATTATGTGAGCAAATTATAAAGTCTAAACATTCACCCTTGAAACACACGGCACATTTTGTCTGTTTCAAGCACAAAGCCTTTTTAAAAGTAAAATAATAACAGGCACCACAACAGGCAGATCTTAAGTTAGGGTTATAACATTTTAGTATCCCAGACGTATTGCTTTCCAGATCTATTAGTCTGTTTGGAGGAAAACAAGGCGTGTTTCTTACATATACATACGCCAAATCAAACAGATCATTATTTTTCCACACCAGGTTCCACACTGTATAAGTTACTTGGAACAAATAAGTTAGTTTATTTACCCATATGAAAACACTTACATCATTACTTATTTCAAAGTAATGCAGTATGACAATTGATATGCCAGTATAGGAACTTACACCTGTGCTTACGCATTTATTAAGAAATGAAAAATGAGTTAAAATATCAGCCTGCGATTGACCCAGCATCGGCACCAATAGCGTCAGACCCAAAAACCTTGGCAAGGTCTAGATCGGAGCGAAGTCTGTGCCGGGCCTTGCCATTCTCCTGACGTGAAAAGATTTTTCCATCACGTGTCCACACATATTTCCAATTAAATCGTTTGGCGATCTCACGTGTCTTCTGGAAGAGTTGACGGTTGGGTCTAGTGAGCCGTTCGTTGATATACAAGATGCATGTGACACCAGGTAGATTCATGTCGTCCGTGTTGAGGCTGCGGCGCACTCGGGCGGCCTGCAGCAGCGCATCACGCTGGGCACGCCGCAACAATCGCACGGCGAGGGGCCGCGGACGTGCCGGTCCGCCGCCATCAACACGCATGGCGCGCGCGGGACCTACTCGCTCTGCACTCACCACGTCACACTCGTCCAGCCCCACTCCCAGTTTTCTGGAAATAGCGAGAATTATGTGGGTGCCGTTTTCGTTGGCTATTTCCGGAAACCCCGCAATTTCTACATCATTTGACAGCATATCTTGATCACGCTCCCTTATTTCAGCCTTCAATTGCGAGATCGTTAGCTCCAGAGTCGACACCTCACTGTGATGAGTCTCGCCTATCTTGCTCTCCAGAGTATCCACCCTAGTCTCTAGTTTGTCCATTCGGTCACTCTGAGCCGTGATAGAGGCCGTCACATCAGCTATAGCGGTACGAAAGTGATTTATTTCAATGCGAAAGGCCCTCATTTCGCTCCAAAACAATTTAAGCTCTCCCAATGGGTTCTCTGGCGTCTCTGTCTCACCATATACCGTAACATTCGAATTATCCTTGTCATCGGCAAGGCTGCGGTTATGTTTTGTACGGTGGGTCACATTATAATCAACAGTGGGATCACTCAGGGGGCTTGGGTGGACGTCTTCAGGGTCTACGATAGAGCGCACAGGGGTGTTTGTATTACCTAATTTGGGTTGGTTGCACACGCACTCAGGGCATATCCAGCTGCCCTTGCGTTGTTTATTCACCAAATAAAGATTATAAAATTGCTTGCAGTTTACACCTGCACATTCCAAATCATACGCAGCTTTACACTTCGCGCAACGCAGGTATTCTTTTGGGGGCAGAGGTTTAGTGCAACCTGCACAGGTTTTTGGCGTAGCTTTCATGGACATCGCTTCAAATTGGATGCGTGCAACGGAACGTTTACTTGGCAGTTTTAGTTGATTCGTAGATGGCAACACGCAGGTGATTATAATGATGGTTTGTAGTTATAGATATATTTATATCGAGTAATTTCTCACTTTTTGCACTGAAATTTCGTGTTCTGTGATATTTTTTTTGCACAAATTTTCTTGTACTCCGGCTGCGGGAAGCCAGCCACACATTAATATGAATGATTAGCACACGGTACTCACTAATTACCTAAAATTTTTACAAAAAAACTGCGGACGCGACCTGCGGTAACGCTTACTTTTTTTTTTTTTTGTAAAAATTGGAAATATTTCTTTACGTATTTTATATTTCCGTATTTTTTTTTAAGTTCGTATTATTATATTGTGTTTTGTGAGAAATAGGGACATTTATGTATAACTTACTCAGTTCCATTGTTGAAACTGTGTAGATATTTATTTTAGGTTCCATTAAATGACTTTATAGTGATAAATATTTTATTACGCATACTTTATATACGCGAACATCTTAAAAAAGGGAATTCTTGCATTTAGTTCTATACAGTTCAAAAAACGTATAAGATTAATATTACCTCAATCACTAGACATTTCATTTTTAATAAGTAGATAGAATATTAAAGTGATCAAGACTCAAGTAGTGAGTTTTCAAACGACAAATTTCAATTACTTAAGTATCAAATGTCTGCGAGTAATTCACTACTACATGCAAGAGTTCCAAGTCTTCAGCTGGTGAGTACTTTAATCAATTTGAAACTTCATAAACTTAATAAAGAAGTCTTGCCGCTCCTGAGAATTAGATCGTGACACAAAGTGATCCGATTTCGTTTGTACACTACTTTAGCTGCTGATCCCTCAAACATGGGCACCTGCTTTAAAATATCGCATCAAAAAACAACTATAGATACGTACATTTCAACAGCGTTGGGTTCACCGTGTTTTCTATATGAAATGAAATTGGCGTTTTGTATGAAGAATTTCTTTAAGACTGTTTTCTCCATACAAACATTTTTGATTTTTTTTTGGGAACGGCAAATCTAAATTTAGCTAAACTTTGTGTGTATTATCGGAGAACATTAAGTTAAGTATAGGCAGCGTTAATTTTTAAAAGTAACCGCTTTATAAAAGTTTCAGCGAATGTAAGAAATGATTATGGGAAGCACATGAAAAGAGCTCTGTTCAAATTTTTTTTATTATGTGATTTAGCCCAGAAGTTAAAAAATATTTCATGTGAAACCTTGAAATAATATTTCATTTTCCAAATAAAAACAAATATGGATATAGCTTTGAAAATCGCAGGAATTGGTACATATGATTAACGAAGAAAAAAAACTCCAATATCATTGGTAAAGACCCAATATTTCAAAAGGTGAACCGTCGAATGAGACATTAAATTTAATATTTGGGACACCCAAACACATGTTTGGGATATCTCTTACCACCTCATTTGGGATAAAGGTCGGGACGTTATGTATGTAAATTTTTGTTTTTAACAAGATTTTACAGTAATTGTGTCCTTATTGTTTGTTTTTTTCTGGGGTACGATAACTACAGATTCAAGATGGCATTTTTGTAAGTCGCAACCACGTCGCAACATTATCATTCCGGTGCAAGTGGGTTTACCATTTGTTTTCGTACCAACATTCGTTTTTGTTTGTAGAAGCTCTTACTTAGCATAACAATAATGCCACCACGAAACCTTTGAACGTATAAACTCGAAACAGAATTTCATTAAACAAGGCAAACGTTGCCTGGTCCTTGGTGGGTTTCTTTACAAGTTACAAGTTTGGGGCCTTTTGTTTATCGGTCTCATTCTTTGTGGCAATTCTAGGAACAATTCTCCAATGAAATTCGACCTCATCTTCGTTGTGCATAAAAAAGAAATAGAAAAACTAAGTCGCACGCAGTACCGACCGCACGCACGCACGCACGACGCGACGCAGTAAGTACCGAAAATCAAATCAAATCAATTACGCTTTATTGTTTAAATAAGGAAGGTACATTTAAATATCTCATAGAAACTACAAATTAGGCGGCTTTATCGCTGACAGCGATCTATTCCAGGCAAACCTATCATCACGGAATTCAATACGAGCAATTAAGTGGGTTAGCACAAATAATTTCCTAATTGTTAAGTACATCTGAAAGTTCTGCATATTGTAATCAAAAAGTGTTATCTTATAGGTATGAAAATCTCATTTCTGGACCTTAACCCGGCACATTTCATATGCTCATATTAGCCGATATTACTTACTTGTAAGGCTTCTAACCCTTTGACATGCCCCGACAGTCTGTCATGTCTCTTACACGAGTATCCTAACCCTTTACACACATTCCCCTTTTCCTTTGAGCTTTGGCTGTTATTAATCTGGACGTCTGTATGACATGAATAGGTACAGTGGACACAATCATGGTAGCAGGCCTTTATTTGTAAATATAGTAGGAGGAAATCTAAAAGGAAATTAAGTTACAATAGAACCAACCGGTCTCTTCCCGAGGGAGTCGTTAAAGGCGACTAAGGGACGTTCCACCAAAAATATCTATAGTTTGCACGTTTTTCTGTATATAACTTTTGTTCTTTGGAACACCCAAACTCTATTGCGTGGAATATCTCGGACCACCCTATTTGGGATAGATGTCGAGACATAATGTATAATGTTTAGTAATTTCTTTAATGTATTTGATTTAACAACCTGTTTGACGTTATGTGTGTATGTGTTTTGTTTAACTGAAATTTATCTAACAAATGATAATATACACCTATCAAGATGTATAGAAAAATACAACAAAATCCAACCAAGACCCTCCGAACAATATCATAAAAAAGTTAAGCGTGATAACTTAATTCTGTTGCCGACTGTACGACTATGATACGGTTCTCGCTCTATCTTGAGTAATAGAGTCTTGGAATTGATTTCTGACTATTTGGATGATAAGGACAAAGGCCGCTGGGCGTTAGTGAGTCTAATTATACAATATAAATATTTTTCCTTGTTTTGTCGCACTACAAATTGTAACCCAAAATATAAAAGAGCAAACTTTGAGTTTACTGCTCGTTCTTCTCTTCCAACAATCTACATGAACACATGCTCACTATGCTCATTCACACACACATACACACACAACAACACACGCAAATACTCCCAAAAACAAAAAAAAGTACATAGTGCTAAGCACACTTACATATGATTCCATTCATCCAATGATTGGTCCATTCTCATATCTCCGAAGCTGAATATAGGTATGTAAATTTTAATGGTTAAATAATACCATATCATGTATGTACCATTTTGTATGTTAATTTCTATGTCGCTAATGGTGCTACAATTAACCAGACTGTTTTGTAAATTGGTCTCTAGGGAACAATTATAGTAACACTAATAGTCTTAAATAAATTGAAAATAATCTTTTGACTGTTAAATTCACGTGAGACATTAATTTTTCCTCACTTTGTCCAAATACCGCATAGTAGGTTGTTTTATGTCAACGCTTGGCCTCAATCACAAGGCAGTCGTTAAACCAAGTCGGTGGCTTACGTGTCGGCTTAAAAACACTGATGGTTTTTTTTTTTATGTTATACGGGTTAGCACTTGACCTCAATCACACCTGATGTTAAGTGAAGATGAGGCCGTAGGTGGTAGTGTACTGACCGGGAAATCTCTCTTATTATCTCTGACAACCGGAACACAACAAATTGCTGTTTGGCGGCAGATTTAGATAAGATGGTGGTAGCTAGCCAGGCGGACATTTAATATGCCCTACCACCAACCAAACCGAGTACTAAATATGTACCCCGCTGGGGATCGAACCCGCAACCCAATGTTGTTTACATTGAGCCACGGAGGTGGTAATGGTCAGGTTAGGTGGCCAGTAGTTTAACATAAATCGACCAATCCGCAAAGGGCCCGTGTGGCGGTTATTGCCCATACACTCTCTCATAGTGAGGACGTGTATGATTCTTTTCCCGTTATTAACTTGGACATACTGACTGAGAGATGAATTATTAGCTTATATTATTTACAGTAGATTAAAAATGACATTCCACAAATGATAATTATGAATTTTACGTTAATATGAATACTTGAAGTATGAAGTCTGACGCCAATGTTCCTCGAAGCAAATTTGCTCATTTCGAAATTACTCAAGCAATTTTCGAAAATTTAGTTTCTGTTCATGAATGGAAATAGAAAATACGTTACCAAAAACTATTTACATTTTCAATAGAAAATTTGAGAGGACTGAAACAAAATCGCTCTCAACTTTAATCAAAACTTGAATGAATGGAGAATGACATCGCGAATTAAAACCCAAAGCTTCCTTTGACGACACACGTCGAGAACACTTGAAGCGAAATGGTTTTAAATTTCAAAATCTACAAAGCTTAAGGGAGGCATATCAAGTACCTAATATAATTTAAATTAAAGCTAGCAATTTATTTAGCTTTGACTAGATTCGCGTGGATGAGTAACTCTCGGGGCGCAGTCGCTCGTTTTCGATTCGATCGTCATGAATAACGTTAACCAATGAGAAACCGTCAAATTTACATATAGGTATGAAATATAATAATAATATTTATTGTATGAAATATAATAATAATATTTATTGCGATAGATATATTGTTCTCAAAATAGCATGTTCCACTTCAAGCGACTAGCGATAGAGGGGACAAAGCGGACTGACGTATCCATATCGCGTTACCTATAAAATGTCAACAACACAAGGAATATTTGGTTTCTGCTATTCAATGCTACTGACGGTCGAGATCAAAGTATTTGTATGAATACGATCCAATATATGCACTATCTTTTTTACCCGACAGCCCAAAAAGAAAGGTAATGTTTTTCGAATGTAAGTATGTGTGTATGTAGATTTCTATGGTACCGCCTGTAGACTAAACCGCTCGACCGCTTTTGAAGTGTCAGGTATCGTTGGACTCGTTTTGATCCCTAGAGTAACATAGGATACATTTTATGGTAAAAGAAATTCAACATCGCGCCCGCAAAATACAAAATATGCTATCGGGTTGTTTGGTTTCTAAATACTTAAATAGTTATTACAATTTATGATTAGACAAAGAAAATAATCGACTGGATATCGCCGAGCGGTCCATGTCCATGTATGCTTATCATCTAGATAGTAGAAATTTTATAGTCATAGACATATATAATAATAGCCTTTGGCACATAGTTTCCGTTTAATAATGGTTTTAAATTTATTTCAAAGTAAATTTTGAATGTCTACCGGAACCTTATTATAAAAGCAGACACTTTATCAATTGAATGACTTCGTGACTTTGTGAAAGCGACAGCTATGAACAGCAAGTTTATTTTTATATCTTGTATTTACATTATGTATTTCACTATTTTTCCTAAACAATTGTAGATTATTTCTTATATAATAAATTTAATCTAATCCAAAGCAAAGTCATCACACAATCGCCACGTACTATAAGTAGGTATTTAATTTTAATTTAATTACCTATACTAATATTGACCTGATATTAATACGACTGCCATATGATTTCATAATGTGTTATCTGCGCTGCATTTTCGAAGTAAATACACTTATCAACGAGAATACATAACCCAAAATAGTTATCAACTTTTATCAACTTGCCCAATCGTGCGGTTAACACGCAAATGCTTCGCGATCAGCTGATTTTATAACATAACATACAACACACATGTGGTCAAACGCGAATCCAGTAAATCATAAAAAACAAAAAAAAAAACACCGCGAATTTCCAAAGAAGAAATTTGCATGCAGCAGAAAGAGAATGATGAGATGGATGAGTGGAGTGACGAGGATGGATAAAATAAGGAATGAGTATAAGAATAAGAATAATTTTATTGGATACAGAAATAAATATACACAGTACAAAATAGCGATGATGGCTACTGTAGTTGGAAACTGTAGTGTAGCTATAAACGCCCATCTCCAAAGCGACAGCGTACCAACGAATGTATTGTTATACTTAGCATTATATAAAATAAATAATGTAACACAACAGAACTAATAAATATAACAACACCACCAAAATGAAACAAAGAAAGAAAAATACAAGAGTTTGATAGTAGCAACAGTAACCATTTAGCTTGGTATGGACATGTTATGAGGAGGGATGAAACACATGTTACTAAGAGAGTGATGAATATGGATGTCGATGGTTGAAAAGGAAAAGGAAGGCCAGGGGAAAGATGGATGGATTGTGTGAAGGGTGATATGAACGTAAAGGCATGATGAGGTAACGGCTGAGAGAGGAGATTGGAAGAAAAAGACGTACTACGCCGACCCTAAATAAATTGGGACCACGAGAAGAAGATTATGATACTGCGAACTGCCTCATGATGATCAACCTAAGGCTGTCCCGAATAGACGATATCGCCGCAAGTCGTTTTGCAGTCGTTTTTCCCGTCCGTAAGCCGTTACAAAGATATTTAATTCTAACACTGAGTCAGATATTCTCACATAACTCCGATAAAGTCATAGATTCGATTCTCGGATAGGATAATTTAGACAACATCAAACTGTTTACAATATAGGTTCACTAGAACGGTTATCAGTTCACTTTTATTTACTTATCTATCAGATAATATCACTTTATCGAGTTCTAACCTGATATCACTGTATATTACATTTTTTTTTAGTTGTTAAAAAAAGTACACTTTCCCGCCCGATTTCGTGGCAGGAGTCCTGCACTTAGCATGACAGGTGCGATAAACGATTATGTCTCGCGAGATAATATTTGTACTGCTCATTCTCTTGGACGAAATATACAACTATACGTAATATATATACAACTAAGTCACGCCCGAGAAAGTCAAACAAATTTCGGATAAATTAATTAAATTTCTCGCGATTGTTTTATCAGATTGTATCAAAATTTATTTATTAAGTATGTACATGCAACAACAAATTTATAAAACACAATTTAAAAATACCTATATCTTATAGAAAAAATACGCCGTCCAACTCGCTTCCATGAGGCATAGTACCTAGTACGCTAGCGCTATTGCCCCGCTGAATGCATAAGCTCAGCTGCTGCGAGCAAAGTAGGCACCAGCTCTCACATCTCCAGAGGCGTGGACCAGTCTAACGGATAAGTCCTTTACAAAATGTTTCGAGTCAGAAGACCACGGGCCCAAAGTCTCCACTGCAAGCGCCGCAAACTCGTGGTTTATAGAGATTGACGCATATTTGTATCATAATGTTATATTAAATCTAATCAAAATCAAAATCAAAATCAAAAATATTTTATTCAATGTAGGATACAAAAATATCACTTATTGAAAGTCAACATGTTATTTTTTTTTTAACTACATCGCTTCACAAGGTGTTATGGTTAAGGAGAAGAAGCGACAAGAAACTCCGCAACAACACATCTTTTCAACTAGTTTCCATCTTTACAATAATATTACATTTTATATTACATATTACAAAACAATAGCAATTAACATAACGACCAGCTAAAACCAGACCTCCTTATCGCCTAAATAATCATCTATCCTGTAATAACCCTTCTTACATAGAGTTTCTTTAATGTGGAGTTTAAATTTCTGCTCTGTTAAACTCAATACATGTTCTGGTATTTTATTGTAAAAGCGTATGCTGTGTCCCACCAAGGATGTGCTAACCTTGCTTAGTCTAAATTGTGGAATTTCAATTTTATTTTTGTTTCTAGTATTCAAATTATGAATAAATATATTTATTTCATATTATCACTTGAAAATGCTAATTTATTAAAATTACTGAAATTACAGCTCACACACAATGCTGACTCCCTATAGAAGAACGACCTAGAAACTCAAAGGTTACTCTTTTTAATTAGGTTTAGGGTTATAACGTGTAAAAAGAATATAAAATATTGTATGATTTGACCGAATATCGGCGAGTAGCCTGTGCTTGCTTATCATCGAAATGATCAGAAAATGTATAATAGTTTTTGTAAATAATTTCTGTTTTATGAGGGTTATGACCTTATTTAAAGGCAAACTTTGAATGTGTACTGCATCCTATAAAAGCACATTGGCCATTAAATGACTTAAAGGGTCAGGAGTCAGGTGAAAGAACACTTAAGGAAGCGACGCTCACCGCCGGCACCCGTTTTAAAGGGTAAGTCTAATAGTACTCATTCCGCGGTTGCCGGTAGCCGCCGCGACGTGCGCTTATGATTTAAAATTAAAATGAGACATTTTGATATACATTTCAAAAGTAGGTACTCGAATCCGTAAAATTGTGAAATATGTTTCTGTTCTGTATCTCCGGAATGCGTCATCAGACCTTCACCTATGTTAAATGTATGCGTCACAAAAAATATAGTCGAATTGGAAATCTCCTATAATAAATCACACTCTGTCTGTCACAAATCAACACAGAAATGGGGAATAGTAAACGAATCAGTTGCCATTATATTAGGTATGAAATTGGCGTTTTGTATGAAGAATTTCATTAAGACTGTTTTCTCCATATAAACATTTTTGTTTTTTTTATTTGGACGGCAAATCCAAATTTAGCTAAATCTTGTGTGTATTATCGGATAACATTAAGTTAAGTATAGGCAGCGTTAATTTTTAAAAGTAACCGCTTTGATTATGCGAAGCACATGAAAAGAGCTCTGTTCAAATTTTTTTTATTATGTGATTCAGCCCAGAAATTAAAAAATATTTCATGTGAAACCTTAAAATAATATTCCATTTTCCAAATAAAAAACAAATTTGGATATAGCTTTGAAAATCGCAGGAATTGGTACATATGATTAACGAAGAAAAAAAACTCCAATTTAATAGGTAAAGACCCAATATTAAAAATTAAACGGGAACATGAACATGTTATTGGCCATGTTTAAGAGGGTTTATCCCTCACGGTATTCCATACGAACTTTCAAGTCCAAATTTATCGGAATGAATAAATCGATTCTAATGAAACTTAAAATATATAGATCTAAAATGATACTAGAGAATATATTTTTTTTGATATCATTATTTATTTTAACTGACATCACAAAGTAGGTAAGTAAATTCGCGAAAGGGCAATATATACGCTTTTACAATAACGTTCCTGCTGATATCCGAAAGTTGACCTATGATAAAAAGAATATTATTTAACTCAAATTGTGCGCGAAAGGTAAATATTATTTGAACGATAAATATGCACGAAACTAGCTGCTTGGAAATAACTTGCTTTTTTATTTGTTTAAAGTATATCTAGTGATAATATAAAAAAGAATAAATTTTAGAGTTTTTTGGGCTTCTCAAAGGAAGACTGTAAATTCCTAAGGCTGTACTAGTAGCATCAAAGGCGCGATAAACGGGCATGGTCCTGCTCATTCGTTTGGACGAAATATACAACTATCCCACTCTCACGTCGCGTCAAATCTGTAAATTTTATCTAATCTAAATTTTACCTTTGAAAATTAAAAAATATTCACTAATAAAATCTATATCAGCAGTCCTAAGACTGCGATGCAAAGCTGCATCAGCACTAGTACCATGACGGGCCCGATAAACGCTTATGTCGCGCGAGATAATATTTGTCCTGCTCATTCACTTGGACGCAATATACAACTATCCTACTCTCACTCCTACATCGCGCGCGATAGACGGTGTCATGATACGGGGGCTGTAAATGTAATTGGTGACATAGAGCAGGGTTGACCAAAATCAAAAATTTGCATTAAAGGAGACAGAATATTCGATCACGAGAAACAATCTTTCCGAACAAGCACATTTGTTTAGCGGATATAATTTATTCTTCTGTTTATTAAATTTTAAATTGATACATAATATAATAGAGGCAATTTAATTCACATGATTGTTTAATATTAATTCATTCTATGTTACTGTTATTATTTAGGTGACATAATTTATTCTGCTGTTTAATAAATTTCACGACTATTTTAATATGACTACCATATTTGTATGCCAATTTGGCTGATCACAGAGATCATATTTATGAGTTAATATCATATTTATAACAACCTGTACAACTGTGTATCACTAATAAACAAATGATTGATTGATTGATTGACATTTCTACTTAATCCACTACCATTTGTACGATCGACCTAAAGTAGTACCGAAGTGAGGTCGGCGTTGACTAATGAAGTGCACACTTGATTTTGTGCAGAGAAACAACAAAGTTTGCTGTTTCTCTTTTAAGTGTTTTTCAAGCAGTTAGCGGCTCTAAAGTTTACACGGCTGTCTCATTTAGAGCCGCATTTGTGAGGAAATCTGGTGGAAAGAAAAGGATTCTGTACTAATTTATGAAGGTTAATAAAATTTACTGAATTTTTAATTATCCCTTCACTCATGTATGTAGTCCAGTAAGCGAACGCTTTCTGATAAAGTTCGTACGTGTGCTTTCGGCAGGTAAAAAAGAATGAAACCAAGCCGTCTAAGGCGACCCCAACCGAACCCCAAGGCGACTAAGGGACATTCCACCAAAAGTCGTGCGATTTCTGAATATTTTGGAAGGTGAAATTAAGAATTTGGGATACAGGTCGTGACGTTATACATGTAGGTTAAACATGCAGGTTCATAACTTCTAGCACATGGATAGAGCTACCTATCATTGATAGAATAAAAATATTTTAGTTGTAGGTATTGCCAAAGTATTTTGAGTAGTTAGGAAATGTACAATGTTAAATTAATATTTCAACTGTGAACTTCATTACTCCCCAGAAGGTACTCATAATTGTTGTAACAATTTTCTAAACCATCAGTTCAAAGCTTTACATTTTTGAAAAATTTCCACGACGACTAATGCCATGAGCCAACAAACTGATATAAACAAACTGATGAAACAAAGAAATAACTACTTTTTGGAAATATAAAGTAGTTATTTCTTAAATTTTTAGTAAACAGTTCTAAGAGATCTTTGTATCATTTACTTCTACGGCACTTAGTATGCCTATATCGAAATTGCTCTTTACAGTATTTCGTTTAAATTAATAGGTAATATTAGAAGATAGCACTGATTTAAAATTACGCTCAACGAGAAAAGAAAGCTTCTTTTACCGTTAAGTCATAGTCTTTATTTTATAGTAGAGCGACAAGTCCCTAATTGTATTGCAGCAAGTCTCTTTACATTTTAAAAGCCTGAACGGAAAAGAGGAGGTTATATTTTCACAGGCAACTTTAACATGATTAACTAATTATTATGCACTTTCCCAGTTTCCCTCAGGCATTTTCCTAGCATTTTTATTAAAATGCATTTATCGGTTTACGAGCAGTTCCTTTAAGAGAGTTATTAATACCTTGTTATTGGCGCTTTGTGTGCTCTCGAGTTCAGTTCCATCGGCATTTCATCCAATAATTGGATCCAATACTAAAATATTTTTGCGTCGCCAAGAATATTTTCCCTGTATTGTGTATTGTGCCAGGGAGTAATTTAATAAACTATAGTTTAGTAATCGCTACGGTCTTCAAAATTCGAAATATATAAAAAGATCATGTGATAGAATGCATGACTAGAAAACTTTAAATTTTTTTGCTAAATCCCTCATTCACAAAGCGACTCCCTAGAGAAGAATAATCAAGAAGCTCAAAGGTTGTCTCTTTAAAAATATAAATTACAGTTCGTGATTCGACAAACAAAGAAAAAGAGAATATAATTAGATTGAATATCGTCGAGCGAATGTTGCCTGAAGTCTGCTTCTTTTTTAAGGAAATAGAATTGTCTCTTGCAGCTTTCCATTTTTAGGGATCTGCAGTTATACTTATCCTTTCGCGACATCGGCCCATTGATTTGTCACAGCACACGCCGACAAACCTTTTAAAGATTTTTATTTAAACTTAGATTTATACACGGAATAAGAGTAACTGTGAATTCGCGTCAGTGTTTTACCGTATAGCATTACGAATTTAATAATCATAGAAAACCAATCAGTCATTAGCAAGCTGCTACTGAAGGTTCATGGTCGGACATCAAAATACTCCACGTGCGCCTTATTAGCCAGCACACAATAACTTTCACCAGTTTCTGAAGTTCGTTGTAATGTATCACGACGTATGGCTCCGTTGTAGTTCTCGAACCTCGTCGACCGCATACTCAAATGAGAGGCCAAGGGCTTCTGTCATCGTATCCGGATAATCGAACAGATGAACAAAAACTTGGAATCAGTTGTTGACTAGTCCTGTATGCTTTTTGTATTCAAATTGATTCTGTCAGGACAAGCAAATGACAACCCCATGTGTAGTACTTGTTTCGGTTGCTGATTTTGTGACTGGCAAAACAAATTTGTATTAGACTTATCCTGGATCTGTCCTGTGAATAAAAGGAATTATATCCGGGTCATCGACCATGGACAATTTCGGTCATAAATGGTTTGAATCATGTTCTGCAACTCAACCTGGCAGCTTGACAATGAACAAGCTTCGGAACAATAACTGAACAAGCAAAGCGGTACCAAGTTTTGCGTGCGGAAAGGGATAACACCGTGAAAGTTATCTGTGGAATCCCGGAAAGCATTTCAAGCGTTTTAAGGCCGACTCAACAGCAACTAAACGCCTTAATGTTTGCATCCTACCAAGGTTTTTATTTAGGTGAGCCAATCATAATGCAAAATCTGACAGGATTAGCCAATGACTGATTCCAAGTTGTTGGGCACCTGTTGTATTGACAGCTGCTTCTGTCCGTTATTAGGAGTTTATGGGCAATTGACAGGACCAATTGATGACGTCATTATAGGAATTCCTTTTTTAATTAAACTCAAATAAAGTGTCACAGTGCACAGTCTCTGCGAGTTTACGGTTTAAATTTTCCTTATAGTTTAGTTTTAGTAAACACTTTTGTCATTTCATTGTTACGGTATGGTATTGTCAATTTTGTTTTTTCCTGTTGCAACAACCATAGGAGTAGGTACGGACATTGACAGAGCACTAGTAAAAGTATACCACGTATAGTTCATCAATATTACTAATCCATTCGCTCTCACTTAGCGATTTTTCTGTTGGTCAAGATATAACATATTCAATAGGACCGTCTGATAAACATTTTACTGGCTTCATATCGTTTGCCACTTGTATTGAAAAGCAACTGTCACGTATTCTGGCATTGCGACCGCCTCATAATATTGCCTTCGCCCGACTGCGCCATGAAAGGTTTCCACCTAAATGCAACCTTCTCCAGGCTATTCGAATAGGATACATTTTAAAGTTCGTGGTTCTGAATTATTTGAACGCAAATGATATTACAAGAAAGCCTTTAAACGAACAAATAAATAAACATCCAAACTTTGGCATTATAATATTTAGTTGGATAATGAAATTATTTCGCGGGTTCCTAACTTTACAGATTCCGGTGTACCATCTAAAGATATATTAAAAACATCCATAGCTGTGCTACGAAGTACAACACAAAAGTATTATATATCTGTGCATACTGTTATGTATGTTATGTATGTATGTTACTGTTAACATTCGAGAAAAATCTTTTAGCTGCGAAATACAAATCAGCAACAGAACATCATAGTAAAAGTTTTACCCTAAATTTTTCGCAATTTAATTATTATTATTTTTATGACTAGCGGACAAGTGACTATGTGATCGAAGATGAAGCACGCGATCCCTGCAAATGCCTATTCACCCTGCTCTTGAAGATCCCAAGGTTGTAGGATTCAGGAAAGACTGACGCCGGGAGAGAGTTCTTTGTCTTTGCTCGAGTCGAACTTATTAGTGCAAATATTCGGTACATTAACTATATACGGGTGGTTCATTCAAAATAGTGAATATGTATAAGAAATGGGCGAAGTAACCGCGAAATGAATTTCGTTACATTTTGTAAACTCATGTTCTCATAATTATATTTTCAAATAGCGCCATCTTTTGACGCTAATTTCGATATCAAGGGATCCATTGATACTGGTGTCGATTGGGATGTACAGCAACTAAACTAAACTAAACTGAAACCAGATTTAAAGTAGTACCATCTCTTTCTCCCTGGAACAGTACGATGCGACGGCACCACTCCAAAACTGGTTTTAGTTTAGTTGGTGTACATCCGAATCGACACCAATGTCGATTAAAACGCTTCTCTTTCAATAAAAACTAACTCGAATGCAAGCAACTATTTGATTTGTGTCGTTTGCTGTATAAAGCGGATTATGCAATCATGCGCATGCCTGACATAATTGCCCGTGCCATGCTCCGGTTGCGGGCAGTTGAGTACACTACACCTTGTGACTCATGCACGCCTGGTAGATCTGATTAAACTATGTAATATGTTATACCTACTCTTCCATGTCTTGATCTTTGTGATCTGTGACCACAGCTCGCAATATAATCCGAGTTCTACGCAAAGAATGTTTTGAATGAAAAAAATCTTTATTTCAATTTGTATCTTCATGTAAATAAAAAGGCGGAGAACATATTGAGGGTGTTGAACATAAAATCACCGTTGATAAACTTTGGAAGACGCTTTTAATGGTTATTCCTGTTAATTATCATTATTATAAGTATGTGTAAGTGTCCGTGCGTCATTTGGAGGCGCCACTGTAAACCAGCGTTATTTTTTTGTATGTGTCTCTACTGTAAAATACTTGTACCTAATTGTTTGTGTCATGTGATGGGTTTGCATACGTTCATGGAGAAACTCCGCGTATGATCATTTTTGTTTGTTTTGAACTTTAAATGCACTTTATTTCTTTTTTATTTTACTTTTGTTTTGTCTGCAGCAGTGTTTATCAATCACTACAATCAAAAAATAAACAATACTCAAATTAACGCAAAAGTATCTATCTAAAAGTAACCAAAAGTATTAATTTAATTTGTATCGACATTTAAATATTAATCACAACACTATTAGTTAATAGCGTTAACTTAACTTAACTAGTTAGTTAAGTTATTCGAAGAACTAGTGTTACAAAAATTCCCATTAGTTTGGTCAACAGAACTGTCCAACAGAACTAGTGGGAACGAAGGATTTCTTTCTTTTTTTTTTATAAGGCTGAAAGCTGCTGCTGGAAGCATATATAAAGTTAAAATTAAATGAAATACATTCATACAATTATTACGAGACACTAATTCATTATTTGCGGTTAATGACTGCCATAAAACTAAAAATAGATATAGATAAGAAAATTATACATTTATTTATATTGATAAAGTGTATTTTGTTTGTTTGTTTGATTATAGAAACGATACATAATATTACTGCACAATACAATTATATATTGTCTGGCTGTACAGCCAAGGTAAAATGAATTATTCGAATAAGTGGAAGGTACACAGTGACTGTGTCAAAGATCATTATAGCTTGTCCTAGTTTAGATCACAGATAATACTACACATAGATACGGCTTTAATACCTTTTATCTATAAGCCAACCGTAATCAATCACTGTTTATTTTCTTTTAAAAACAATATTTAATAATATCATATTTGTTTATGTAATCAGATAGAAAATGGTTCGTGTAATTCGTTTGAAGTCCAACAAAAATTGACTTACTAGAAACTAGAAAATAATAGACTACCATAAATTCAGTTTTACGCGTGTGCCAGATGAGTCGTAATCA
The DNA here is from genome assembly GCA_949316235.1 of Oegoconia quadripuncta. Taxonomy (NCBI): domain Eukaryota; kingdom Metazoa; phylum Arthropoda; class Insecta; order Lepidoptera; family Autostichidae; genus Oegoconia; species Oegoconia quadripuncta. Next base: position 2,634,279 of record OX438742.1, on the reverse strand, counting down.
ATAACTCTCCAGTACAGTTCGTTCAAAGGCGCGATTGTATTGATATGACTTTAGTAAATGTAAGTATCGCTTCCCATTTGGCATTTATGGTTGCTATACCTATTCCTCTAGAGCCGTGAGTCACGTCGAGAATCATTATATTAAAATAAATATTGACGTATTAATGAGTCATGTACGGTTGATGTAAGAATGTCATAGAGTCACTAATATGATAGACATGCAACTCTATTTGTATTATTTATTTATTATTTTATTTAATTTTATTCGGCACACCAACAGCAGAAATAAAAAGGTTGGGTACATAGAATATTTCAACAAAGCCATTAAAAGGTATTCGCAGATACATTCTGATTAGACTTATCAACCATAAAAAAGAAGAAATAAACTCTCCGGGATGAGGTCCCTAGGAGTGTGTCGTGCTCAAGGTGGGGCCAAAGTATTTTATAATAAGTTGTGAAAGGAACCAAATTTTTGTCAAATCTATAAGGCTTTTTGGCGGGATCTCGGCGAGTGAAGTTGCATTTTTGTTTATAACTCTTATAATTTGTGCATTCTGACTTTTGAAGCTTAATTATGGCAGACTATTCTGCAGCAAAACTACTGATGGTGTACAAGTGAAGGGAAGTGTGAATTAAAGTGCGTAACGAAGCTTTCGGGTTCCCGCAAGAAGCCGCCAAAATCTTTTGTAAAGCATTCTGCCACTTTACTGAAGAATGACTTGACCGTGACTATACTCTATATATGCCAAGTATACGACGAATTACTTGTTTTGACTGAGACTAACTTATACACTGAAGAAATAAGACATGGCTGTATAGGCGTAGATCCTTTTGCCTTCTCCGAGAGGAGTGAATAAAACGAAATCAAATCTATAACAGTCTCACTTTAATTCATCGACATAGCACGAAAGAAAATAGTTTATTCGCCACAAGAAGGCTGATAAATAAAACATAGACATATAAAGACTCCTCCGCCGCCTCCGTGGCTCAATGTAAACAACATTGGGTTTACGATTCGGAGGTCGCGGGTTCAATCCCCAGCGGGGTACAATGTTTAAGTACTCGGTTTGGTTGGTGGTAGGGCATTTTAAATGTCCGCTGGCTAGCTACCACCATCTTATCTAAGTCTGCCGCCAAGCAGCATTGTTGTATTCCTGTTGTCTTCGATAAGATAGCCAGTCCCCCAAATGTGTTGGGGTTTCCGGGTCAGTACGCTTCCACCTGTGATTGAGGTCAAGTGCTAACCGGTTGTTCATAAAAAAAAAAAAGAACTTCTCTTTTATCTGCTGCATATTGTCAGTAAAGGACTTGTCCCAGATTGGGCCTTTAATATTTATTAATTCCGACAGGGTTAAGTTATATATATCTGGATAGGTATTTGAATATCCAGCTGTTATATACAAATTGTACAATTTTAGAAACCTCCGTTTTCGAGAAAATGTATTTTTTAGTTTCATAACAATTTACTTTAAAACGAACACTCCTGCCTATAGAAAGAATGAAGCCTCTTGCAATTCATTCCTTGAAACGAACATTCCGTCGTTAATTAAAACAATATCCACCCACTGTCAAACAAATGTCATTGTCAAACTGGTAACGTCGGTCAATGTTCGGTTTATAGCTATTCTTTCTTAGAATTTGATGGAATTTAAGTTCTTGGAGTATTTTTCTGTGTATTCTACCGAAGCTTATCTGATGATGATGATGCTTCCGACCGATTTCGGCCATGACGAACACTTAAACTCCTAATCGGTTTGGCGCTGGATGTAAAGCTTTTATTTATAATTCGGTCGCAGTGTAGCCCAAAGAGAATATAATCACTACGTTTTAGTGTAGCCTTTCTATTGCTTTCTGTCAAGTCATAGATACATACATTTTAAAAATATGTCGTGATACCTCGGCAATAGATATGACTATGTATGACATCTCGATTGAAGTCATTTATTTTTAACATGTAGTAGCGTTTTCTGTCTACGATTTAAAAATACAAGAAATGGTTCTCCATAGACATATTTTACGTGTGAAATACATCCGAAAAGCGCCCCACTGATGATTGTTGATTGTGACGCATTGATGAGTAGGTAGATGTGATCACTAAGCGTATAACTATAGCTACGATATATCCACTTTGTATGTGTGAAGGATTGTACAGTTTAGTAAGGGTATATGTAAACTCCTTTTTTCGACGTCATTTAAAAAATGCGCCCTGAACGATATATCCAATTATTAACCTCGGTGGTGTTACATACATTTATCTTACTTTGCTCCTACCAAACTAACAAACAGAGTCTAGAGACAGAGTGAATGAATGTTCAGTCTGCTAGAAACAAACAATAAGAGCAAGACTACTGAACCTACCAACATCCACTTTATTGGATCTAGTACATTTTTACTAAATTCACAACAGCTAAACATCTTTATGAACTTACTGCTTCAAGAATGAAGAATTGAATTAGAGAAGTTATTGAGCTGGAATGTGCATAATTTAAATTGTATAAAATAATAATAAAGTAGTATAATAAATAAAACACATTTTTGACTAAAATATATTATTATTTTTCCTCATTTTCTATGTCTTCTCTCGCTAGTACATAGTCCAACTGAGTAGTCATTATCATTTCTGAGCCCATCCAAGGTACCAGGTAATTGTCATCACATGAGCACAGCTCCCTTGCCAATAATACAACTACAATAATAGCAACAAATTCGGTGTTGCCAATTAGTTCCTGTTACTTTTAAACAAGATGTCCTTAACTGTAATAAATCTTGTTGCTTTGGTGACGCAACCTAATTCTTCCTCTAATTAAAGCTGTGTCTTGTGATGTGTTTAACCTGGTAAATGCCTTCTTCTTCAATGTAAGAGCTATGCTCTTGTCGGTGGAGTGACCTAAACTGAACAACTATTCTTTTTTATTCTTGTTTTGTTTCTATTCTTGTTTTCTTGATTTTGTATGTCTGAACTGGAAACAGTACGTTCGGCTACGGAGGTAGAGCCATTTGCCAAGGATTGGTCTTGGATTGCGAGATCTTCATGAGGTAAAGCACGAGATTGTCTGTCTGTGCTACTAGACATTGACAAGCCACAACAGACACAAACTGATTGATGACCCAGTTGCTGTTCACCTGTTGTGCCCTTAGTCCTATTATTTATTTCTCTTAATAAAAGATTGAAACATTCCCGGCAAACATGGTCTTCGTTTGTCACCTAAAAGCAAAAGATTTTTTAAATACCAACAAAATGTCACATAATAAATATAGTTTCACTATATTGGCACTGTGGACAATGATTGAGGCTTGGTTACATGGAGCATGTGCAGAGTCCAACACTGATTCCCCAGGCTGTCAGATTTTATTTATAGGTTTTGGGAAATCCACATACAGCGCAATTCTACAAACATACAATTTATTATTACAGATGTTATAATTCCAGAAAAAATTGATACCGAGTCCATACCTCGGCTAAGCCTAAACAGAAAAGATGATATAATAAAATAGATTGGCTCACTTTGTAAGGCGGCCACTACAATATTACCTGCATATCTTTTACTTACAATGTTGTACAAACCTTTACTTATACATCATACATACATTCACGACCTTGGTTGGACCTCATCTTCACTTAACATCAGGTGTGATTGAGGTCAAGTACCAACTCGTTATGCATAAAAAAAGGTAGCTATTTGCAAATCTAATCTTCGACCTCATCTTCACTTAACATCAGGTGTGATTGAGGTCAAGTAACAACCCGTCGTGCATAACAAAAAAAATTATACTAACCTACTTTGTTTAGTGTATGATTATTTATGAGGCAAATGTACTTATATATAAATATATTAATACTTACATTCAAGAGTAGGTATAGATCCAGCCGCCGATGTCCAAATCCCGTGCAACATGAAATAACCGTTGTAGAAATTCAGAAATCCGTATATCACCGGTCCAAATCAAGTGCAATCAAAAAATTCTTGTAATAAAGTCAAGTCATCAGTTGTTATAAAGGCAATTCAATTCTTTAGTTTTTGGCAAGCAAATTATAAAACCAAAAGAATCCGAGAAAGTACAAGTTGAACACCACACAACACGGACGCTTAAAAAAATCAACAACCAACAACAAGAGCAATAGGGTTGTTCGATCTGAGGTTGGCTAATCGATCATTTCTGACTGATCGGTACTCGATCCTGTCACTCAATCCGAAAATATAACCAAATCGCATTAACAGGCTGGTCACTCAACAACAGACTTTACGGTGTATAACGGTAAACAATGCTGGTTCTTGTTTATGCATTATTATAACATAATTATGCATTTGTGATTTTTTATAATATTTATGGATTTTTGTGCCAATCATAGTACGTAGGTACCTAATTCAATTGTAATTTCAAGTAATTTTTGTTTCCTTGTTTTTTACTGTATTTTCTTTTATGCCAAAATGATCTCAAATCTTTCAAAAATATTTCAAAATCTTGTTCACTGTGTTTGGGATATGTCTGACCAACCCATTTGGGATAAAGATCGTGACTTTAACAAACACATAATATACAGAAATAAATAACTTACTGTCTTTTATATTTTTCACTATAATTGGTTTGATCATAATCTATTTACGTATATATCCTTGTGTATGATTGCATACAAATCTATCAAATGTAATTATATAGATAAAGACAAAAATTATTTTATATATAACTGTTAAGAGGTTGTTTAAAACAATTTTTGCTAGAAACCCAGGTCATAATAAAAAAAAAATATTTCGGTGACTTATAATTCTATCTTTCAGTGCTCGATTTGATGTAGAATTTATACTTCAGTGCTACATTGAAATGGGTTATAATATTTTCCTTAATAATCGTTTTAATTTTTTTTGTTTTAATAATCGATTTGCTTTATTGATCGTCGTGATCGATTTTTTGTGGAGTAAATAGTCGCCAGTGTTGCCAATGGCATCGCAAAATAATTCCACCATAGTTATTTCATTAATTTATTTTATAAAAACGGAGGTTTGCAAAATTCATATTAAAGCGGTTTTACGATCTACATTTTTGTACCTTTAATATCAGTGTAGTACCAACCCGGTCGGAATTTACTCGGAATAAAAAACCACCCTCCATATAAAACGCGGACAAGTCCTTTAAATGAAAATAAAAAAAGTAATATACTTTTTTCACTTTGACAAACTCTTAATCGTAGGGCTGTTATTTTTTTGTGACATAAACTCCATGACACTGATGGTCACTAATTGGTGTGCTACGATGGAATGAAGAATTCCACATTACATATTCCACATTACCTTCATTACTTACGCACGGTAATATAACCTTTATAAATATAATATTTTAATTATAAATTGCTAACTACTGTTACAATGCAACATACCGATTTGTGTGAACTATGCTGCCTGCAAAGAGTGAAATAACTCAAATATCAGAGGAGGTATTCAATATCCAACGTCGACGGTTTCGGAAGTTATTTGTAAATTGCTATCTGATATAGGTAACGTTTGGTAACGTTTAATAAGCGAGCGATGTTAAAACCTCATAAAATTACTCTCGAACTTTAAGGTGAAATTTGAAATATTGAAGTTATTTTAACAGCGTATCATACGCTGTTATAGTTTTTAGGGTTTCGTCGAGAGCTTGTTTACCATGCATACATAAAGCCACGCCTGTTTCCTGTAGGGGTATGTTTATGAGTGTGTACGATGGGTATTTGTGTGTGTATATAGTAATTTAGTAGTAGCAATGATTCATATCTATATTATTGCTGCTTGGCGGCAGATTTAGATAAGATGGTGGTAGCTAGCCAGGCGGACATTTAAAATGCCCTACCATCAACCAAACCGAGTACTTAAACATGTACCCCGCTGGGGATCGATCGCGCGACCTCCGAATCGTAAACCCAATGTTGCATTGAGCCACGGAGGCGGTTTAACGTCGAACGTCGTGTCGTACCAGGAGATCAAGAGGAAGGCGGAGAGCAGAGAAATATAGAAAAATCTCCACCGACAAGAGCATGGCTCTTAAATCAGATGATCATGATTTAATTTAGGGACTTGAGTCCTTCTAGACATGACAGTCTCATCGTACCCTGACCAAGATTCACTGATGAGACATGATGATGACAAACGTATTATATAATAATCTCGCCGCTATTGATCCTGGTTTACCCAAAATTGATTACAGCGTATTGACTCAGCTTTAATTGTCTCATCAGTGTACCTCTTTCATTTCGGTTTCTAGCAGATTCCATCAACAAGACTAAGTGTTGGACATCCTCAACTACTCCACAGACTTCACAGTTAGGAGTGTCGGTTCTTTTCATCAGATATCCTAATAGTGCCCGGAACGTAGTCTAACAGCTAACTAAAATTTCATTCACTCATCACAATCATCTTCTGCAATTAGCTACTACCGACCAAGCAACGCAGGCTGTCGCCTTGTTATTGAGGCCTCGGGTGATCGGCCATTACGACTAAAGTCCATCACTTATGATTCATCCGAACAATGTCCGGTCCATCTCCATTTACGGAGTTGCAGCGTGGTTGCAAAATGCGATTAGGGAAAAAATCCTACCGATGAAAAATGTGTTCGAGGCACCCATCAACTAAATCCAGCACATCTACGACTAACGTGATCGGCTCGATGCATGCATTCCTTAATTAAGACTTCTAAAAGGTAGTCGTATGTTTATGAATCTTTCCCATTTGAAAAAAGATATTTCCGAAATAGATCCAAGTAAATTTCATCAAGATATGGTAATGGAGTAATCAGGTGACCGGATGT
>OX438742.1:2415000-2625000 GCA_949316235.1 Oegoconia quadripuncta | reverse complement strand
CAGCAAAGGGCATTGCCACGCGAAAAAAAGATGTCGAATCGAGCAAGGTCGATCGATTTTTTTATGGACAACGGGTCAGGTAGAACTTTTCGATGTCTCGTATGTACGGGACTCTCGCCATATTTATGTGCCCGGCCCCGCATTTTTACACTAGATTGAGAACTACATTTCTTTTTCATTTTGAGAATCTTTAACTGTTATTACCGCTTGTTGGTACTTGACCTCAATCACACCTGACGTTAAGTGAAGATGAGGTCGAAGGTGGAAGCGTACTGACCCGGAAACCCCAACACATTTGGGGGACTGGCTATCTTATCTTTGACAACCGGAACACAACAATGCTGTTAACATTGCTGCTTTGCGGCAGATTTAGATAAGATGGTAATAGCTAGCCAGGTGGACTTCCATAGTAAGGGTGGTTTCAGAATGTTTTTTTTTTTTTTATGCACCACGGGTTCGTATGACCTTAATCACACCTGATGTTAAGTGAAGAGGAGGTCGAAGGTGGAAGCGTACTAACCCGGAAACTATGAGGGACTGGCTATCTTATCTCTGACAACCGGAACACAACAATACTATTAACATTGCTGCTTGGCGGCAGATTTAGATAAGACCAGGGTCTCTATTGCATTATTTCATCGTTATCGTCATCGGTTACATTCTGACATGTGGTTGGTTGATTCATCGCTCGCTCAGCAATTTGACGGCTTCCCATTGGTCACCGTAATCGATAACGATACCGATGAATCTAAGGGCTGTTCTGTTCTGTTACGTAACCTCTCTATCTCAGTCCGTAAACATCCCACTGCAGGGGTATAGGCCTTCCACCATATAATGAGAGAGTCCACGCTGGCCCAAAGCGGATTGGGGACTTCACATGTCTTATAATTTTTATTTCTCAGGCATGCACGTTTCCTCACGACGTTTACCTCAACCGTTTAAGAGCAGCCGGATAAATGCACATAAGTAATTTAATCTGGGAATCGAACCCGAATCTCCCAAATTGGGAGACGCGTCTCTTAACCGCTGAGCCACGGACGCTATTCACATAACCTATAAATATTTAAAAAAAAAATTCAATCCAATCATCTAGTCCCAAACTAAGCAAAACTTATACTGTGGATACTAGATAACGGAAACATCCATGACTCAGGAATAAATGTTCATATTCATCACACAAAAATTTACCCGTCGCGGGATTCGAACCCGCAACCGTTGGTTTCGCTAACAGGATCACTATCCACTACATGCTGTAACAATTGGACTATTAATTAAAATACTACCAGCCGTTTGTGTACCCGCGAAAAACATAAAATTCCCCATACACCTCAGATTCAATCTGCATACACACACAAACGCATACATTAACGCTCCCAACCCTACTACATACTTATAAAAGTTCGTCACACGCATTCATCTACGCACCCATGCAAGCGGACACGTTCGTCATCATTACTATTGAAATTGCAACTATCCTGCAATTGTGCCCAATGCGAGCTGAATAGTAGCTCTACTCAGTAGGTTATATTCTATTAAAGATTCTATTTTATTCTATTAAATAGTATATGGATATGACATTTTCATAACCTCCTGACATGCTTTCTATTTTAATATATTTACTTTAACTTGTATTCAACTATTATTTGACAAAGGTGATTATGACATATCAATAATCTCATGACATGGTTTATATTTTGTTTTGTTTTATTTCATTATGCTTATTCAAAAATAGTATGACGTTGACGTAACAATGGTTACATACTTATACTTTATTAATTAATTTTGACATACATGTGTATACATATGTATAATGCTATTGTATATATGTGTTTTTCATGTTATTATTTTATTGTTTTATATTTGACAATCACTTTTATTTTAGAAATCATAAATAAAAGTAAACTGAATAAATGTAATCTAATCTAATCTAATCTATAATAAATACATGAACCTACCTTTATGTAGATGTCTAGATGTATCTAGACATGCGCTTTAATAGCATACTACAAAGTATGTTTAAAATGAGCATTCTCTAGATCAGATACATTTGCTAGTAATAAGCATGATAGTTCTAAACATGCTCCTGAATGTCTATCTGTAAATTAATTCCAAAACTGAAACATCTGTTAGTGCCTCCCACAGGAGGCACTATACTTATCACATTACATTTTTTTTTATTTATGACTGGATTCGCGTTTGACCACAATCTCACCTGATGGAAAGTGTCGATATAGTCCAAGATGAAGCACGCGATCCCAGTAAATGCCTATTCACTCTGCTCTTGAAGATCCCAAGGTTGTAGGATTCAGGAGAGAATAAATATATATAAATATTTCGCACACTTACACCTATCACCTAGTCCCAAACTAAGCAAAGCTATTACTATGCATACTAGATAAACATCCATGACACGGGAATAAATGTTCGTATTCATCATACAAACACTTACCCCTCGCGGGACTCGAACCCGCCACCGTTGGTTTCACTGACAGGGACACTATCCACTATATCAATCGGTCGTCAACATACATGGATACTATTTTGGGAGTCAGAGATTAAAGATGATTCAATAACTTTATGTACAAAATCATTGGGTGATCGATCGATGATTTGTATGGCGATATCCATAGATAGATATTACTAAGTATGGACCGGGTCACTGAATCAGCATGTTAATCAATACATACATACAGAATGTCACGCATTTTCCCGTAAATAGGCGGAGACCACAGACTTTCACTTACTACGATCCTGACACACTTCTTTTGCTTATTTCCCTATCATAAGGTTGTTCGTTCATATAAAGGATATGAATATCTCATTTTTCATAATATTAATTGCATTACACATGTCATAGTTACAATACTAACATACACATGTACCTTGTCAGGCATGGCAATATGGAGGAAAGGGATACCTATGTTATTAATGTCGTTTCGATTACCAATAGTTATAATTTTTATGAAGCTACATATTATAATAATAATAATCTTTATTGTTTCACGCACAAGGTAAACAGTAAGAAAATATCTAAATAACAGCATTATTACAAAATTCAGGCCCATATATACTATTTCACTTGTGAGAGAGACTGACATCTGAACTAGGAATATTAACCTGTTTTTCATTTTGCCAGGCTCTCCCCCTAGGTGACGGTGTGTGTGTGTGTGTGTGTGTGTGTGTGTGTGTGTGTGTGTGTGTGTGTGTGTGTGTGTGTGTGTGTGTGTGTGTGTGTGTGTGTGTGTGTGTGTGTGTGTGCGCGTGCGTGTGTCAAGTTGTAAGTTCAAAGAAACTGCTCCAATTCCACAGTCAATCAACAATAAACCTCTTGACCTGGGAGATGACTTAGGCTTCCATTTCAATGGGAGAGATCAAATTTTCTTCCCTTCTGGCGTTATGCCAAGTTGTTTGTCTTTGTTTACTACTAACCTGTGAGGTTCAAATAAGGATAGCTATAATGTACATTGAATAGAAACAACATTCGTTGGTGTAGAAGTAATTTGTTATCTGAGCAAACCTAACTATCGCTGGATTTTGTAAATACTGTATTTATCAAACTGAAGGTTGGTGAAAGATAATTTGCCACGACTTAGCAGTAACTAAGAGACTACACGTAAATCCTAAAACTAAGAATTATTATTTTGTATATAGGTACAATAGGTACAAACGGATCTCCCTAAAAGTATTATATGGACCGTATGGACCGAAGCACTCTAGCACCATCTATTATCCATAATAATATGTCACATATAAATAAGTGAGAAAATTTCGTCAGCTCTGCTAATTGATATCGTGGTCTAGTGGCAAGCGACACGAGTGCTTAGGTAACGTCTTTCGAAAAGACACGGTTTTCGAATCCGGCTAAGACAATTTTTATTCGATTTTTTTCTATTTGGAATTTTTTTTTCTTTTTATAAAGGAAAATAAACCGTAAACACTTCATTAAAATAATAAAAAGGTAAGGAAAATAAGAAAAGTAAAAATTTTTGGAGGTAACACTTTAGCCCATGTGATACTTTTAGGATGATTCGTCTCTACCGATAAGGGGAGGGGGGGATACCAACCACCCTATATGAAAATCGACGGTGCTGCGACTCATTGAAATAAATATATATCTCGTAAACAACTCTTTGGTTGGTGGTAGAGCATTTTAAATACCCGCCTGGCTAGCTACCACCATTTTATCTAAATCTGCCGCCAAGCAGCAATGTTAATAGCATTGTTGTGTTCCAGTTGTCCGAGATAAGATAGCCAGTAGCCCAAATGTGTTGTGGTTTCCGGGTCAGTACGCTTCCACCTTCGACCTCATCTTCACTTAACATCAGGTGTGATTGAGGTCAAGCACCAACCCGTTGATCATAAAAAAAAACTAAGCAATAACAGGGAAAAACTAAATTAAAATGTAAAACTAAAAATGGGGGGGGCTGGAGCCGCTTATGCGTTCCCAGGTCCTCCCTACTGCCGAAGAAGGTCGCCGCGGGGTGGAGTCCCCCAGGCGAGCGGTACACGTAATGCGTTTCCCCGCGTCAAAAAAAAATATCTTTATATAGAGATGGGTACACAGATGTACACTACATATACATTTGTTCCATAATAAATTATTCGAATCGCAGTACACACGATTTTAAATGTTAGCTACAGCTTATTCAAAAGGCATCTTTGAGAAGATCCTAAGAAGAACAAGCAAGAAAAGCGAATAACCGAAGGTTTATTGAAAATTTAGAAACCCCGAAAACTATCGTCCAAATACCTGTGTTAAAAGCTAAATATCTTCGAAAACGCTGGTCCGATTTTCATCAACTTGGCTCAAATCTTGGCCATCGTTTCGTCTTTATTATAAAGACAACTGTACTAACACAGCCCGTCAAATACACAACACCCGTCGTTTTAGGTCGGGTGTTAAAAATAAACATATATTAGTTCCTCCAACAACATTTTTATGATAACATTCCTCAGCTGCTTGGAAGCGTTTCTCAAGAAAACTCGCAATATCCATTTAATTTTCGAGTACAAAATAAATCACGGCGAATTAATAAAAGAGTAGGAAGCTAAATAAAATGTTATTCTATGTAACAATCTTTTCAAACACTCCCCGTAAAAACGCTTCTTAATTGCATTTGAAAAAAATATCGCTTAGAAAATATTGAAATTGTCCACAGCGAATAACCTTAGTACCGAGCTGCCTCAGAAATGGGGGTAATGGTTGTCTTTTCTTTTTTTTAAATTTGTTTTATTATTAGTTGTATACCGAACATTCGCACTAAGAAGTTCGTCTCTTCATTCATCATTCGGACAGCCAAAAGGCTTCCCTTCCGAAACTCCCATCCGGCGTCAGTCTTTCCTGAATCCTACAATATTGGGATCTTCAAGAGCAGATTGAATAGGCATTTACTGGGATCGCGTGCTTCATCTTCGACCACATCGCCACTTTCCATCAGCCTTCTGGCTACCCCACCATCAACGCTCACTGCGGTCTGGCGCTGTCCGTGGTGTATTAAATTAGGGAGGCGAGTTCACTTGACTCTCTCCCCCATAGGGTTAGCCGCTTTGGCTTTTTGCGTCACATTAGCTACACTCCCATTTGCTGGGGGGGGGACTTTCTTTCTTTCCTACTTTTTCACCCTTAAATTCTTTCTTCTGTTGATCCTGGCTTACAGGAGTTACAGTGGGAGGAGAGCGAAGGTGGGATCTTTCCATCAGGTGGGATTGTGGTCAAACGCGAATCCAGTAATACATAAAAACAAAAAAGTATTTTATCACTTGTACACTGCTGCTAAATTCCAACTCCAATTCCTACTTTAAAGCTCAAGTTCGATGGAAGAATTCTCTTAAAGAAATAAGTCCACCTTACATGACCTACTGTTTGTAGTCTCTTATATATCTCTTATATATATCTTATATATATCTTAGCAGGTACACAAAATCACACACACGCATCCACACCTAACTATTGTTTTTCAACATTAATATAAGATATGGAAGAGTGGGACCACCTGACACAGGTATTTTATACTTACTAGGTGGACCCAACACTAGCTTATCTGTTTTGTAAAAAAAAAATGTTGTTGAAATAAAGATATATATTATATTATTATTATATATAATCTTTGGGTGCAATAAAGGAACAAGGATATAAACAAGGTGGATCAGCATTGAAATACGAATAACTTTTTCACTTTTCCGCGACGAGGAATTCAAATTTTCGACATTCTGAACTCACTGGCGAAGTACAATATATAATAATTTGTGATATAGGGTCGACACTAGTCGATTAAGTCACTGACTCACTACAACAATCTTTTTGAGAAGTCTAAATTACCTGTTCTCGTTATTCCTTACTTATCGTTTCTTATCTGTGGCCATACACATTACGAAGCGATGGTACTTACGTTTCTGATTCTACTGAAAACACCTCTTTTGTGTACTGTTTTTTATAACATCAGCTCCCCAGTTTATTAACACAAAAAAACCAGTCAAGATTATTCAACCTGTCAAACCTATGCTCTTTGGCTCAGTCAGGACATTGTATTTATTTATGGATTTAATTATGTTACATTCTGATTGATATTATACGAGTTAATAACATTGCCATCAAGCAATTTGCAAATTAAATATCGTACAAAAATTGAATTAAATTGATGCACATAAAGTCCAATTAGCTCGGATAACCGCATAATAGAAGTGGATATGGCGTCGATAATTCGCAAGAGCCCCCGAGTGTTAGAATCTGTGTCAGTGACACTGGACGAATGACATCATTGCAATTCCAATATGGCGGACTATATGAGTTTAGAACTCCGCAGTAAAGGAAAAAGAAACCCTTACCTCGATTATTGTCTATAACAGTAAGGTATTTAAGTTTATAAATTTATTTGGTATATTTATGTCTAGACACTAGTTTTCTGCCCTCGACTTCGCCTGCGTGGAAGAAGTTTATCGTTGACTAACCGCGGGAACTACACACTTTATTGGAATAAAAAATATCCCATATTTTAATTTATTTATTTATTTAACACTTTATTGTATATAAGCATACACGTCAAACAAAACAAAAAAAACAGGAGAATATTAAAATATACAAAAGGCGAGCTTATCTCTATAAGAGATCTCTTCCAGCAAACCTCAGTAAGGAGACAAATAGATGAGGTAACGTAAAAGTAGACAGCGTAAAAGTAGATTTAATGTATGGTATGTTCTACCTATATACCAAATTTCAGCCAAATCCGTTAAGCCGTTTGCCCGTGATTGAGCAGTAAACAAACAAATAAACCAACTTAAAAATTTTTATAATATTAGTTAGATATATATATTTCATTAGGGATATTATTAGTTTCATTATTATTTAGTTACGTTAATTAAAGTTTCTGCGAATTTAAGAAATAATATGGGAAGGTCATGAAAAGAGCTGTGTTCAAGTTCTTTTCATTATGTGATTTAGCTCAGACATATAAAAAATATTTCATGTGAAACCTCGAAAATATATTCTATTTTCCAAATAAAAAACAAATTTGGAAATAGCTATAGAATAGTAGGAGTTGGTACATTATTTTGATTGACGAAGAAAACAATCTCCAATTTCATAGGTAAAGGCCTAATATTAGTCAGTGGTTGTGTACAAGGTAAATCTGAGGGCTGAGTGTGAGTTTTGTTTCGACTTAACTTTACCACCGCGTTCACGTTTAGCTGACGATTTGTATGGAGAAGTGTGCAGCGCCTCTAGCGGATAGTTTGCAAAACGATTTTTTTCATAGGGACTTTCTTCGTAAACGTGAACGCGATGGTAAAGTTAAGAACGAGGCAAAACTCACACTTCGCACACTGATCTCACTCTCACACACTCACACATACATTCATAACTCACACCACTCACCATTCCACTCATTACACATAACACACATTTACACATACTCCCACACGAAATTCTAAACCTCATTTATTCACTTTAAAGTCTAAAGGGTTACACTCACTTTAAAGTCTCCATACCTTTACCTTGTATATTTGTAAAATGTATACTCTACCTGGTGATAATGTCAATAATTCCTGAGGAATCACTGACTCTGATAATACAGTTTAACTAGTTTCGGAGTCAGGGGTCCATTATACTAGATGACTTCAAATGTATTATCCATAACTCTAGTCTTAAAATAAACTTAAAATGCATTGTAAACTTGGGTAATGAATAAATGATTATTATTATTATTATTATTATCTCCCTTTTTTTCCGTCACATGTCTCTTTTCGACAAAAGCAATATATTTACATATCTACTGCCGTATCGACTTATAAGATATCTCTTTTTGATGTAGTAATGTGTGCTAACACAATAGCGGCTAAGACACAATGTAGGTCCCCGCACACGACACAGCTTTTGTAGTACCGATATTCGGGCCGATTTTTTGTCAATACTTTTATCACCGATATTGTGACCAACTTTTTATAGGACGTGTGCGTTCAAATATTGCAATCAGTACGTTACATTGTTCTACTTCAAAAAAGTCCGATTGTCGGTCGTGGTCGTGGTACTCAATCGCGCTCCGCTCCAATCACCTGTCAACGCCTGTTGGATCTCACCGTGGAGCACACTACCTTAGTTCTTACTGCATCGCGTATAAGCATGAAGCTAAAAAAATCTTTATTTTTCTTTTGTTATTTTTCGTTTGTTTCAAAAGCGTTTATTCCTTTATGAAGGTTACAAAGTACTTGAGACGACAAGACCCTATAAAAAATTACGTGTCTCTGTATGATAAATGATGACACAAAGTGAAAGTTTAAAAAACCCCCGAGGAACTAAACAATAATACCATCCAGGTATACAAAGCCACTGTGTTCATATTTATATATGTTCGAAATCGCAAACACATTCAAATAAGTACTGGAAAAAAACACACAACGCCATCAAACACATAACAACCGTCGTGCTTACCTAAAATACCTTTTCCCGAAATTCATCAAAAAAAAATATAGAGATTCATACACACGTCAAGCAAAGAATACTGTTACTATGCAAAGTAGAAATACACCTCCCGCATGCGCTCGTGAGTTCACTCCACCCGCTTTAATTTAAGGGGCACTGCCAAGGGTAAGTACACATTCCTCCGTTGCCAGGCGTTCTCTTGCGCGAGTTGTAGGTATGATTACTTTCATCTTGTTTTTGCAACGGAATAAGACTAGACGAGTACATTTATTTGACGTTACACACATAGGGAACAGTAGTTTATCCTGGGTGTCGTATAGCCGAGAATCTCAAGCTTCCCTGTGAAGGCTTTTTTTATGCACAACGGGTTATACTTGACCTCAATCACACCTGATTTTACTTACAGTCCGTACAGCCAAAGTATTGTCACTGAGAAACCTTAATACTGCCAGTAAGTCAATATTTGACTACCTGTTTGGTGTAGTGGGTAGAAACTCTGCTGCTATACCAAAAGGACGCGGGTTCGAATCCCGCTAGGGGCATATGTTTGTATATTCAATACAGACATGTGTTCCCGGGTTATGGATGTTTTTCATTTATATATGTATTTATAATACGAGCCTAGTTGCTTAGTGTGGAACTAGATGGCGCTGTGTGTATGTACGAAGATATGAATTTATTTATTTGGATCTATATAACACAAGACCCCAAGCGATAAACATACATTTACAAACAAACTTCTTTCTTCTTCTATCGAGCAAAGCACACTCCTAGGGGGAGGGAAACCCGGAGAGTTTTTTTTTATGCACAACAGGTTGGTACTTGACCTCAATCACACCTGATGTCAAGTGAAGATGAGGTCGAAGGTGGAAGCGTACTGACCCGGAAACCCCAACAGATTTGGGGGACTGGCTATCTTATCTCTGACAACCGGAACACATTTCTTGGTTCTTTGTTAATTCTTTTTAGCTGATAAGTCTCATCAGAACAGACAGACAGGTTGGCACTGTTCTAATCTGCCAGGAATCACACGACCAGCGGAGTTGGAAACAATTATGTCTATCACTTTCACGCTCTTGTACGAATGCATGAGAAACTAGAGGAAGCATTAAAAGTCGTATATTATGTTAATATTGGGTATGTAGAACTCCTAGTTTTCCCATGGGACCTGGATATCAATAATAAACATTATGTCATTAGACATTAATGTCGACTTTGGATGCGAGTCGCAGACGGTTGCGCAAGCAGGTGTGAATGAACCGCAATACATTCAATGTCAAGGAATTAGCGTTGGTGATAGCGACCGACAATATCTATCGCAGGGCAAGACATGCGCGAGAGCGATAATGTCGTAATGTCCACTTATAGTATATACTACTCGACTGTCTGTACGGGCCATTACTGTGTATTACTGGCATTACTACACTAAGTAGATTAGCTATTTACCAAGAACTCACTGCGCCCCTTGGCGCCGTCCGTGGTGTACTTTAATTATTTATTTATTTTATTTTCTTGGGAAAACCAACAGCTGTTTTACAAATTATCACTTAAACTAAGAAACTGAAAGCCAATTAGTTCCACTGATAGAACCTACTTAAACTTAAAAAATAAAAAAAACTATACATTGCAATCAGAGAACGGTTGGAAAAATTGATCTAATTATAAACAATGTATAGATAGGATATCCTTGCATCGCCAATCCAAAAAACAACCGGGTCACAGCAGTATTAGGTTACATTCTGGCCAAAAAAAACGTCTACTCAATGTGTACCTTGCCGATGTAACGCTAGTACAAAATAGCTCCAAGTCAAACTCGTTGCTAAGTAAATTAAAATTCTTACTCGCTCGCTGCACAAACGCATTCTGCCTGTAGTTGGTGGAGCACGGTGGGAGATCCAGACGCGGGTTGAACCTAAGGATTCTGGTTGGGGCTCTTACCGAGATCTTTCGATCCGCGGTATTCTATACTCATTAGGGACTGAGCCTGACTCAGTCCCCTTTTCCCATTTAATTTTAACCTCATGCAAGGGTTTTTTGCTTTTCTCTGGCTACACTCCCATTTGTAAAGGGGAAGGAGGAAATTATTTTATTTTTCCTACTTTAAACCCCTTTTTCTTCTTCTTAAATAAATTTGGGGCCCAAAGAAGCGTAAAGTCTTTTCTCGGGACCTGCTTACTTTCAGTAGGCGACGTTCAGCTGTACCGCTGTTGATCCTGGCTGCAGGAGTTGCAGTGGGAGGGTGTGGAGGTGGGTCATGTCTGTACTGGCCACTGTTCCACAATTTTCTAAAATTTCTTTCAAGAAGGAATATTTAATAAACTACAAATTCAAAATTTTGAAAACCGCCGAAAGACTTGTTGTCATCCAAATACATGAAAACAACTTTGTTAAAAGCGAAATATTTTCGAAACAGGTTAACCGATTTTCATCAAATATGGCTAACAACATGACCCCTAGTTTCGTCTTTAATTAAAAAAAAACCCGCACTCAAATTGGACTACGCATTACATTTTGAAGTCGCCCGTGTAAGCTTAACGACTGCATTCAATGGAAACCGGGACCGACTATTTAACGTGCCCTCCAAAGCACTTGCATTAAAATGCTACCATTGGTCAGTGTCAGAAATTGCTTAATTTCGCTAATCGAAAAAAAAAAACGAATGCGATGTCTCCACGAGTGCTTCGCTTATATTCCTAGCATCTATTTATACAGAAATATCATCTAACATTCCCGTACTATGCCATTAATACGAATCACAGACTCGAGCGATTTAAAAAAAATATAATTGTAAAAAATCCGCGGCAATATTCTACCTTGTCCCACACACCAGGCGATAGCAGCGCTAAGATTACCATAGAATTGTCGTAACACTAAAAATATGTTTGACTCAACCGATGCGATTCGAATAAACTGGCGTCTCTTTCGCACTCTGGTCTCGCGGAGGGATACGACGATATCATGATGTCATCCACTTTTTATATAAAACTTTTTTTTTTTTGGTATGTGTCATACTAACTGGTTCTTCAATGTTACAGTAAAATTTATAATACGAAATATGCGCTTCGATTGTCTGGCCTAAATAATGATCATTTAGGAACATAACATGTTTGTTTATGTACATTTTAAATACAAAGCCACTCCATTCGTCTGTTGTTCTTAGGACTTTCCCCTCCAATGAAAGCGAGAGTCTACTGACTTTGACCTAGCGTAGTACGGGTGAAGTAGAGTAACCCAATTTTATGACATGATGTTGTGGTCCAAATAAAAACAGTGAAAAACTGAACATATTCTCACTTTTCGTCATCATCAGTATTCGTCCCAAGTGTTAGAACCGGCCTTCTCTCACTGGGCGAAGAATGGGTAATAATCCACCTAGGCCCTGTTCTGATTTTAGGCTGATTAGGGCCCTTACGCTTTACCTCAGTAAATTTTTATGTTACCTCCTTTAGGCTACCAGCTTGACTGATTTTGAAGTGTAAGGTGTCGTTAGATTCATCTTACTTGAGCACTCGGGGAAAGGCATATCGATAACAAAATTTATCGCTAAAAATGTCTATAGTAATTATAAATAAAAAATCATCACGATTTCATAATTTATCCCCGATTGGGTCGCAGACGGTAAATCTGACAACGTCGCGCGCGCGCGCGCGCGTCAATGTTAATGTATGTATTAATTTATCGGTATTTTTATCGATAATTTGGCAATTAAATCGATATTTCATGGATACCGATAAAACGAAGGAGAATATCGATATTTTAACATCCCCTCTGCACCCCTCCCTCTTTTGGTGGGTAAAAATTCAACATGCTGTCAGGATTTTCGTATACTACAACGACGACCTTTTTAGTGTAGTGGTGGTGTAAGTCCTGATTGCTATACTAAAAGTTCATATTATATATATAACAGTACATAATATAATAGTATATAATATATATAGTACAACAGTTTCCCGCTAGTGGATTATGTTTGTATGTAAAGTCAAAGTCAAAGTCAAAAAATATGTATTTCGTAGGATTAAGATTATCACTTGAAAACGTCACACTTTTTATCTTAATATTAAAATTATTGACATTATTGCTCATTCGCAAAGCAGTTTCCCCAGAGAAGAACGAGCAAGAAACTCAAGGGTTGCTCTTTTAAATAAGTTTGGGTTACAATTATATTATATTGTATAATTAGACTGAATACCGCCGAGCGGTCTATGTGAATACGGGTATAAGTAGTTAGAGATTTTTTTTTTACAAAGAAGAAATATATTTGTGTGCTATATCAACTATAGTCTGGAACTAGATGACGCTGTGTGTATGTGCAAAGATATTTATTTTATTCATTTATTAAAAAAATATTTCTTGTTTGATTGAAGTTTTTTTGCAGTTTGTTTAAAGTTGCCCCCAGGAATTGATATTTTTCTATCATAAAATTACATCTATTCTGAGACTCTGGGGATCAATACAAATCGAACGACTTATTTTGAAATCAAATTGCATTATGAGTGCATCATCAGCGATACTGCAATCACATTCTATTATAAATGAAGTGTATGTGGGAACGCGCCTGACTGTTGTTTTATTTTGAAAACCTAAGTGAGAGACGGGTTGCGCTGAAAGCCAGCGCTGTCAATTACCATACGACATATTGGCAGCAAATGCTGACGCCCAATCCCTTTGCCACAAATACATTTAATTATGCAAAATGTTATACCTTACCAAATTTTCTGTATTTGTTGGCAATAAACACTTTTCTTTCTTCTTTCTTTCTTAAGCCATTACATTTTACAATTACAATAAAATAGTCAATGAATAAAGAAACAATAAAGAACACAAAACAGTTCAGGCGATGAAAGATTTGTACATTTTAAGTCGGAACCCGCCGAATTGTGCCGTTATTCATATCCATATCCGATGGCAAGTTCTTGAAAATATCCCGATTGTATTAATGCACACACAAAAAAAAAATGGTAAAGTTATTTTGTGAAACAAGTATCAAAATGGTTAAATCTGTATCTCCGTTTTCCAGTCAAACGAGCTCAATTTCCGTATTTTTCTTCTCACCTTACAAACGTACAGCAAAGCGAGACAAACAAACAAACGTTAGGGTAAACCTTCCCACGGTTCGCAAGTTGACTCACTGGCCGGTTCTCGTGGTTTTGGCAGGTGTTAATGACGATGGATGGACAAACACGAGCGTCTTTATTTGCCTGTATTGAAAATTAAACGAATTACCATAAAAAAAAATCTGTAAAATGTTTAGATTAGTGAAAGCAATGTCAGATGCGGACAGTTAAAAATTAAAATTAAAAATGTTTATTCATTTCAAGACCTTACTTTTAAATGCACGGGGTTGAGACTACCTAGTAAGTATTAAAATACTTGTGTCAAGGAGTCTCGCTCCTCCATAACAACATATTGTTGAATAAACTTAAGAATAAGTAAATAAACTTAAATAACAATTATAAAATAAATGAAATGAGTAGAAATAAACTATATATTGCTATGATTGTTGTAGGTATGTGTGTGTGTGTGTGTGTGTGTGTGTGTGTGTGTGTGTGTGTGTGTGCGTGTGGGTGTGCGTGTGCGTGTGCGTGTGCGTGTGCGTGTGCGTGTGCGTGCGTGAGTGTATGTAAGTCTGTGGATGGATGATCACTAGTGGCATTTTCACAGTGTTCTCGTGAGTTGTTTCCTTTTGAAGGCAATCACATAAAACTGCCTCAGTGTTTTCAAGCATCCCAAGTGGGCTGTATAGAAATCACCCAATAGACTGCGTTCCGAGGTCTGCAAATGTCGAGAGAATATATCCGCCACCGTGGCTCAATGTAAACAACATTGGGTTTACGATTCGGAGGTCGCGGGTTCGATCCCCAGCGGGGTACATGTTTAAGTACTCGGTTTGATTGGTGGTAGGGCATTTTAAATGTCCGCCTGGCTAGCTACCACTATCTTATCTAAATCTGCCGCCAAGCAGCAATGTTAATAGTTCCGGTTGTCAGAGATAAGACAGCCAGTCCTACAAATGTGTTGGGGTTTTCGGGTCAGTACGCTTCCACCTTCGACCTCATCTTCATATAACATCAGGTGTGATTGAGGTCAAGTACAAACCCGTGGTGCATAAAGTGCTTTAAAAAAAAATCCAAGTCGGGCTACACGGACGACAACCGGTGTTTGCGGGGTGATACGCCACAAACCATGGGCCATCTTCTATGCTGCCATGCGTCTCCCACTTGTGCGTTACTGGAACCTCTACGTTGCCACAGACAATGCTGTACGCGTGGCCACGTTCGTCTTCAGGAATTTGATGTTTTTCCATCGACTCGCTAAGAAGAAGCATCCTAAACATACACAACACAATACGTTTATTGACAATAGAACAACTTTCTGTTATTTTTCCTCATACATTTAAGAAATAGAAATAGTTTATTCCCTACCTATAACACATAACAATGGGTATAAAAAAATTGTACATTTTTTTAAGTACTACTTAAGTACGGGAACTCTGAATCCTAAAGTAGGATGCCCCGTATTATAGGAGTCAGCGCTCTTCACAATTTAGGAATATATGTTAGGTAATGCAATGAGCTGATTACAAACTTTACAGGACCTTATTCACTCTAAAAACAATTCTTCAAGCAATCAGGACTATTCAAAATGCGCTCCAAAGCACAGACACTCGTATTGAAATGCCACTAACTGTCACATATCCTAGTCCAGTCCGCACATCATTAACTTCGCTAATGGAAAACGCATAACGAACGCGACTACGCCAGGAGCGCATCTGACACAATAAAGTTGATGTACCTAAATTGCAGAGCCAAAATTGCTTAAATTTAACTATTTTAATGATTGATACGATTACTATAAACATTATTAGGGAATTAATTTTACGAATGCCATGTGGACCTTATAGAGATATTTATTTCAAGAGTTCTTATGTTACTGGGATCAGAATTGAAAAGAGACAAACCCTCCGAGTTTCTCGCTAGCTCTTCTCAGTAGTGGTCGCGTTCCGAGCTAGTGGTAGTTTAAAAAACAAGTGACGTTCATAAGTGCATATTGTATATTGCCTATATGAATAAATGATTTTCATTTTCATTTTTTTCATTTCATTTCAGAATATACAGCCAGTTACGAGAACATTAAGTATATATAGAAGTATATATCACGTGCGAATTTGATCTATTTACACAATAAATAAGTGTAGTTATGTAAATTGTGTCATGATCAGCTGAATTCCTTCACGATGTTTAAAGTGGTCAGCTTAATATATAGATGAGTCATGACACTATTAATTTGAATACATAGCAAATATTGTTTTTGTCACCAGAAAAATGCACACAGAAAGTGATGCGTCCACTATCTATGTACAGGTACAAACTGGGCGCTTATTCCAAAGTTTTAGTTCAGTTCAGCGTCGATATGATTGGATTTCTTGGAATGTCTAACTTTGAGGATGGAGTTCTCATCTGATATTGGTGTGGACACGACATTCGCAATAATTTTCGTTTTGTTCATGTTCGTCACGGCTAAACTATTCAAACAATATGTAACCTCCAAAGATATAGAACAAATTTATCACTTTATCAGATTCCGTTTCTCTATCTCAGTAGTGCATCGTCAGATCTTCACCAAATATATATCATATCAAATATATTATTTTATTTATTATTATCTTTCGTAAAATTTTTTTTTTTTTTTTGAAGGGCCATATTGGCGGGGCAGTCTCAGGATTGAGATCGAGTCTCACTCTCATTAATATATTATATATTTGATACTGTTCAAATTCAGATTAGACGGAAGAAATGGAATAATCTCAAGTATCATTCTATAAGTTTTTCTCAGTCTTGAGATAGTTTTATTAGTACGAGCCTTCTTTAATGTCTTGTTACACTTATAAAAAAAAAATGGGAATAATGTAAATTGATATGGGACAAGTTCCTGCAATAAAGATTTTTATTTTATTTATATACAGCTTATATTTATATTTATGTGTGTGTGGAAAATAAATGGTATTAATATATTTATTAATCCAATAGGTACATTAAAACAAATAAAATGCACACAATAATACTTAATTGCAGCTGTAACACTAATCCTTCAACTAGGGCAATCCTGTTAAAATCTTTTAATCATATATGTACCTACTAAAGACTTATAAATAAAGTAGGTATATGTATGCTTCAGGTATAAAGACTATTACTTCAAGACAGTCAATTACTACTTCACCTACCCATAGGACATAATATTTTGAAGAATTCTTGTACTAAGTTTCTTGATATGACTGTGGGTAAGGTGGTACATGGCCGTTTTCACATCTAATCTATTCTAAAGAAATGGTCGAAGGAACGCGTAAAATCTACATGTTAATGCGCGTTTTATTCGTGTGTTGCTAGGGCAAAAAATATCGTTTCGTCTTTTGTCAGTAGTAAAGTTTATTCCCCGTTATACACTCTCTAACCTCTTAGAGATAAGCTCACCTTTGTATCTGACAAATGTATCTTTTGTGTTTATTTGCAATAAGGAATGGTTTAGTTAAAGTTAATGCTGAATCGACGATTTTCATGCTGTTTTAGTGCGATGTAGGTATATTACAAATTTGGACTGTCAATAATTTACAAGTTTTTTAATGGAGTAGTGAAATGAACCGAAAATAGAGAACTGATAGAACCGCTCTCTGCGCTCTCTCAAGGATTAGTAATATTGTTTGTTTTTTTTTTATGATTGATTGGATTCGCGTTTGACCACAATCTCACTTGATGGAAAGTGACGATGTGGTCGAAGATGAAGCACGCGATCCCAGTAAATGCCTATTCACCCTGCTCTTGAAGATCCCAAGGTTGTAGGATTCAAGAAAGACTGACGCCGGAAGGGAGTTCCATGCCTTGGCTGTTCACTGGCTTAAATAGGTTTACGGTATATCCATTTCGGTGAAATTTAGCTTGGATGATATAAATATTGTTTCTATCGAGGGTGTTCTAAATTTTCTATTTTATACGCGTTGATAAACATGCAGGAGAGCGTCAAAATCTCTCCCCATATTCGATTACTGCACCAACGACAACTGAATTTTCTCCATAGCTGGTGCGGACTAAATTCAGTTATAATGAGTACATGCAGCGAGCGCGTGTCGGGAGAGTTACTTGAATGCAGAATTTCTAGTCACATGCGTCAGTATCGGATTTAGTTGTTTGCAAAACAAATCTTAATAATTATTGTCGGCGATGGAGGCCGTGGATAAAGCAGACCTCGAAGAGCGCGGAGATCGATTAGGTGGCAAAGAACTGGCAACCCTACAGTTCGTATTAACTTTTTAAGAACGCGCAAATTCTAAATTGGAAACTAATGGTACTTGGCACTTGCGCTTAGGTTTTTTGAATATTATTATTATTAAATTCTTTATTGCACAGAAAAGTAAATACAAAGAACATTTAACATAGATGATGACACACAGTGTACAAAGGCGGTCTTATCGCTGATAGCGATTTCTTCCAGACAACCTCAGTTAAAGAAGCTTTTTTAATAAGTAGTTGGATAGTGCAAAGTAAAAGCTGAATAACTTTAAATATCAGTAGGTACATAGACGATACATAAAAATACATAGGTATAGTGGAATACATACAAAGATAAACCCTTACTAAAATAAACAAACCATATAAATAATTATTCCACATAATTACATCATTAAATTAAATAAATAACAATAAATTTCATATAATAGAAAAACCCGACCAATCCCGCTAGTCGCATATCAATCCCAGGGCCGCACGTGCGATTTATGATGTTTTTGAAAAAAAAAAAAACTATACCTATGCCAATAACTTTTATTTCACTAACCTAATACGCCCTATTTTTTTCCTAATCGAGATAAACGGCAAATTATTAGCGGTTCACGCAAAAAACATTACGTATTTTTTACCTAAAGGATTTTTAAACTTCGCATCTGGTAACCCTCGTGTTAAAGTCGGATACGCCGGATGAAGTAGGTATTATGAAGCGGACACAACTTCCGAATCCGTTTCCTGTGCAAGAATTCCAATTTTAAAATGTCGACGTCGCGTACCTACTTCGTAAGTCACGTTCCATTCCAGCTATAATATAAGCTGCATGCAGCACCAGTGCAGCGAAGTCGATAGTTTTTTTTTTTTAGTGGGTTTAGAGTATAACGTAATCTGGATAACGCGGGAAATTCAAATCTTTATGTGGTATTACTAGTCACAGCGGGGGGAAAAAAGTTTTGATACTTGAGTGTTTTGTTTTTATAACCAAAATCAAATCAAAATCAAAAAAACCTTTATTTTGTAGGTACACAGGGTACACTTAAAATAGTCAAGTTTTACATTTTTTTAAGCTACTGCTTGTTCAAAAGGTAATTTTCCTCTGAGAAGAATAAGCAAAAACCTCTAGAGAGATGTTGCTCTTTTTTAAAAAAAGATTTTTTTTATTACAAAATTATTAACGACAATTTGTTTTTTTTTGTGTATTACCCTTATATGTGTCTTCATAAAAATATTGAGAAATGTTTAAGAAAATTCCAGGGCACGCTTTCGTTAGCCAGAAGCTTTCAATCAAAGCTGGCCAGATCTTCCAAGAAACTAATAATATTTAATCATATAGGTACAGGTTTTAGGATTCCTTACGTCAAAGGCATTGAATTGCGACGACCTGTTTGGTGTAGGAATTCTGCTGCTATACCAAAAGGTCGCGGGTTCGAATCCCGATAGGGGCATATGTTTGTATGATGAATACAGACACCTGTTCCCGAGTTATTGATGTTTTTCATTTATATGTGTATTTATTTACAAAAAAAAGGATTTGTGTAGTTTATCAACCATCTGGTATCTATAATACAAGCCTAGTTGCTTAGTGTGGAACTAGATGGCGCTGTGTGTATCTGCAAAGATATTTATTATTATTATTTATTGAATTAAAACTTAAAAATATGAATAATATTTCTGCTGCTTCTTAATATTTTTTGAGTACTTCACCCAGGTTAAGTCCAGTCCATGGACACTGCTCTGCGCTTCGATCTATTCGTGATTGGGTTATGGGGTAAATTTTGCTCACGCGACCTCCGATCCGGCCCAACAAATTGAGTTATTTCGTGCTGGCTCGGATTTTATATAGGTGTATACCGGATGACATTTTTACCGTTTAAGGCACAAAAATAGGGCGTATTAGGTAAGTGAAATAGAAGATAATATTGGCATAGGTAGTTGGCACAAATATCCTTGGACATAGGTACACACAGCGCCATGTAGGTCACACACTAAGCAACTAGGCTTGTATTATGGATACCAGATGATTTATATTCTGCATAAATACATATTTTGTATATGTTCAGATCAGCCTGAACAACATATAGAAATAAAAACGTAATTTTGGCAATTTTTTCATTATTCACATGGCAAAGCAAATTTAAGATATAAGTTTTTAAGTGTAGCAATACTTCCTTCCTTCTTCTGATAACTGCGCTGATGGATAGTTGTGCTCTTCAATGTTAAATATATTTTAAATGTTTATTAAACCTAAATTTCTTATTAAAAATAAATACGTATATAAATACTAGAATTCCGCCCGCGGCTTCGCCTGCGTAGAATAACTTTATCGAGGATATGTTTAATTTGTTTATCCAGCGAGAACTACTTACTTCATCGGGATAATAGTATATTATGCAACTAGTGAATAAAGGACGGATTTAAAGCGAGGGCCGTAGATGAGTCACGAGCAAGTGAAGGATTCTAACGATTGAATCACGAGCGTAGCGAGTGACTTAAGATGATTGAATCACGAGCGCAGCGAGTGATTCAACTGTTAGAATCCTGAGCGACGCGAGTGATTCATGGCCCTCGATATAAATTTGTACTTTATTCAGGAGTTGCATACTATACTTTATATCATGACTACGAGAAAAAGACTTTAAGCGAAAATAGAAATTTAATCAAGAAATAATAAATGTTACATTAATTGAAATGGACATTAAAATTAGAGGAATGACTGAAATTAAGCGTAATTTTCGTATTATTATCATTAGGGTGGTCAACTTGTGAAACAATATTTATTAATCTAATACCAAACTCCTTGTCGCAAATATCGACCAATCAAATCTCGAGAATTTATTTGCACCAAAGAGTTTGAATTTCGAATCTTAGCGCAAGGAGTTTGTGTAAGCATTGAAATGGAGATCGGATATATTTTGTGTTCCAAATTCAAACACCAAAACAGTGAATAAAAGGCCTTTTTATTCACTGTTTTGCGTGAATAAAATAAGCTTTTTAGAGTAGGTATGGTATAAAAAATATGCCATGCCTTAATCCAGGGTATGTTCTACCTATGTACCAAATTTCATCCAAATCCGTTTCACCGTGTTTGAGCAACAGACAAACAAGCATCCAAACTTTCGCCTTTATAATATTAGTTAGATGTAGTCCGGTTTTTGTGTTAAATAAATAAATAAATAAATATTTCGGGTACTTACACCAATCATCTAGTCCCAAACTAAGCAAAGCTTGTAGGTACTATGGATACTTGATAACGTATAAACATAAATAAATATTTATATAAACATCCAAGACTCGGGAATAAATGTTCATATTCATCACACACGTTTACCCCTGGGGGAATTGATCCCGCAACCATTGGTTTTGCTGACAGTCAGGTCATCAAATCGGATACATTTTAAAGCTCTTATTTAGATATTTTTTATAAACTCATTGATTGGTAACTGTTTAAGCTTTCCTTTCGTCGATATCTATTAGGTCCTTACCTATGAAATTGGCGTTTAGTATGAAGAATTTCATTAAGACTGTTTTCTCCATACAAACAGTTTTGATTTTTTTTTAGGAACGGCAAATGCAAATTTAGCTAAACTTTGTGTGTATTATCGGATAACATTAAGTTAAGTACAGGCAGCGTTAATTTAAACAGTAACCGCTTTATAAAAGTTTCAGCGAATGTAAGAAATGATTGTGGGAAGCACATGAAAAGAGCTCCGTTCAAATTTTTTTTATTATGTGATTTTAGCCCAGACATTTAAAAAATATTTCATGTGAAACCTTGAAATAATATTCCATTTACCAAATAAAAAACAAATTTGGATATAGCTTTGAAAATCGCAGGAATTGATACATAATATGATTAACGAAGAAAAAAACTCGCAATTTCATAGGTAAAGACTCAATATCATTAACCCATCTCTACGCCACGTTGGTTTCCATCACCATCATCACACCATCCGAGTGAAACCTATTGCATTGTTAACCGACTACATAAAAAAATTCAATTCAATGGAACACCAGAAAATAGGTCAAATGCGTTGTGAGGAAAGCTAAATAGAAACTTGTTGAAAGAGCAACCCTTCAAGTTTCTTGCTTATTCTTTAGAAAATTGCCTTTTATGTTACAAAAGTGTGTAAAAGAGAAAATCTAGAATCGTTTAAGAAAAATGGTGACAATGTGAAAGATATAAAAATAAAATTGCTGTTCGTGTCAGCCGTATACACATAGTCCATTATTCAAATTTACCTGTAAATAAATTCAAAACCATTATAAAACAGAAATAATTTGGCTAAGAACCATGGACATGGCCCAATATTATACAATACAATAGATTTAGATGGCACCACTCCAAAACTGGAGTAGTGCCGTCGCATCGTGCTGTTCCAGGGAGAAAGAGACAGTACTACTTTAAAACAGGTTTTACAATATTGGTGTACATCCGAATCGACACCAATGACGCTTTTATAAAGATTCCATATTCAAATTTACCTGTATATAAATGCAAAACCATTATAAAACAGAAATAATTTGGCTAAGAAGCATGGACATGGCCCAATATTATACAATACAATAGATTTAGATGGCACCACTCCAAAACTGGAGTAGTGCCGTCGCATCGTGCTGTTCCAGGGAGAAAGAGACAGTACTACTTTAAAACAGGTTTTACAATATTGGTGTACATCCGAATCGACACCAATGACGCTTTTATAAAGATTCCATATTCAAATTTACCTGTATATAAATGCAAAACCATTATAAAACAGAAATAATTTGGCTAAGAAGCATGGACATGGCCCAATATTATACAATACAATAGATTTAGATGGCACCACTCCAAAACTGGAGTAGTGCCGTCGCATCGTGCTGTTCCAGGGAGAAAGAGACAGTACTACTTTAAAACAGGTTTTACAATATTGGTGTACATCCGAATCGACACCAATGACGCTTTTATAAAGATTCCATATTCAAATTTACCTGTATATAAATGCAAAACCATTATAAAACAGAAATAATTTGGCTAAGAAGCATGGACATGGCCCAATATTATACAATACAATAGATTTAGATGGCACCACTCCAAAACTGGAGTAGTGCCGTCGCATCGTACTGTTCCAGGGAGAAAGAGACAGTACTACTTTAAAACAGGTTTTACAATATTGGTGTACATCCGAATCGACACCAATGACGCTTTTATAAAGATTCCATATTCAAATTTACCTGTATATAAATGAAAAACCATTATAAAACAGAAATAATTTGGCTAAGAAGCATGGGCATGGCCCAATATTATACAATACAATAGATTTAGATGGCACCACTCCAAAACTGGAGTAGTGCCGTCGCATCGTACTGTTCCAGGGAGAAAGAGACAGTACTACTTTAAAACAGGTTTTACAATATTGGTGTACATCCGAATCGACACCAATGACGCTTTTATAAAGATTCCATATTCAAATTTACCTGTATATAAATGCAAAACCATTATAAAACAGAAATAATTTGGCTAAGAAGCATGGACATGGCCCAATATTATACAATACAATAGATTTAGATGGCACCACTCCAAAACTGGAGTAGTGCCGTCGCATCGTGCTGTTCCAGGGAGAAAGAGACAGTACTACTTTAAAACAGGTTTTACAATATTGGTGTACATCCGAATCGACACCAATGACGCTTTTATAAAGATTCCATATTCAAATTTACCTGTATATAAATGCAAAACCATTATAAAACAGAAATAATTTGGCTAAGAAGCATGGACATGGCCCAATATTATACAATACAATAGATTTAGATGGCACCACTCCAAAACTGGAGTAGTGCCGTCGCATCGTACTGTTCCAGGGAGAAAGAGACAGTACTACTTTAAAACAGGTTTTACAATATTGGTGTACATCCGAATCGACACCAATGACGCTTTTATAAAGATTCCATATTCAAATTTACCTGTATATAAATGCAAAACCATTATAAAACAGAAATAATTTGGCTAAGAAGCATGGACATGGTCCAATATTATACAATACAATAGATTTAGACGGCACCACTCCAAAACTGGAGTGGTGCCGTCGCATCGTACTGTTCCACGGAGAAAGAGACAGTACTACTTTAAAACAGGTTTCAGTTTAGTTGGTGTACAACCGAATCGACACCAATGACGCTTTTATAAAGGTCCCATATTCAAATTTACCTGTTTATAAATGCAAAACCATTATAAAATAGAAATAATTTGGTTAAGAAGCATGGACATGGGCCAATATTATACAATACAATAGATTTTTTTGTGCGTTAGTAGGTTACAAAATTTAAAAAAATCGACTTTGATTTTAATTATCCTGGATAAAAATCCGAGTGAGGTTATAATCCCACATTCCTCTATATGTAGCCTCTGCGCTTAGCGTGATTCCCTTTCATGTGCGGTCAGACGGGTGGCCTAATTAACTAAACATAAGCCTGTTCAGCCAAGAAACTGCATTAGTTAACCTTAACTGCAAAGTTACCTGACTCCTCTGAAACACTGGTGAAATTCTATGTTGAGGTATTGTATAGTATATGTATACCTGTTGTAGGTATACACACACAGGAGTGTCTCACAGCCCAAGTAACGGAATGAAATCCGAAATACATTAATTTGTAAAAAAAAACACTTAATAATGTCAAAAAATTTATATTTTCTGGGTCTTGGGGTATTCTTCCACTCTCTTTAAATGCTTCATACACGCTCGTCGGTTAGTGGTGGACCGCATCTAATCATTTGTGAGTACATAATTCGAGTCAGCAATCTATTTAACAAACTATCTATTCTATCTATTCAACACAACACCCTCAACGGTAAAACAAATATTCACAACTAAATTCTTTGGCCCCACCTTGAGCACGGCACACTCCTAGGGACCTCATCCCGGAGAGTTTATTTCTTCTTATGGTTGATAAGTCTAATCAGAATGTATCTGCGAATACCTTTTAATGGCTTTGTTGAAATATTCTATGTACCCAACCTTTTTATTTCTGCTGTTGGTGTTCCGAATAGAATAAAATATAATCAGTCACTTGATTGCCCTATACGTCCTTCTTAATCGACCCTTGTCGACCCTTCAATCCACGCTTTCGTTGTATATAGCCTTCGTTAATCTCTTTTCACCCATTCGTTCTAAATTTCCAAACCACTTACTTAATTTATTGCACAAGAATAAAATATAATTTACATAAAAAATGTAAAAAAAAAATTAAGTGTCCAGTGAAGCTGGGGCCGGTGTTGTCTGTGCGCTTTTGGGATCCATTGCACATTGTTCATAAAAACAATTTTTTTTGGGCATCTCGATTTATTTGTCTCTTATAGTTTTGGTGGTGTTAAATAAATATGTTTTATGAAAAATGATTTTTTTTTTTCGTTTCATTCTCTCCTCTCGGAGAAGGCAAAGGGATCTAAGCCCATACAGCCATGTCTTATTTATCTTATTTCTTCAGTTTGTAAGTCAGTCTCAGTCAAAATAAGTAATTCGTCGTATACTTGGCGTATACAGAGTCTAGTCACGGTCAAGTCATTCTTCAGTAAAGTGGCAGAATGCTTTACAAAAGATTTTGGCGGTTTCTTGACGGAACCCGAAAGCTCCGTTACGCACTTTAATTTACACTTCCCTTCACTTGTACGCCATCACTATCTTTTGCTGCACAATATGCTGCCATTATTAAGCTTAAAAAGTCAGAATGCACAAATTATAAGAATTATGAAGAAAATTGCAACTTCACTCGCCGAGATCCCGCCAAAAAGCCTTATTTTACCAATATGTTTCTTGTATTATGCTTTGACTGTTTGTGTTCTTAAAATAAAAAAAAATAAAATAAGAATATAACCACCTTAACATACCTCTTTGTATCTTTTACTTTTTAAGGCGATAATAATCTCGAGTGCAGCTCGCTGCCCGAGATACCGCCCTGAACAATAGTGTTGGTATAAGTTACATTTCAAAGCTAGTTTCCCGTGATGGAAGAACTATGTTCATACAATGTACGAGTCCCTTGTTCAGAGTTGTTCGGCTTGTTGTTAGTTTTCAGGCGTTCCTCTCAAGAAGATTTTTCTTGTTCACGCACCTCTGACTACGGATATTGATGGATGAGGTGTCGACGTCCCCGGGGGTAATCGAAGAGAATGACGTAACTGGAAATTCAATATGGCTGACGGCAGACACGCGTTGTCACTCCCGTTTTATTTCGATATCAATTTGGTGACAACGTGTCTACGAGGTTATAGTATTAGAACAGCTAAGTATCGTTTTAACGGAACTTCATGGAAACTTTTCGATGTATAAGTAAGACAAATTACCTGCCTGAGCTGGTGAACATTACTTATAACTTTGCGCCTGCAACTTCGTCCGCGTGGATCTCGCAACAGAAACTAATTTTAATCACGGGAAAATGTAGAGAGAGGAAAATGTAGAGAAAGGAGACTGAATAGAAACATGGCACGTTTTAAGATCACTCAAATAGATTAGATCTAACCCGTTTCTTCCCGTGGATGTCGTAAAAGAACTAAGGGTCTTTCCACCAAAAAATATTAACAGATTTGCACATTTCAACGGCGATAGGCTCGCCCCCTGTCACTTTAATTTTTAATATAATTGTAACCCAAACTTATTTAAAAGAGCAACCCTTGAGGTTCTTGCTCGTTCCTCTCTGAGGAATCAGCTTTCAAAGCAGTCATAAACTTTAAAAATAAGATAAAAAATGGGACGTTTTCAAGTGATAATTTTTATCCTACGAAATAATTTTTTTTTTGATTTCATTTGATTTGAAATTATTAAACTCTTAATATTTACAATACCCAAACGCTATTGTTTGGGATATCTATAATATCGGGATAGAATTTAAATCATGATAATATCTTTGGAAATAATGGTTATAAAGCGAATTAAGTTCACAAAAAATAAAAACAGGAAAACATTAAAAATACTAGAAATAGACACTCGGACTTTAAATAAATTTTAATTAAAGACCAGATCAAAAAAATTTCACATCGTATATTTAGTCCGTTTTTGTGGTTCCGTAAGTAAATGAAAAAAAAAAAATTTCAGACACTCACACCAATCGTGTAATCCCAAATTAAGTTTTTTTTTTTTTTATTAAAAACTGGTTTCGCGTTTGACTACAATCTCACCTATGTACTATGTACTCAGTACTATGGATATTAGATAACGGTTAAACACACATAAATATTTATGTAAACATCCATGATTAAATAACATCACACAAACATTTAACCCTTGGTTAAAACCCGCAACCGTCGGTTTCGCTGACAGCGTCACGAACTACTTCACCAATAAATAAATAAATATATCCATAGCGCCATCTAATTCCACAGTAAGCAACCATAGGCTTGTGTTGTGGATACTGATATACTACATAAATACATTTTTTTTTGTTAATAAATACTTATTATAAATGAAAACATCCATAACTCGGGTACACATGTCCGTATTCATCATACAAACATATGCCCTTAGCGGAATTCGAACCCTCAACCTTTTGGTATAGTGGTCAGAGTTGCTAACCACTACTCCAGTCGGTCGCCAAAATCAGTGTTTACCTCTGAAATCTACGTTAACCTGTCCACCCTATCGTCGTCTAGTGTGTTTCGGACACGTTGTTACGGATGCTATT
Organism: Oegoconia quadripuncta; assembly: GCA_949316235.1. NCBI lineage: Eukaryota > Metazoa > Arthropoda > Insecta > Lepidoptera > Autostichidae > Oegoconia > Oegoconia quadripuncta. Next base: position 2,597,163 of record OX438742.1, on the reverse strand, counting down.
AACGTAGTTAACCTGAGATAGACATTTCAATCAAGGTCCGTTACGATAGTTTAGTGGAATATCTCGTAGGTGTTTGGTTTGGATTTAGGTATTGTATGGTATGACAAAAACAAACAGACGCGCTCGCATGCCTCTGTCGATCGTTCTTCTTGACCCATGTCCGTCCATTGATTTACTCCATCATGCAATACCCACCACCATCCCACCACACACTCACTATCACACACACTAACTCTTACACACATAGACACTCACAGCACACATATTTTGTACACAGATCTATAATTTTGACATTTTCATTCGGCGTATTATTATTATTATTATTAAATTCTTTATTGCACACAAAAATAAAATACAAAGAACATTTAACATAGATAATGAAGTGTACAAAGGCGGTCTTATCGCTGATAGCGATTTCTTCCAGACAACCTCAGTTAAAGAAGCTTTTTTAATAAGTAGTTGGATAGTGCAAAGTAAAAGCTGAATAACTTAAATATCAGTAGTAAATAGACGATACATAGAAAATACATAGGTATAGTGGAATACATACAAAGATAAACACTTACTAAAATAAACAAACCATATAAATAAGTACAATAATAAAATACACATAAATATATATAACAGTATATACAATTCATTAGAGAGATAAATAATATTCCTTTAGACGCAGTTTAAACACTGCAAGCGATTCTGCGTGGCGAATATTTAGTGGTAGTGCATTCCACAACTGCGCAGCCTTAATGCCAAAGGATCCCGAGTAATAATTTGTACGGCAGCTGATGGGCTTAAGCAAATTGTTTAACTTATTTAACTTCCATAGACATATTTTATTCATATTTAGACATATTAACCTAACGACTCATATATCACTGAGGATTTGATTTGTTTTCATTGACATTTATAATAATATTATGATTAATAATGTATTGGTACGAATTTTATTGTAATTTAATTAAGACACACCCATTCAATGTTAAAGTAACCTTTGTCAGTAACATAGTAAGAATCTTTAATTGGCATAAGTTTGGTATTAGTTTTCTGAATAAGAATTTGTAATAATGCTGTTGATTCTATGTAAATAAAATAAAATAAAATAAAATAAAATAAAATAAAATAAAACAATAATACAGGAAAAAAAAACAACAGATTGAAAATTTTGGAAAGCTCCGAAAGACAATGTCGACCGATTGGTGTAATGGATAGTCACCCTATCAGCGAAACCAACGGTTGCGGGTTCGAATCCTGCGAGGGATAAATGTTTGTAAACATCCAAGACTCGGGAATAAAACGAACAATTTTATTCCCGAGTCTTGGATGTTTATATAAATATTTATGTATGTTTATCCGTTATCTAGTATCCATAGCACAAGCTTTGCTTAGTTTGGGACTAGATGATTGGTGTAAGTGTCCGAAATATTAAATAAAAAAAAAAATTAAAAAAATGATACGCTGTGTTAAGATGGTTAAAATTTGCACTCGAGACGCCTACAAGCTAATTATAAAAAAATACATAGCTACGGTTATTTTCGAGATTTCCAAATTATTGAAAAAAAAAACAGCCACTGTTTTTTTATAATCGTGAATTCAGGATAATAAATTTGATCGGCAAAGCATTTAGGTATTATTTATAAATAGCTTTTAGGCTTCTCGAGTGTGGGTCAGAGCGATTTTTCAATTTATTCTTTATTTAGAAAAGAATGTTCTGAAGAACTGTTCGAGCTAATACCCGCTGCTCAATTTAACCGATACACTTCTCGGAGAAAATTAAATTTCCATCCACATCACCTGGATGAGTGGAAGTGTACCACTGTACGTTTCTCAAGAAACTTCTTACCACGTACGACCACCCTGTGGAACGGACTTCCGGCAGCGGTGTTCCCGAACGAGTACGACATTGGAACCTTCAAGAAACGAACCTACACCTTTCTCAAAGGCCGGCAACGCATCTGTGACCCTTTTGGTGTTGCGGGTGTCCATGGGCGGCGGTGATTACTTTCCATCAGGTGACCCGCATGCTCGTTTGCCGCTCTCTCGTATAAAAAAAAAAAAAGAATTAAAAAAAATATCCTATTAGGGGTACCTCTGGACAGAATAAACCCACTTAAAAGTTAAAAAGCCCTGAAGGCGAATCGATTAAAAAAAGCGCACTCATATCGGACGACGCAGTATGGGGATAGATCCGACAATGGCTGGACACACAACGCAGTAAATCACTTAACACTCGATGTTTTTCGCCTGGAGTTAAAAAGTGATTTGATTGAGCTGCCGCTGTTACGGCAGCACAATCACGATGTTTCAGTCAAAGGAAGCAAATGCTGTCTAGATGAAGTTGATTTTTCATTATAAATACTTTTGACGATCTCGTTCTTTTAACTCTCTATAGGATTTTTAGTAAATAAAAAAAAACGATTTGTACATTCCTTACAATTATACAAATAAGGAAGGATCCTTAGCGAATCGATGGCAAAAACATCAAATTCTTGATGACCACGCATACAGCATTGTCTGTGGCATCGTAGAGGTCCTGTAGCGTATATAAGTACAAAAATCTTGTTTTTGTCTATTATAAGCTCAGAATAATAACTAGATTGTTTAGAATGATAAATCTGTATAACAACAGCGGCAGCACAATCACAATGTTTCAGTCAAAGGAAGCATATGTCAAAATAAAGTAGATTTTTAATTTGAAGTAGGTTTACTTTTAGTATCTTAATTAAATTCCTTTTTAGTAAATAAAAAAATCTACTTTAAGGAAATCATGAAATAAATCTGTACTTTCCGTAAAAATACCAATTATATCATGGATATAGGGATACCTACATATTACAACTCGTAACATTTTTCAGATTTTTTTGTATTATAGCTGTAGTAGGTTTCATTCATTATATCCATAGATAATATATTCCCGTAGCTATTGCTTTTTACAGATTACAAATACACCCAGTAGAAGAGTATCTATAAACGTTTATAACACCGCAGGTATTTTCGAAAATATGACAGGCGCGCCGAGATACTTGACCCTTAGACTTTTTGCATGGGAGCGGGCGACAGAGAGGTTAATATTAAAAATCTTGTGTTTGTCTATTATAAGCTCAGAATAATAACTGCAGGTTATTCAGAATGATAACAGCGGCAGCACATTCACATTGCTTCAGTCGAAGGAAGCAAATTATGTCTAAATAAAGTAGATTTTTAATGAATTAGTTTTGAAGAGGTCGTTCGTTTGACTCTCTAAAGGACTCGACATTTATTTTATTTCTTACTTTTAGTTGCTTAATATAATCCCTTCTTGGTGTTCCACTTAGCTCTTTCCTTTCGAGTTAAAATAACGAGCTCTGGATAGGAATAAACGACGAATGCTACGTTGACAGTTGACAAGATCGTAGCTATAAATTTTTTGATGTTTTGAAGAGTCATCTTTATATTTCGGAGGCAACGATTGTCCCAATAATGTCCTAGAAAATATCCCAATTGCAATGCCGACAGTCGAAAAAAAAACTTCGGAAAATTTTAAAATAAACCACCAGCAATTTTTTATTTAGATTTTTTTATATTAATTATGACTTGGCAGTAACATCAGTCTAAACACGAAAACATTAGGTATGTTTTTGCCATCGGCTCGCTAAGAAAACGGACCACCAGCCGGTTGTAGAAGAGTCGGCTTTGGAGCCAACTACTGAAAAAGTTCCTATGTAAGAACACAGATTACATTTACTAGGTAAGGATAAATAAATAAATATACTTGTCTTTGTCTCTTTTAAGCTCAGAATAATAACCTACAAACAATTAACGCTTGAATTACGATCCTCGGTAAATTCTAAGATCAAGCTGTGCTCTCAATTAAAATACAGACTAAATTAACGGGTAACTGGAGATCCTGCAAGGCAAATTGCAATTTAATATTTCACGTGCACAATGTAATTCTTATTAAAAGAATGAGAAGGAACATTAGTAGAGCTGTGATCTTATAATTCATAGAATCTTCACTTATTATGAAGAATACGGCATATAATTCGCACTAAGCGGTTCGATTCTTCATTCATAATGCGAACAGCCAAGGCATGGAACTCCCTTCCGGCGTCAGTCTTTCCTGAATCCTACAACCTTGGGATCTTCAAGAGCAAGGCGAATAGACATCTATAGAGATCGCGTGCTTCATCTTCGGCCACATCATCACTTCCCATCAGGTGAAATTGTGGTCAAATGCGTATCCAGTTAACAATAAAATAAAACCATAGAAAAAAAAAATAATAGGCCCAATTCGTTAATTTTCAATCGATTATTACATAACATAAAGTAACACATTATTTAATTAGGTAATCGCGCCTTTTAACATGTTTAGGTAATTTCCCTGAGTATTTGTATAATCTCAATTAGAACCCAAAGCCAGAACATCTCATTAAAAATATAAAATAGAAAACATTTCAATAGAGTTCGAATTATTGAAGTCTCTATATTGTCGATATCGATTTTTTGTGTTTACTTTTAATACGTTTTAGAATTTGTCTACCAATAAGAATTATGCAGCGTCTTTCCGCAACGTTCATCAGGTTGTTCGTCCGTCTTCACTACTTTTCCAACCCGTCACTCGGGAATTCTGTGGGCGAGGCCTATGTTCAACAGTGAACGTCCTGTGACTAATACGGTGATGAACACAAGAATACCGTACGGAATGAACTTAGCTATTTGTAATATAAATAATAATAACATAATAAAAAAAATATTATAGGAGTCTTTAGGAAAAGAGTTAAGGAACATTACCTTTCCATTTCATAGTGTTATTCCGTGTATTATAATGTATGTTATACTTTATATTCGTATGTATTAAAAACATGTACTTATTTATGTATTTATGTACTTATTAGTATGTAGTTACATTTATATTCACTTAGGTTTTTTTTTAACAATCATATTTATGCATTTTTTTAGATTGTGCACGTCTTATCTGCCTCTTCCCGTCATGTCTCTCTTTCGTAGGTCTGCTGGAAGAAATTTCATTGTAGAAATAAGCAGAACCTGTTGTGTCGTCTCTATTATGTTGCATCTGTATGTTTTTTTCTTGTGTGCAATAAATGATAAATAAAAATAAATAAAAAAATTGGACATGCACACAGCGCCATCTAGTTCCAGAATACGCAACTATACACTTGTGTTCTGGATACCAGATGATTGATATACTACATAAATACATTTTTTGTTTATATAAATACTTATTCTAAATGAAAACATCCATAACTCGGGTACACATGTCCGTATTCATCACACAAAGATATATTGTGGTCAGAGTTGCTCACCACTATACCAAAAAGGTCGTCAATAAATAATCATTAAAATTCTGGGCATTTCAGTATAATATAAAATGAAATATACAGAAATGCACACGTGACAAGGGGTGAGTCCATCGCCGTTGAAACGTGCAACTCTATGGATGCTCTATAATGTAATCATCTGTGCTCAACTATGGTCTTATACTATGGGGAAACTCAGTAGATATTAATAGCGCTTTTAAGGCACAAAAGAAGTGTGTTCGAGCTATTTGTAATGCATGGTTTGATGATAGCTGTGTGCCTTAATATATTACCATTACCTTGCATGTATATTAGAGATATTTGCATTTTTGTTATCTCCCACCCTGAATATTTTAAAAAATGCAGCGAAGTTGTTCAGAGGCAGACTAGAGCTAAGATTATGAGTACATTATATAAGCCACTTGTTAAGAAAAATATTTAAGAGAAAAACGTTTTTTATATGTGTATTTCAATATTTAATAGTTCACCAAATGACATAAAATCAATGCATGGTAATAGGTTTAGAACGATACTGACAAAATGGCTATTAGATCATTGCTTTTATAGTGTTAACGAATATTTGGAATTTAAAAATTAAATTATTAGTCAATATGTCTAGATATAGATTCAAAATATATTTAATATTTGCATGTCTGCTTGCGGGCTGAATACAATGTACTTATTTTTACTTATTAAGATCATGTTCATACTGTATTCTTGCAAATAAACTTATTATCTTATCTTATCTAAAATCCGTTAGTCGTCTTTTACGACATCCACGGGAAGAGTTAGGCTGGTCCTATTCTATTTGAGTGCCAAAACTACATAGCCCTGGTTCTATGGTGCAATAATAACCCCTTACCACTCTGAATGTGATAAAAATATTTTGCGTTTTTTTTATATAACCTGCCCCATACCGCTGGCTTTATCTATAGTGTAGTGAGATCGTTGCACTCAATACACTTTACACTATTTATTATCTTCTATAAATATTTATAAATATCTATAAATATTTATTATCTCACCACAAAGAACGAGGTACATTGATTAAATAGTAATTGTTAGGTAAGTACAAACCCAAATTCCTGGTGTCTGAAATAGCTCCGAAACCTGTGCTACATTACAACAAGAGCACTGAGAATACATTATCTAAGTGATGCAGTAAGATGCTTAAAGTATATTATGTTGAAGCATGTGGATAGAAAGAAAGAAAGAAAGAAGAAAGAAAAACATTTATTCAGCTTACAATGGGCATGTACATGAAAATCATGTACATGTACATAGCAGTTATGTATTACTTTCTTACATATTATAACAAACTTTTTAAAGTTTTTTGCATTAACATTAAAGTGTATAGTTTTTATAGGTTATTCATTTAACACGTTCGATGTAGTAGCATAACTTATTAGTAATCTGTGGTAGTAGGTACTGTAGTAGGGCATTGCGGTTTCCTAAAAAAAAAAAGTATATTTTTTTTATTATTGGATGGTAGTATTGCTGTTTGCTATGGTACTACGGGTCATTATGCGGTAGTAATAGAATTGAGTTAGTATTACGGTGTTTTTTTTATATGAACGACGGGTTGGTACTTGACCTCAATCACACCTGATTGGGGGACTGGCTACCTTATATCTGACAACCGGAACACAACAATGCTATTAACAATGCTGCTTGGCGGCAGATTTAGATAAGATGGTGGTAGCTAGCCAGGTGGACGTTTTAAAATACCCTACCACCAACCAAAGAAAGATTAGAGGAAAGGTTAGGCGAAGTTCTTCTCATCAATAACACGTAACGTTGGAGTTACCTTTATTGAATCTTTGATGAATGAAATCATGATGAAATTCAATTCTGAAATACAGAAACACCTAAATTACTCGCAATTCCTCGTTACATCAGCGAGGTAATCACTTTAATAAGAAATTATCTTATCTAGTATAAATTAAAACAATTTTCATTTCATTCTTAAGTAAGAGCGTATTTCCATTCCGTCCCCTGCCTTTTCTTTTTTTTACATGACTATGTAATAGCATCTTTTAATATCCATTTTGATATTAATCTCTGATCTATCAGTTGCTTCAATGTCTCTAGAGTTCACTGGTCCCCTAAGTTGTTGCAGGGAATTAGAATCAATCAAGTCAGATCGATATTGACCCCTGTGTTAAGTTAATAGCCCATGAGACCAAAGTCAATGGGCCCGCATTTTTTATCACGAACCCAGTTGAATCTCTTTTAAAGCTTGTCAATAGAATTTTTAAAAACCTCGCAAAGTACAATGGAACACATGGACTGACAATTAAAATGACGGCGGTGTAAAAAAGTTTTTATTTAATTTGACAAAAATATTCTGATAAATATAAATAATTACCTACATCGCTCTTCTAGAGCGAGGCCTAGAATAATAAGAAAATAAAAACACGGGAAATAATTTAAATATCACTAAACGGCATAAGACAATGTTAATAATAATCTAAAACACTGTAATGTCCCGCGTCTAAAAACCCAGAGAACAAGAGATGTTTGACCTCCCTCCCTCTGCCGTAGTCTATTGTTTTCGAGCACCCTTCTCTGTGTACCTTGAAAGTAAAGTCCGTGTAAATTTCACTGACGCAATGCAACTCTACGTGGCCGGCGTATTCGCCGTCCCTTGACATTAGACTCCTGTAGTCCGACGAACTGTGCATACAAGAGCCATACGATCTGTCGCCGATAATGAAGTCTTTATATCGGTGCCAGTTCTCCACTACCCGTTCCACGACCCGCATCCTTATTTCCCTATGTCGCTCTTGGTTACCGTACACACAAACGGAGACCGATCTGAAGAGGCAATTCCCGTCGCCCCTGATTGGTATAACGCGACGCGCCATACGTCGTTTTTTTTTCTAATCCTCTTCGGTTTCCGTCTCACCGGTTTTTTGTGAGCGGGTTTCCGATATCGACACATTGATCATCCCTATTTTAACGCGCGCACAGCTCTACAAACCCACTTATCAAATTGGCGTTTGTGAATAATTTGCTTTTTTTTCTCACTCCGAGGGTTTACGCTGGCATTCCTTTGATAAACGTTTGAAAAACGAACAAGCTGGCTTCACTAATGTTTCGTTCAGTGATATATTGCTACGGTTTATTAAAATATGAGAAATAACACTTAATTTTTCAGTGATAGTTTGAAATTTGTGACACATTGTTTACAACATTGATTGAGAGGTTTGACAGCTTTGCTTTTTAAAAGAGTTGCTAGTGCAAAAAAATAATTTTCTCGCTCTTCGTTTTGTGGCTTAGTGTCTGCGCTGACACGATACTTTTTGCATCGGCTATCGGCGATTTTGCGACTGCATCGCCTAATCGCCCGTAATCACTGCATCGAAAAGCTGAGATCTTCAACTTTTTAATTATGGGAGTCGGTCAAAATTATGTCTACACTGAAAGAGGACTAACGAAAGAGATATACGATGCGAATGTGGATGGTAGTGTTGCTAAGGAATACCACGGCGAACGTACCATGATCAAATCGGGGACGTCTTAAAGGAAGGCCAAGTCAAGAGTACCCTAAACCGACGAGCATATATGAATAACCTTATGAGAGTGAATGAAGCAAAACAGATGCGTCAGGATCGTAGCAAGTCTGTGGTCTCTGCCTACCGCTACGGGAAACAGTTAAACAGGCACTTAACTTCAAGTATGACTGCGGTCACATTTAAATCCAATGTGAATCAGTCATAAGCCGCGCCACCACTAAGAGACCCATGTCGCCCTATATCTTGTCTCAATTTAATCCAACCTATCATGTCGCCGGAAGAGGTAGTGTTCTTCATTGTAGCACATGTAATTATGGTTAATGTAACAAGGTGACAAGGAACAAGTTCCACTATTTCGCGAAACATGTAAAGTCTGACAATGTTGCCCGATATCTGCTGGGCATCATGTCTCTTGACAAATGTCGCCTAATGGAGACGCAGCTTTACGTCCCCACACTGGTTTGGGACATACTCCTGGTGGTGGCCTTACATCAAACTAGTGGCTAATTGCCCTGGGTTTATGTCGCGCGAGACAATATTGGTCCGGCTCATTCGTTTGGACGAAATATACAACTCTCACTTCGCGTCGCGCGCGACAAGCTACGTCATTCTACGAGGACAGGACCATTCAAAGTGAACAGAAGCACTCATATAAAAATCTCACTATGGCCATCCATAGAAGGTTACTTAACATTGTTAATCATTATCCTCTTGCCCTGGTCATGCTAATATAAAACGTAATCCCACGAGTGATTGCAAAAACTGAAGGGCAATTCTCATAATATCTCGTATTACAATTACAGTCAAAATTCAGTTTGGATCCAGTCTCGATCTCCTAAATGTCAAATACGACACTAAATATAAAGATTCGTAATGTAATTATATCGAAATATGATCGAAAGTTGAACAAGGCTCTCACTATTAATTGTTCAGTATTGCCCAGCTGAAGTGATATAAGTAGTTTTTTGACAAATGTGAAAGAGAATAAATAGAAGGAAGCAAGCGCATATTTAACGAACTGTAAATTTTTTTAATCTCGAACTTGATGTTAAAAGCTTTGTTCAACTTTCGATCACATTTCGATATAATCACATTACAAACCTTTATATTGTAGTACGAGAATGACATATTTGACATTTGGAGACCGAGACTAGATCCGAACTGAATTTTGACTGTAATTGTAATAAGAGATATTACGAGAATTGCCCTTCAGATCGCAAACAAATATACCTTTACACAACAAAAAATATAACAAATATATACGAGATAAGTAGATACCAAAATGTTCTGAATATTTTGAAATGCTTTCGCCAATTTGTATTATCTATTAGAAACAATTGACCATAATCGCAATAAAATTACGCTCACAATACCCGTATATGTCAATCCAACCGTGAGATATGATTTAATGGATGCAATATGAGTTAAACCTCGTCGAATGAGGGTTCCGCGCTCTGGGGTAAACTTGATTATACTCGGCAATTTCAAAACGAAAGTGATATTGTTCATACAAAAGATAGGATATGCACTAAGGTGATCTCTTTAAGAAATCCCTTCCATCCAAACAGAGCAGGGTTTAGCAGCAAATTGTGTGCAAAAGAAAACATCAATATAACGAATAATAAATGACATAAAAAGAAACGAACGAACAAGGCCTTTTAACTATTTACAAGCGAATATAATAATATTGGTATCGGCGCTGACTAAGCGATATGCGTTTATATTGCAATATAAACGCATACTGCAGTAAACCATTACGCTACGGTTAAACACCGAAATAAGGCGTGGTTATCAATATACTACAAGATAACCAAATAATAACTTACATTAAATACAAATACATATAACTACAGCGAAAAATATACATAACATCAAATATATAATACAAAACTACAATACATATAATAATATCACGAAAGATAGGAGAGGTAATGCTCTTCCATGGGGGGCCGTCCTGCATTTATCCTTGCAGTTTAGGTATTCCACATCATAGCGGCTTGAACTTAGAAGGAGTGAAGATTTTGTGATGCATAATCGGTTAGGAACATCAGGAGGGGGAGTAAGGAAAGGCGGGAACACAGGTAAACAGGAGCTGCGGGATTTTTTAGAATGATAAGTAGGAAGGAGAGGATTTCGCATTGCGGCGAGGTCCGATACTTATTTCGTCACTTATTTAAAATCATTTTGCCTATTGTTTTAAAGATCACCTAACTAACTTCGTTGCTCATTAAAAATAAGATAAGGTTTACGATTAAGTTATTTTTAATGAGCAACGAAGGCGGTTAGGTGATCTTGAAAGCAATACTTTCAAGATCACCTAACCGCCTTCGTTGCTCATTAAAAATAACATAAGGTTTACGATTAAGTTATCTTTAATGAGCAACGAAGGCGGTTAGGTGATCTTGAAAGTAATACTTTCAAGATCACCTAACCGCCTTCGTTGCTCATTAAAAATGACATAGGGTTTACGAATCGTAATCGTAATTGAATACGTAAATAGAATATGATGGGATCAAAAGCGTCTTCAAGCGGCTTGATTAAATGTAGGGACACACCTGCGGAAGGTACTGCGCCGGCACTTCGGCGACTCAACTATCGGTCGTAGTATTCGGTTGGCATGACACACCAAACGCACTAGTTCAGCGCGTTACGCGACGGAAAATACGTAGCGCCGTCGTCTTCTGTGTCGGTGTGGTCACAAAGAGATGAAAGATACTTGCACTGGAAGAGAGCGGTCTTTGCTTTGAAAGCGCGCGCTGAAAGTTCAACTACGCTGGCCGAACATGCAGTCGCGTAACGCATCGCGTGATATGTTACTATGCAAAATAGATTGAAGACGTTTTCGCGGAAACAGTCGCTAGACGAAAGATTCGGCATTGCGCTGAATGCAGCGTAATTTTGGCTGATGTGTCATAGGTTACTTGCGAAACACTGCGAGCTTATTCAGCCGAATTTTCGGCGCTGTACCTTCCGCAGATGTGTCGCTACGCTAATAATTGGTTGTCAAGCGCTACCATACAGCCAGTTATTTCACATATATTCACAGATTAACTGTTGCTATCGCAACTATCTTGTTATTTACTATAGAAATGTTGATATTGTGTGGGGGTAAAGAATCTTTTGTGCGCGAAACCTACTCGGCATTTATGGCATTCAATACTATATTCAGTGGAAGGTTTTCTGATATTTCTTACATAGTGATAACCTGAGAGATTTTTCAAGTGCAATACGGTTCATTAAAAACATTTCTTTGTTCTGGTTCTCTGAACAAGTAGAGATGGAGTGGCTACTGTTTCCTCTCTATTGTCATGTCGTGTTGAATATAAATGTCTGAAAAAAAAAACGTGAAACGGTGCGGGACATAACAAAAATTGCTTGCTGAAACCTTGTTGGATCACCGAGAACAGGGGTTCTGGTGAAGTATTCAGCTTGGTATCACTTTCTGGGAGAGAGTATGGGCCATAATCGACTTCGCGGGGCCAGTGCGGATTGGTCGGTTTGTGTCAGACTTAGCCACCTGACAGTGCTTTTAAGCCCCTATAGGCCACTGGCTTAGCTTTATTCCACAGGGCGTTCCATTCAAATACACCATTGTGTATCATTGCTTCTATTTATTATTTATTCAACACATTATTACATATAATAATAATAAATATCCTTAGATATGCACACAATTCCATCTAGTTTCACATTAAGCAACTATAGGCTTGTGTTGTGGATACCAGATGGTTGATATACTACATGAATACTTATTATAAATGAAAACATCCATAACTCGGGTACACATGTCCGCATACAACATATGCCCTTAGCGGGATTCGAACCCGCTTGTTGGTATAGTGGTCAAAGTTTCTAACCACTACACAAAACCTTTATTGATAAAGTCTATATTGATTAAAATTTAATCAAATGCATTTCAAGAGCATCTGTATCAGTTCCATCCCGAACAAACTTTTTTCATTAAAATTGTTTTAAACTTTCTAAAGATAATTGAGATCTTAACACATCTGGAGCGCGTATAATTTCGGAAAGGTTGAACGTAAATACTGTACGACAGACGGCTTTCTCAGACCAGACAGGCGGATTAACTGAGACTAAAGTCCGACAGTAGACGGAACCCTAGAAATGGACCATTTTATGCTTGCAATGTTGATTGACGCTGGAAAAATATGATGAATATTTCAATTGGCTATCAATGTATATTGAAAGGTTATCAAGCGTCGACTCAATATTGGCTAGGCTTACAATATCGCCTGGATATGCCACAGGAATTTTTGCCTGTCCATCGCCGACTCAATAGCCTCTGTGAGTACTTTTTATTTTGAGAACCACATGTGTTTGGTTTGGTAACAGAATTTCGCCATTCGTTATTTTTCAACGCGATGGAATTTAAAATTCTTTATTTTTATAACAATATGGATGAATGTTGATTTAAGGAACAAATATCGTTTTAATGAAAATGTATAGATCATTAAATGCTACATTCGCTTTTTGATACGTAAAAAGAATAGAAACAATTCGTCTCTTCCCGTGGGTGCGTAAAAGGCGACTAAGGGACTTTGCGCTCGCTAAGTTTTTTTTTTCTTGTTTTTGTTAATATGCCGAACATTCGCACTAAGCGGTTCTACTCTTCATTCATAATGTGAATAGCCAAGGCATGGGACTCCCTTCCGAAGACAACCTTGGGATCTTTAAGAGCAGGGTGAATAGGTATCTACTGAGATCGCGTGCTTCATCTTCGGCCACATCGTCACTTCCCATCACGTGAGATTGTGGTCAAAATCAAAATCAAAAATGTTTTATTTCGTAAGTTATAAGAATAACATTTGAAATCGTCATGACATACAGTTATCGCTCATTCACTAGGCAGTCTCCCCAAAGAAGAACGAGCAAGAAACTCCGGGGTTGCTCTTTTTAAATAAGTTAATACAAATATAATTTGAAATAATTGTAAAATTTATGATTCGACAAAGAAAAATAAGAATAAAATATACTGGATATGGCCGAGAGCGCTTCAGGTCCACGCATTCTTGTCATCCAGATAGTCAGAAATTTTATACCTAATAGCCTTTGGCGCATAGTTTCCGTTTAATGGTTGTTTTAAATTTATTTAAAGGCAAATTTTGAATGTCTACCGGAACCTTATTATAAAAGCGTATACATTGTCCCTTGAATGACTTAGTGACTTTATGTAAGCGACTGCTATGGACAGCAAGTTTATTTTTATATCTTGTATTAACATTGTGTATTTCACAATTTTTCCTAAACAAATGCAGATTCTTTCTTACGTACATTAAATTTTCGTAAATATATTGCGATGGTCAAACGCGTATCCAGTTAACCATAAAAAAAAAGAATCCTGTGGGATCTTGATTTCTTTTCCTATCGAACTATATGAGTGTAAGCGATTTTCAACGATCTTTGGATTTTGATACGGGGTAATTTGGAAAAGGAACGACGTGGGCTCTCTAATTTAATGGCCTTAGAGGCTGCGAGCTGGAGTGGATGTCTAGAGGTTACTTGAAGTTGAAGTTTCTCGGATGTTGACTCGGTAAACTATGATAATATCGTTGATATAGAATGTAAATATTTCGGGGATTCACCAATTAAACAGTTCCCCACTAGGCCAAGCCTGTATTTTGCAATCTTACGCTAGATAGTCGATTTTATTTTATGATAAAAATAACATGTTTTTAGCTTAATATTTACTGGTGGCAATTTCGTAGGCGGTGGTAACTGGATATATTGACTGACAGAAAAATGACTAAGATCTCACTAACATTATAAATGTGAAAGTTTGGATGTTTGTTTGTTGTTCAATCACGGCAAAACGGATGAACGTATTTAGATGAAATTTCATATCTAGGCAGAACATACCCTGGATTTAGACATAGGGTAGTTTTTAGCAACAATTTAAATAAAGTAATTCTTCGCATTTGTAGCCGCGGGCGGAAAGCTTGTTTCCAATAAATTTAAATTGACATTCAACAAATATTATCAACACAATATTGTATGCTGATATGATAAAACTGTACGCCAATTGTACTTCGCTATAAGTTCCATTGTACCAATTTTCTGGTTAAAGTTCGTAGCCCAATAGCCTCCGTGAACAGCACGATATCCCCAGAGTTCATCTAGTGTGGATGAGTGCCTAACATAACGAAATGTGTGTAGCAGTTTCTTCGCCGAAGCAAATTCGTTTCTTGTGCCTATTAATTTGCAATGCCTGCAGTCAGCCCGCCGAACTCAATTGCGTTAGGAATTGTTATCGTTTACGACGTCAATGCACTATTCGTCCTTGTTATATCGTAACATAAAGACACGGACAGACAGTGCGTTGCTATCGCTACAGCTTGGATTTGGCGATGGAACCCATGAATATAGTCCATACCAGAGTTACAACCAAAGCAAAAATCTTTCGCATCGCTTCTATGTATTCCAATTGCAGGTTCTCAAAGTTGGTCTAAGCACTCCTTCTGGATGTTCTCATTACCACAGATTCCCCAGTGTCCAGGTACAATTGATTTCAATCATTATTCACTGCAATTACGTCTTGGGGCGGAGCGGTTAACACAATATTACTAACCCTAGAGCGCAGACAGCGATTCTAAAGGTCTCTACATTTCGATAATTTTCTCTGTCACTGATTTATAAATCTTGTAAAGTATTAAGAGTCCGACAATTATTTATAATAAACATCGCACTAAAAAAGCACTAAAAGCTTCCATACAGTATTGATACTACTAACGAAAGACGAAACGATATACTAACAACACAGAAACAAAACATGCATTTATTACAATTTACGTGTTCGTAGGACCACTTCTTTACAGTAGATTAAATGCGAAAACGGCCAATTACCACCTTACTGTCATAATAAGAGACTACAGGAAGAATTTCTTCAATACTTACCCTACGAGGATACAGATAAGTTATTGACTGACTTGAAGTTGTCTTTAAGCTTTATTCTGTACATCTACTTTATTTATAGATCTTTAGTTTGTACCTATGATGAAAAAAAAAAAAAAAAAAACCTATATCATTATTTTATTTAATTACTCACATTTTTATTTAGCTTAAAATTACTTAATTCCTTTAGTTTAACTTCTAACACTATGCAATTTAGACTCACTAACATAACTACTCGTATATTACTGAGGATTGTTTTATTGATACTTATATAATAACAATAATGTAAAAGATAACCATTGTCGATAACATAATAAGAATCACTAATTGGCCATAAGTTTGGTATTAGTTTACTATAATATAATTTCTGCAATAATGCTGTTGATTCTATCTAAATAAGTAAATAAATAAATAAATTTAAAGTTATAGAAGCCCCAGCTTTTAGCTTAGTTGCAATTAAGTATTATTATATACATTTTATATATTTTAATGTACCATTTAAATTAATAAACGTATTTGATTTGATATTTGATTTAGGTCAGTGTGGCTCGGATGCTGTGAGCTTTCCTCTCGACCCTGTTTCCTGGAACAGTTTACATCCGGGAACAGTAATTGGAAATGTGTCCAAAATGTTAGTCCAGTCGATGGATACAACAAGCATCGATGACGACAATATGCCACTAACTGCAAATTCGGAATTTCCATCGGAAATTGTATATGTCGTGACTGGCAAAATAACGTAATAATTTGCAAGTTTTGGTGTGACCTTTTCACTTGGGTAGGTCCTGCAGCCGTTCCACCTTCGCCTGCGTGGAATAAGTTTATACATATGTCACGCCTGTTTCCCGTTGGGGTAGGCAGAGACCACAGACTTCCACTTGCTACGTTCCTGACACACCTCTTCTGCTTCCTTCACTCTCATAAGGTTGTTCATACATGCTCGTCGGTTTAGGGTACTCCTGACTTGGCCTTTCTTTAAGACGTCCCCGATTTGATCATGGTACGTTCGTCGTGGTCTTCCCCTACCAACACTACCATCCACATTCGCTTTGTATATCTCTTTCGTAAGTCTTCTTTTATTCATCCTCTCCACATGTCCAAACCATCTCAGCATACCTTTTTCAATCTTTGTCACTACATCTTCATTCACACTGCTTAACTCCCTAATTACACTATTTCTGATTCTATCTTTCAAAGTCACCCCATTCATACTTCTCAATGATCTCATTTCCACTGTATTTATTCTACTTTCATTCTTCTTTTGCCATACCCAGCATTCACTCCCGTAAGTCAGTGTTGGAACCAGCACCCCGCCATGCAAAGCCAGACGAGCTTTTTTGGACACATTCTGGCTCCTGGAATAAGTTTATATTGCGGATATATTTAATTTATTTATCCCTAGATATATTTAATTTAAATATCATATGTTTTAATCTAGGCTATGTTCTATCTGTACACCAAATTTCATCCTAATCCGTAATGGTTGAGCAACAAACAAACGTCCAAACCTTCGCATTTATAATATTAGTTACATTAATTTCATTTTGCCAAGCAAATTACCCATTAATTTATTTCCTTTGTAGTTTAACTGACATAATTAATACATATTTTTATTTAATGACATTCATCATAGTTAAGAAAATTGAGTCTAGTGCATCTTTTTTTTTTTTTTATATGAGAGGGCGGCAAACGAGCATGCGGGTCACCTGATGGAAAGCAATCACCGCCGCCCATGGACACCCGCAACACCAAAAGGGTCACAGATGCGTTGCCGGCATTTGAGGAAGGTGTAGGCTCGTTTCTTGAAGGTTCCAATGTCGTACTCGTTCGGGAATACCGCTGCCGGAAGTCCGTTCCACAGGGTGGTCGTACATGGTAAGAAGTTTTTGTAATCTCCATGCAATTGGAATTGTTGTTATTGTAAATTGTGTGATACATAACAAACTAATAATCTATGTATGTTACGACTTGCATTGGTTACTTTTCATTTTGTATGCCATTTGGTGGATATCCAGCTATTATAAATCATTTGCGATCATAATAATGTATCACATAAATAAATGAATATTAATATAATATTAATTCTTATCCAATTTAAATACTTACGACTTAATGTACTATATCAAAATTGCTCTTTACAGCATTTTAATTAAGTGAACATATTACAGAATATCACAGATTTAAAACTACTCGCTAGTTTGATATATCAGGTGAAGTGAAGCGTTGTTATTACTCGAATTTGATAGATTGCTATTGAATTTATGTAATAACGGTACTGATAATAACTCGTTTGACACGGTTAGTTGATGTTAAGTGCATTTGCGATAACGTGTAAACCGCATCGGGGCGGTAGGTGACAGCACACGACACCGAGCGACAGCGGTTTGCGGCCATGTCGAGCAGACTATATAGTTGAGACCGCAGCAAATTCTTATTGAACTGGGAACCAATCGCGCTAAGATTCAAAACCAAAAATGTTACGTTAGGCACGTTTCGTATCACGCTAATATTTTGAACGGAAATTAGCTTAGTAATTTTTAATACTCGTGGTAAGCTCTCTACGTTATATGTTATAATTTATTGCACACGAGTATACACATGAATAAGAAAAATCGATTACTAGATTCAGGCTGTACAAAAGCTGTTAACTTATCTAAAAAGAGATTTCTTCCAGAAAGACCCTGAGAATACTGAGTGTTCATAGAGAGAAAAAAGAAAAACGAATTAAAATCACATAAAAGACTATAAAATACTAATACTTAAAATATAATAAAATTATAATATAATATTAAATAAAATACGTAAAATGAAATGAGGAGTATCTATATATATATTAAACAAATAAGTAGTAATACACACATGCACTAAAGAAAAAAATCTACAATATAAACCTACATAATATTATTAATTATGCATATCAAAAATTTTCTATTTCTAAATATAAACGTTTATATATTATTATTATCGTAGTCTGGATTTATATGTTTTTGTAAGTTTTTATTCAAATATATTTGTACTACTTATTATATTTATATACCCATCTCGATCCATTAATTGTTGTCGTGTGTCATATACCTTACAACACTCACGGCAATCTAACGACGCTTAAATTTTAAAAATTAGGTAAGGCGATCTATTATATATAACTATAAACTCAAACGTGTTATGTTTGATATTTTAAAAGAATATGATTATGACAGTGCTGAGGGTCTTCTTTGTACGACTGCTTGATTTCTGTAGTCCTAGTAGTGGTAGCAATGCTTCATCGCATTTGTATACATCAAGTATGTGGTATATAATAACACATCTTAGATAACAATATTATTTAGATAATAATATTAACTTTTGTTAATTGTGCAATAAAGAGGATTTGATTGAATGATTGATTATATTTCTCATTACATAACAATAGAATACTTTCTTTGGTTGTTTAAAATAATAATTAATAAATATCTTTCGCTTTGGTTATTCTTCTTTTTATTTATGACTGAGCAATCGTTGGTTATAGAAATTGTTAAACTTATAAGCTAGTTTAAGTTTTGGTGTTTTTTTTTTAGGGTTAACTTAAAGTAAAAAATTTGAAATTTTCTCTTTGATCAATTATGTCAACTATATCATTGTTTTGTTTAAATAAAAACTAAGACTATTTTTGGGAAGAAACTGCCTACTGTAACACAGTGAAAACTAGTACAGTTGGCAGAACTTCATTGTTAAAGTGCTGATATATACATGAAATAAAGAGATTTATTTATTTATTTATTTATTTATTAACTTTCTCCTAAAATACACGGTCACTAACGAAATGTGAACAGAATGACCCAATTGTTAATTGACGGAGTCTATTAATTTATCTTGCAGCTATCGCTGCAAATGTCTACGGCATCAATAATTTAAACGCCTATTTCTGAGCTCGGGGGAAATGAAACAAAGCAGTCTGTTACAGCGGGAATATATGCACACAAGCCAGAGGAAAAACATTAAATAAAGCTCTTTGATGTCGATACCAGCTGTATCAGAATTCTCTTTAATGTAGATTTTGGATTAAATACAAATATAGGTACACTTGTTTCATGACAGGAGAAAGGAAATGTTTTATTGTTGTATTGAGGTCATCGTTATGGTCAAGGAAAATAAGTGAATCACACGTAGAAATAACAATACAAATATAACGTCACGACCTTCATCCCAAATGGGGTGGTCAGAGATATCCCAAACATTAAGAATTTAATGCCTCAAACCACATCCACGGTTCAACTTATGAAATATACAGAAATGCACACGTGAGCCCATCGACGGTAATATGTGCAAATCTGTAGATTTTTGGTGTTGGAAAGCCCTTTAGTCGCCTCTTAGGCCCGTATTAATAAATGGTTCTTGAGATTGAGATCGCGTCTCAGTCTCAAGACCATTTTTTCTGGTGCTGTTTTAATATGCAACAGATTCTCAAGCGTCAACTTGAGGCCATGTCAATCTTGAGAACGGTTTATTAATACGGGTCTTAGACACCCACGGGAAGAGATGGATTGGTTCTATTCTTTTTGTACTTTCCGAAACCACACAACACATTTAGTCAATATAGTTCAAATTTCAATTCACGGTTTATCATTAAAAATTATTAGTGTCGTAATTGATTGTGTTTCACCACCTTAGCGTACTGATGATCTGATGAAGTACAGTAAAGTCATATCTTTATTTAAAGCCGGTAGTACATCAGACCCCTCTAATTTTAGACGTATTACAATACTACCGACACTCAGTAAAATCTATGAAAAAATTATATTAAATCAGTTGTTGACTTATTTTTACAGTAACAATCTAAAGTCATATAAGCAATTCGGTTTTATTAGGGACCTCACGACAACCGATGCAAGTGTCTAGAGTTTCTTGCTAGTTCTTCTCAGGGGAAAATTGCCTTTTGAACATCTAAAATCTGACTATTTTAAGTGTACCCTGTGTACCTACAAAATAAAGCATTTTTGATTGATTGATTGATTGATTGGATCAGGGCAATCAATTAGTATATCTATGTTATTTAAAATTAAGTAACTATATGTCTTGAATTTCAAGTAATAACTAATGAAAGAATGCCAACAAACAACAGAAATTACAATAGGTAGTGAAAGATAAACAATGACATTTTACAGAAAGTGGTAGTAGACGTCGTAGATACAATTAGGTTACTTACCACTGTTGGAAACGTTGTTTGCTGAAATAAAAACTTCACTGATTCCACTGAATTTCTTTGTATTTCTGTATAAAAAAGCAGACCGAGCTATCATTGCTATTCAAAATGTACAAAAAAAGAAGTTAGTGCCATTCCTTAGTGTTACCAACATAATTACTAAAAGCGATCTCTTCCAGACAACTTTTAGCAAAAAAAACAAGAAATCTGTAATAGGCTGGTTTTGTAGTATTCTATAACAATATCAATACAAATTACGTGAATAATATATACAGTTACATACAAGAAACCTACGTACTTCTACCCAAAATATATCTATATACTTAGGAACTAATAAAATACAAATTAACAAATAAATAATGATTTATAAATAAGCGATAACAATACAATATAGAACAAAGAAAAAGAAACAAAAAATTCGCCGTCATCTTAATAAATAACAGTAGGTATGAAAAGTAACAAGACAATAGATTAAAGCGCCAGGAAATGCTCTTTGCCATGAAATGACGAATAATATTCTTTGTTATTTTCAAATTGCTTCGGGTAAAGTATTATTGAATTTACAGAAGACAAGAATTTTTGTTATATGTTTCAGTAAGAGCCTCGTCAAGCGGCAATTATACAGGTTTGAAAACAAGGAGTAACATGATTTTAATCGTGCAAAATATATTTAAAAAAATTAGTTAAACTGCATTCAAAACTTTTATGTAAAGTCGCTTGCCTCTGCCACAGGAAGGAGAGTAATGTTTTTCGAGTGTATGCATGTATGTAGATTTCTATGTTACCTCATGTATTCTAAACTGCGTGATCGACTTTGAAGTGCTAGACATTGCTAGATTTATCTTGAGACCCAGTGTTATAGGATACATTTTATAGTAAAAAAAAAAAACAAAATATGTTATGTGTTTTTTTTTTCAAATACTTACAATTTTATTAAATTAACAAGTTAAGTGTTTGTGTTTACAAAAAAAAATCATGTATTGGTTTAGTGTATCAACCACCTTGTATATGTCTCTTAAAAACACTAGCTACGCTGTACAAGAGAATTCTATAGAAACGCCTCAAGGACTTCTTCGACGCTAAGGGGCTCATTAAAAAGCAGTTTGGTCTTAGATCCAGACACTTGTGTGTCCAACAAGTGCACCGCATAACGAAGTAGGTACACTCACTCGAGGCTCACTTAGCGAAGCCGCATAAAGGGTGCATCATGCTTGAAAGAGCGAGACGCTTGTAGCGGGATAACCTACCCATAAGCAGATTGTTACATCTATTAGTAATATAAGCATTTAAAGCTCGAGAAAACCCGCCGAATAGTAATTTTGAATGTACCGGCGCTCCCTAGATATTTCGGCGTAGAGACTGCCTTGAATTAGCTTGGATCTCAAAATCCACCCACATGTGGTTTCAAGCGGAGGTATGAAGTCAACATTTCTGTTTTCTAGATCAAGCCATTGAAATCTACGAATCTCTCAGTGAATGCAAAGTTAAAGTATTTGGTTTAGTTTATTTCTAAATATACTAAATATTCACTGGAACTGCAGTGAACGCAAGGTCATTTTAATTACACTGCTACCGAAGACGTCTTTCCTTCAATTAAGTTCGTAAATTAGATAATCAAGCTCCTAGCCAATCAAGGAAATACCCAATAGTTAAGAATAGGTCACTTATGTAGGTATGTGTTAAAATGGAAAAGTCCTGAAAGAGAGTAGATTTAAATATGTAGGTTTATCGAAAATAATTGCAGGATGTGAATTAACAAAAGATTTAAAGGATTACTTTCAATTAACAAAAGATAATTGATGACAAATAATGTTTCACGTCTTTCTCATTATTTTGGAAAAATTAATATTTTGATAAAATGAAATTTATCGAATGCCGGCGAGTATATAGAATGCCGCATTCGTTTGTTTTATTTTTTTGCAGACATTGTACTCCTGAATGATTTAATTTTGTCCATCTAGCTAGTGAGGCACTTTGTGGTTGGTCTTACAAAATCTCATGGACATTTGTTGGAGTTTCCAAAATTAAATCCGACGTTAAATCCATTTTCCCACTTTAGCTTTATGTCTCGATTCTTTTACTTTTGCCCATTTCTCCAGTCCACCTTCAAAAACAAACGAAGATATTTGTTCCAACTTTTGATTGTCACTTAATTTTTACAAGCTTTTGTTTAGCTTCACCTGTTTCAGTGTAATCAAATCTTACAAAGTAAATTTGACGCACTTCACGATGTTCAAATAAAATTAAGCTTATAGCATTTCTTTCAACTCAAAATACATAATATCAGTTATTGTATTTCTATTTAAATAATACTAGGACTTAAGCATTCCTCTGTCAGTCAGTATGTCCAAGCTACTACAGAATCGGAAAAGGAAATGAAGCAGTGCATAAATTAAATTTTACGTACACATTAAGTAGATATGTAGCATGACAATTACAAGCATTTGTATTACCGAGATGGTATGACGATGGAGCTGACAAGAAACCACAGGAACTCCGTAACAAAAGAATTTTAGACTCGATTGATTAGTCATCAACTCATCACTGATAATCAGACCGTAAATGATATCGATGGACTTTCGTCTTTAAGCACAGGTATTTTTGGACTAGAAGACGTCACGCTGCACTTGTGGCATAATTAAATTGATTTAAAATATAAATAATTTCCGCCAGTCCATGGACTACAACTATATTGTCCTTGGGAACATCTCGCAAGAATGCTTTTGCTAGTTCGCCTTAAATCTGTGGAATGTTAACCACCAAACGCATCAACATTTATCTCCTAACGTGGTATTTCGGTTTTGGATGCCTGGCGACATACTTGACCTAATTGAGGAACCTATTATAGTTTGGGTGCACATGCTTCATATTAGTTGAGCGTACGGATTAGGCTAGTAAGTGGATGATTGATGTAAAGTACGTAATTCACTCTGAAATCCAGGGTGGTGGGCGTACTGGACCCCTATTATCGCCCTGCACTACTTCCCGATGTGTTCGGATGTCAATTATATCAGAGCTAGTGAAATAATCGTTGTGAGGCGTATGTGACCCTATATTTGAGGTCGAAACTATTACCCTTATCTCCGGGAGTGCTACTTAGACTAGGTTATAAAATATATCATATTATCGTATGCTACATTCATATGCAGCGGCAAGTTATACAGAAGGTCGAGGAGTACAACGTGCTTTTATGTCTTTCATTTATTATTATTATTATATTATTATAAACGAGCAGCATTACTGCTGGTATGTCTATGTCACAGTGTTGGAAGACTTTGGTTTGTGTGAACTATGAGAAAAGCTTTCGGTTCGATCGAAACATAGGTGGTGCTGCCGTCTCTCGAACAGTGTCATTTAACTATATGTATCTATCACATACACGTAATTATAATATTCTAAGAAGATGGACTGGAGTCGCACAATTGAGACCTGCAGTGTCACTTACAGATATTTTAACTTCACTATAATATTTTAACAATTAATTCAAAGCGCTCTACGTAAACGTTCTTTTAATTAAAGTTCCTGTTGATATACAAAATCTTTCTTTTAGTAAATTTAAAGAAAGTATAAAACAGAAACTTACTAAAAAAAACATATTATAAAATATCAGATTATTTAGACGAAAATCATCCCTGGACATGACTAGCTCGTTCGCATGCCAGGTTATTTCACAATTAATAATTATTGTGCGTTTTTGTAATATAAAACCTGTTTCTAAAAGAGCAACCCCTCTTGTTCTTTTTAGGGGAAGATTGCCTTTTAAACAAGCAATGGCTTAGAAAATATAAAATGTTTACCTATAAAATAAATCATTTTTGACTTTGACTTTAAAAATGAATATAATGAGTGGCCAACCCTAGCAGTCCGATTGTCAGCGGACGCCGTCGTCGCCCCAATATTTTGTCTATGAGTCGACAGGTTGAACCGAACGAAATAATGGAAACTTTACGCTTGTGATAACAAGGCTCAAATTCTAGTGGTTGAAGTATCTGTTTCGGACTAACTTGTGTACTAATCTGTGGCAAGGCTTTAAAAGCCTTTGGACACCGAGCTCAGCTATCAACGTGGTCTGAAAGCTTGCTATTTCATATCTACAAACGCTTCATCTACAATCTAATCTGCGCTACCGTTTTCCTTCACCTGCTCCCGAGTAGTGGCGGAAATAAGCGAATGTGAACCTGAGAACATATCATGCATGATATCTAAATTTGTTGCAAAACTTGCTTTCGCTCTTCAATTATTAGCACAAGCTTTGCTTAGTTTGGGGCTAGATGATTGGTGTAAGTGTCCGATATATAAAAAAAAAATATTAAAAGAAAAAAAAAATTTTTTTTTATTTTATAACAAAATTTTACAAACTTATTCTTGATTTACACAAAATTATCTAAGCAATAAAATTCCAAGAAACTACAAGTGAAAACCTAAACTTTATAGATTTGTATTCCGCTTATATTACAGAACAATGCTCAAAACATGACCTCTACGTAAAACTAGTTGAAAAGGAATAGATAAATTAATTTTTTTAAATAATACTCCGACTTTAACGGCCTAATTATACGGACTTAAGAATACTGTCTACGTTAGAACTGGATTTTGCCACAAAAATGATACTGGAGCCTTATTTATTAGCCGCGATCCATGGAACAATTCTATAACCCGCACTGGGCCAGCGTGGTGGACTATGGCCCATGCGCCAATATGAGGGAAGGTCTATATCCCTGCAGTGGGATTTGTTTTCAGATTATTATTATTCTTATTAACAATATTGTTATTTGGATTTTTTTTTTTTTTTTTATATGAGAGGGCGGCAAACGAGCATGCGGGTCACCTGATGGAAAGCAATCACCGCCGCCCATGGACACCCGCAACACCAAAAGGGTCACAGATGCGTTGCCGGCCTTTGAGAAAGGTGTCCACCCCAGAATAAGTAGGGCAGCCTGAGCGATGAGGGATTCTCCAGCAGTGCTGGTACCCTCCTGGGGTACTAACTCTTTAAATACCGCTACCATTCTGGAGAGAGACGGGAAGGTGGGCCTCCGGCGCCCTCGTTCACCGGACGAAGCGCAGTGGCAAAATGCCACTACTCAGACGTCGGTCTTCTGCGAGAGGGTGGTACTTCCCCGGTCGAGCCGGCCCATTCATGCTGCAAGCTAATAGCTTACAGCGTGGCTCTACCACTACAATACAATACAATACAATACAATACTACAATACTTTGGATCTGCACAATTATGTATAGAGAAATTATGTAAGAGACAGATCTCTTGCTTATAAATTATTGCATTCCTCTATAGAGCGGTTAAGAGTTTTATGATTAGATTGGAACATGCATATACAGAAATCATAAAGGTTATGTACTCAAAACGAAGGTGACATCCTCCTATTAAATTGGAGAAGTTATAAGAATAACATTTGAAATCGTCATGATATATAATTATCGCTAATTCACATGGCTGACTCTCCATAGAAGAACGAGCAAGAAACTCAGGGGTTGCTTTTTTTTAATAAGTATTTTTACATTATATGATTCGAAAAATAAAAAAAAGAAAGACTGATTAGAAGACTGAATATCGTCGAGCGGTTCATGTCTACGCATTCTTGCCATCTAGATAGAAATATTGTTGTCCGTCCATCATTTTGTGTTTTACGTCAAACATTTTGGTTTCACTTAAAAAAAATCTCGCCTTAACCATGACGCGGTTTAGATCAATCGATAGAAACCTCATTGATTAAAATCCAGCCGTTTTGTGTGTTTAAAGAATCATACATAGTAAGTAACCCCGAAAACAACCCTGATGTTGCTGTCGCGCAGTCAGGAATAATTTTATAGAATATAGATAGTAAAGATTAGAGTAAATTAAAGTATCATAGTGTCTCAGTATCTTGAACACGGTCCTCGTGCACGATAAATCAGATTGGTTGTTAGCGTCTTAAAGGTCAAGGTACCTACAGTCTGGTTAATAAATGAGGGTGGGTTTTGTTTCCCGTCCCCAGAGGGCTCATTAGGAGGGTATCTTAGGATACGCAGGTAAACTTCACTTGTTTACATCACTGTAGGAATTCCGCTTAGTCACCTCTTGTAGAAAGTTTCGAAAAATAAACTAAAGTATTCTAGTTTTTCTCGTTTCAAAACAAAGAAAAAATTTTATATAAGTATACCAAAAGTGGAATTTGATTTCAAACTATCTATGTCTAAACCGTAAAGTGTGTCAAGTAAGTTTTCATTCTTTCTTTTTATTGACATTAATTTTGTAATGTTCACAATTTTTGAACTTTGCAATTTCTTGCAAGTTGGGTTATTTAAAATTGTATAATTAATTAATAATAGCTAATTATAATTAGATATAATTAAATATTCGTTAAATTTTGCATGCTCAAAAGGCAGAATGTAATGGGCCTTATTTTTAATATTAAAACACCCTTGTGTACCCATATTCTGGCAAAATAAATAATTTAAATTTAAATTTCATACAAAATCGTTTGTTCTTTGAGGACCGATTCCACAAGGACATAAGAATATTTTAAAGGAATAGACAATAGAATTTGGTAATGTAGTTTAGAAATTATTACATATTATATTATGTATGACTGACCGTTTATTTGTGCAAGTGACTTAAGTTGATTCACAGCGATGAAACTAGGCGTGAATAAATTCAAGCTCACAACGGTCGTTTTACGATGTGACGTTTGCAAGTTCCAAATTAAACGCAGAATTCGTCTCTGAATGTCACTCTAATTGTTCTTTTCATAAATATGTATAGGTTCTAATGCAGCTTTTTCCGCCAGTATGTAGGTCTATTTCACATATTTTTATCAAAGCTGTCAAATGATAATTAGCCCTCAAGGAGAGATGAAGATAGATTTTACAATGCATTTACAATCTCTATAGAGAAGCACGTTCGACGCGCACCACCGCCAGCAGCACCCTGGGGCGCTTTCATGCGACATCGAGTACAGATTCGGTATCGCTACCGAGCGCGACAGCGTTATCGAATATGTCTGAACAGGACTTTTAAAAATTAAATATGTCAATTACGTTGGATATTTAAAGACCAAAATTGCTGTGTACAGCATTTCATTTAAATTAGATATCACAGATTTCAAATTACGCACAACAAAAAAGTAATCCGACTTCCGAAGCTTCTTTTACTGATATAGTATCGTAATCCACTTGGAGTTCCTGTGACTGATATAATAATGGTAAACCATGTAATGGCACATATTACAAACAAACAAACAAACAAAATATTCTTTATTGTAGAACAATAAGAAGCATAAAAAGAAATAAGAAAAAGGGGATAGTACAATTTGGCAGCCTTATCACTAAAAGCGATCTCTTGCAGGCAACCTTTGGGTTAGGAAGCATTATGTACATGACATGTAGGTAGCGTGCAAGGTAAACTAATTTTAATGAAATAAATAAATCACCCATATAAATACATACGTTCATTGAATACATACAAACACACATACATAATATATACATAATAATACATACATAATAATACATACATAATATATATAAAAAATAATACATATAATATATACCAATATTTGAATTTATACTAATTAAATAGAATAGTACGTAACTAAGCACACAGTAATTAAATGGAAGCACACAGAACTATTAGTTACATGACTGAAAATTTAGGTCGTTACCTATGAAATTGGAGATTTTTTCTTCGTTAATCATAATATGTACGAGTACCAACTCCTACGATTCTATAGCCATTCCCAAATTTGTTTTTTATTTGGAAAATAGAATATATTTTCAAGGTTTCACATGAAATATTTTTTAATGTCTGAGCTAAATCACATAATAAAAAAAACTTGAACACAGCTCTTTTCATGAGCTTCCCATATTACTTCTTAGACTTTTAAAAATTAAGACTTCCTATATTTAACTTAATGTTATCCGATAATACACACAAAGTTTAGCTAAATTTGGTATTGCCGTTCCCAAAAAAAATACAAAAAATGTTTGTATGGAGAAAACAGTCTTATTGAAATTCTTCATACAAAACGCCAATTTCATAGGCAAGGACCTAATACGTAATAAACTAGAATTAATGTTTAACCAGACATAATGCGTCGTGAATTTTAGTGTAACTAACTTCAAAATCCAATATGCCTACACAAAACTTGCAGTGTGAAGAAAGGCAAACCATCTGGGATCCCGAAGAGGGTGAAAAGACTCATTACGGCGGGGAGGGAACGCTCCGGGGGTGAAAAAAAATGTATATTTATTTGTATTTGAAAGCGAGGGCGCTCCGCTAGACGCGGAATGAGCAAGGAATTTATATAAGAATGTGTTTTTGGATGAGATTCACCGAATTAGTTTGCCGGTTATAAAGTTTTTCACTTTTATTTTCAAACGTTGCAATATTATAATAATAAGAATGTTTTATTCCTTTTGTTTTTGTGCTTGTTTAGGAAACTGCACGATTTGCGTCTTTTAAATTTCGAAGGTTATGTCTGTGGCACAGTTCAGCCAAACGGTCCTTTAACTTCAAACTTCAAGCGTTTATTTCAACGTAATTATACATGACATTATTTGTTGAATGTCAATTTAAATCTACTGGAATCTGTCAGTCGGTATGTCCAAGCTACTACCGCTTCGGAAAGGGAAATCATATGTGGCCAAAGAAGCGGCTCAAGAAACCCACAGGATCATTGTTGTCCTTTTTTTTTTAATAAAGTACCTATATAACTAATACAATTTTATAATTTTGGGGAGCTGATCGAAGTACACCAAGCGTGTTTGTCATTCAGGTAGTCACTAATTTTATAATAACCCTTTTTTGCAAATGTTATTTTGACATAATCTTTAAATTTTTTCTCAGTTAGATTAATGACATTCTCAGGTATAAGGTTATTAAAGCGTATACTGTGTCCCACAAATGATGTATTAACTTTGCTTAGTCTGAACATAGGGGAACTTTATTTTCGAATGCTGACGTATTTGAAATGATACTAAGTCATATTAGATGGAAATCGGTGAAACTGTATCGTAGATGTCTATAACACTGTTGGTTTGTTTTTTATCTATTCATTTTTCAGAATTTCATTCATTCAGAACGGTTTGGATTTTCTTTCGAATGTATATATGTAGATATGTATATGTGTGTATAGTTTTCTATGTTAGCTCATTATAGCCTAAACGTCTTGACCGATTTTAGAATTGCAAGGTGTCGATTGATTCGCTTTGATCCCTTGAGTATCACGGGATTTTATTTTAAAAAAATCCAACATGGCGCCCGCAAAATATAAAATAATGCTGTCTGGTCTTTTAAATACTTAAATTATTTCTACTCCTATATCTTAATCTATATTTATTCGTCAATACGAAAGGTACGATACAAGAGAACTGATATTGAGAGCCCGCATTTACAGAGATAGGTTATCTGAAAGTTTCCTAGGGAACTTGGTCCTGCACTGGGAGCATGACAGCCGCGACAAACATTTATTTCGTGCGAGATAATATCTGTCCCTCTCATTTGTTTGGACGAAATATATAACTATCCCAATTTCGTGTCGCGTCGCGCTCAACAAACGTTATCATGGTACGGGGGCTGGTCGATAGTTCTAAAGATCGTTTATGGTAGACAGTGAAATCTTAGATGCATTCGTGGTGCAGTTTTCGATTATCGAAGTTAAGGAATGTCTGGTGCGGTTTTCTTGGATGGATGGCTGACCATTCTAAGTGAGTGATGCTTGAATTCACACAGCGGAATTCTGCTATTTTGACATTGTTATTAAAGGGAAAAAATAGTGTCACTGTACTTTTAAACTTATTCAATATTATAAGTGAGCATTTTGACGTCACGTATCACGTCAGAGCAATATTTCAATTTATTCTGTATCGAAATCTTAATTTATCCAATGAGGACGCCACTGGACGGAATAAACCCTCGTAAGAACATTTACAACAGTTTAGGTTAACCTCAAAAAACTTAACAAAAAATTAACACAGTCGGTTACATGATCAAAGGTAGTATCTTATATGTTTAAGCTGTACCATCCTCAATTTTCTTAAAATGATAATCTAGACTTGAGGGTCATTTCAGGGAACTGCGGTTAGTAAAACTTTAATAAACCTCCCGCTATCATAATCACGTTGAACGAGCCTGTATGATTACTTATGGAACCGACTGTACTTCGCAATTATTTTTTTTCCATAGGAAATATTCAGTCTCAAACTTTATGACAAAATGGTTACTAGCGTCCCCCATATCGGTTGTATCATGGCGACATAACGACACTTCCGAGACCAGTACGAACATGCTGTTGATTTTTGGTTTTTTAATTAATTAAATGGTGTTGAATTACCTATAAATAAGTTCTTTTTTTTCATGAGATAAACGGTTCACAAAACTGGACACAATTTAAAATATATTTAGTCTTACCAACATTACGACATAATTAATTGAATGTATCCTACTTGATGTGAACACAGCATGCACACAGGTAAACAGTCTCAATACTTAAGAGTATAATAGGCTATTAACTATATCACTAAAACGATAGAAAAAGACCTATTTATAATTGTTGTACAAAGTGATGTATATGTATTAAGGATATACAGGGCGTCCCAAAGTTATGGGACATGAAGGGGAAGTACCTTAAATATCGTAGATAGTGAATTTTGCTCAAAGAAGACTTTATGTTATTTTTAAAAGTTAGTAATTCTGCATTCATAGATTTTCTAAAAATTATTTGCTTCGGCTGGGAATCGAACCGACTCAAATGTGAAAAAAAAAACACCCTACTTTTATGATGCCAATCGAAAGAATAGCTAAAAAATAATAACTCTGCCTAAGTAACATAGTATTTTAAAAGAAAGGAACAACGTGAAATTAATCATTTTAATCAAATAAAAAACATACATGAAACTGCCGTAGTCAATTAAGTAGGTATTTTTTTGTAAATTAATTAATTAAATGCTCAAAATGTGATCCCTCTTGTCTTACGCAAATCGCCAATCTTTTAATGAGCCCGCTGCCTGTTGATTTTCTAATCATTTTATGGTGAACACTCGATGTGATATGGCACAATTCTGTTTGCAACTTATTTACGAATAATCAATGCTATCTTTGGAATGATAATATCGCTACTTTTCGAACGTCGTCGGCAATAAATAACTTTCTTGAAATTTGACTCAATCATTTTATGTTGTTCCTTTCTTTTAAAATACTATGTTACTTAGGCAGAGTTATTATTTTTTAGCTATTCTTTCGATTGGCATCATAAAAGTAGGGTGTTTTTTTTTTCACATTTGAGTCGGTTCGATTCCCAGCCGAAGCAAATAATTTTTAGAAAATCTATGAATGCAGAATTACTAACTTTTAAAAATAACATAAAGTCTTCTTTGAGCAAAATTCACTATCTACGATATTTAAGGTACTTCCCCTTCATGTCCCATAACTTTGGGACGCCCTGTATATGTATTATTCAGTCATCCTCTCCACATGACCAAACCATCCCTGTAAACCTTTTTCAATCTATGGCACTGCGTCTTCTTACACACTACATAAATGTACAAATATTAAAGTGTACTAACATAAAGACATGGTAAATAGTATGTTTAATATTAAAAGTTATTCTATGTCATTTTAAAAGATACACACTCCGTCGACGTCTCGCCCCTTTGTGGCGTTGTTGGTACCCAAAGAGATGACGGCGTCTCTATGCCCCCTCAGCCTTTGAGTTCGCTTGTCTGCGTCTGTCTTGTGAATATTATGTGTACTTTTTAATGTTTCAATTTTATTATCCGACCGCGCCACGAGAGAGGATAATGTTTTTCGACTGTATGTATGTGTGGCACATCCTGTAGTCTGGAGCCGTGGAGTCGTTGGATTCGTCATAATTGCGAGAGTGTGCTAGGATATTTAATTAATTTGTCGCATTTTTTTTTCTAATAATCTAGTTATTGCACAAGCGATGCGAATTACCTGTTATTCCGCCTCCGTGGTTCAATTAAACAACATAGGGTTTACGAATCGGACGTCGCCGGTTCGATCCCTAGCGAGGTACTCGGTTTGGTTGGTGGTTGGACATGTTAATAGCATTGTTGTGTTCCGGTTGTCAGAGATAAGATAGCTAGTCCCCCAAATAAGATGGGGTTTAAAAGGTCAGTACGCTTCCACCTACGGCCTCACCTTCACTTAACATCAGGTGAGATTTAGTTCAAGTGCATAAAAAAAAACTTGTTTTTAAAAGAGCAACCCTTCGAATCTCTAGCTTGTTCTTCTCAGGGGAAAATTGATTATTTTAAGTGTACCATGTAGGTATACCTACAAAATAAAACATTGTCGACCTTGACTTTGACTATATGGAAATCATTATCCATGTATCAACAGATAATTATGGTATTTAAGTGATTTGAATTTAGATAAATGGAACACATTTTAAACTACAAAAAAGTACATGATGGCAACATTGGAAATCTCTCAGCGGCCGGCGTATACACGTGAACACTGGGTGTGTAGATTTTATATTATAAAAATAGCTGTAGATAAAACATGGTGGCCTAACTCCTAATAGAGTATTTACACGTCACACCGCGTGTCCTGACAAACCCCGGGAAATCCCAACAACTCCTATATCTACCTAAATGTATACGAAACACAGTTGGCGTATTACAGGCTACAGCCAACCAGTATGTCAAGTTATTGATTTTTTATTATTACAAGTTTTTAGGTTGTTTGCAATGTTCGTATGTTAGCAACAAAGTGCAGAGCGCGGCAAGCAAGTTGTCCTTCTGCAAAGCAAACCATTTTTCAATCACTTGTTGGCAGATACCAACAATCAGATGATTGAGCTTAATTTTGGCATACAATACACAACACAACACAATACAACACAAATACTCTTTATTGCGCAAAATAATTTACAATATTTTTTTATGATAACAATAGATCACAATTAGGCGGTCTTATCACTAAGAGAGATACTCTTCAGAGATAAGCTCACCTTTGTACACATTTTCTAACTGTAATCTGTTTGTATTTCTTGTTCAATAAAGAATAAAGATGACGCGGGAGATGACTGAAGATGGAACCAGGCTCCTTGATGCAAACTGCTAAAAGAGGCTTATGTTTTGTTGTTATGAGTATGTTTTATTTTCGACTTCTTAGTTAATTTTTTTGAATACAATCTTTTTATTTAACATTTACACAGACGCAGGCACCGACCGGTGCCAAAAAAATTTTTATACCGACAACACTCGCGGACGCCGATCGGTGCCCACGGACACCCGACTTTCAACTCTCAAATGTAATGATTATAGAGTTCCAATTCCTTTAGACTGTGTTTGAACTTGTTCTCTTTTAAATTCCGCATCCAATAATGTTCGCTATGTTATGTTACCTATGACATTTAGTCTGTATTTGCGAAAATAATTTTTTTCTCTTTGGGTGGGAGTATAGGCATAGAATTCCAACTACTGTTGGCTTAGAAACCTGCCATAGAGCTTCAATTCTCATAACAATTGATTGAATTACCCGTTTCTTAAGAAAAACATGAAATAAATCTGTACTTTCCGTAAAAATACCAATTATATCGTGGATATAGGGATACCTACATATTACAACCGTAACATTTTTCTGATTTTTTGTATTATAGCTGTAGTAGTGTTCATTCATTATGTCCATAGATAATATATTCCCGTAGCTATTGCTTTTCACAGATTACAAATACATACAGTAGAAGAGTATCTATAAACGTTTTTAACACCGCTGGTATTTTCGCAAATTTCGCAAACAGGCGCGCCGAGGTACTAGACCCTTACAATTTTTGCGTGGAAACGGGCGACATAGAGGTTCATTAACTACGGCAAAAAGGAAGGGTTAGAAGTTTAGCAGTCTAATGTATGTAGGGATAGATGTTGCGATTGTTAATCGTCACTGTCACGAGTTTTTTTATGCTATAAAAAAATAAGAACCCATGGGCGCCATTTTATTTCCAACTGTAAAATCAAGCGAGCTAATTCGCGCTGCGGTTCTGATGTTTAAGGATAATTTCATTCTGTATTATAGTTCTAAGTTGGGTTTCGGAAAAAAAAACAATTTACTTACGTATACTTAATTCTTTCTTATATAATGGTTGCTTGAAATAGTCAACTGATTCCTCAGTGAATGATCAAGTAAATCAAGACTGCTCTGAAAAGCGTTTAATATAAAAACTTGTCTTACTGATCAAAGGGAGCTGCTGTGACCAAGGTGACTACGTAAATATAGGCCGGGGGTTGTACAAATATACATATGTATAAAACAACATTGTATACGTAACTGTGCTATCCGGGACTATATCTTGCCGTAGGAGTATTAAGATGATTATTTGCACTGGTAAGAATATATTGCTATTTCTAAGTCTGCAAGGATTCAATTCATTTGCTTTATGTTTTAAATGAATATTGAAACACATAAATACAATGGTGTACATATCCCATAGGATTGTCTGCAGGACAGTAAGCAGATAGCGCATACCTACACTAATCTAAATAACTATTTAAGTGGAAACTCGCATATAACCCGCAGCTCTTTAAAGTCAGGTTAAATAGGCATCTTCTGGGAAAGCTCGTTCCATCGTAGACCTTATCTCGACATTTAGTCCAGATTAAGGTCAAGAGCGATCCCATTCTAATTAAAAAAAAAAAAAAAAAAAAACTGAAAAATCCCGACATCATATTTTGTATTATAGGGGCGCCATGTTGAGTTTTTATCATAAATGTATCTCTGGTGATATAGTCCAGTAAGGATACACTTTTAGTAATGGCTGGAACGAGTTACTGGAGTCGAAATATTGACAAGGTGACGGATGAGTCTTTTTACCGTAAGGATGTGGCACTACTCCTAAACCAGACTTCCAACTGATTGTTCAGGAGTAGGCCGCAACAAGTAATAAAAATCAGGAACACTTGAATATTGTATTGTAATAAAAAGGCACTGTTATAAAACAATGCCTTTACGAATGATAATGAATATAAGAATGAATATAAGAAATGCGATAGCTCCAGCGCACTCAGCGGAAATATAATACAATAGGGTTATAATATAATAAATTTGACAGAAACGTCCGAGCTTTAGAACTATTGAAAATATCATGACGTTGTTTTGTTCGGCCGTCTGAGTTCGAAATAGGAATTTGAATTTAAATATAGAGAAACGAAAAGGAAAAAGAACAAAAAGATTACTAACTAAAATCACTAACGAGACGCAATACCGTCACGTTACAAGGAAAACCGTATTAGGTAAATGAAATAGAATTTATTGGCATAGGTAGCGTATTTATTTTTTTTCAAATTCGCCGCCCGGAGATTTATATATATATATATATGCCACTAGCGGATTCGTTTAGGGATCCTGTCATTCGAAATTTATTTGGTACTGGTACTTTCTCCATTCTTTTTTTTATTTACGAGTAGTCTTCAACAAATGACACAACGCCATATACGATGATGGTTTTGAAAAAGAAAAAACTACCTACGTATAGGCTTCACTTACTTAATGAGCTCTGTTGGAAACGTGATGGTTATGGCTGGCCATTAATTTTATATTTATACTTTTTCTATCTGTCTGTCTGTCTTCCCACTTTTTCTAGATTTTCTTTTATTATATTGCTAACCTTCAAACTATGCGTTTCATTGCTGATATTTTTGGTGTCAGAAGTAAAAGTGTTTAATTTTTATATAGCTCAAATATGGTTAAAACAAGGAGGCAGACGCAAAAAGACGCAGTTGCGTCTGGTCTGGAGGATAGGGCCGTTATTCCTTCCGTGTTGGAAACGTGATGGTTATGGCTGGCCATTAATTTTATATTTATACTTTTTCTATCTGTCTGTCTGTCTTCCTACTTTTTCTAGATTTTCTTTTATTAAATTGCTAACCTTCAAACTATGCGTTTCATTGCTAATGTGCCCTATTTTTCTACTTACGGAATAAAAAGATTAACACCTCATTGTGTCAAACTTCAAACTTCAAGCATTTATTTCAACGTAATATACATGATATCATTTGTTGAATGTCGATTTAAATCTATTGGAAATAAAAATAGGGCTTAAGCATTTTTTGGTCAGTCAGTACTCGTATGTCTAAGCTACTACCGCTTCGGAAAGGGAAATCATCTGTGGGAAAAGAAGCGGCGCAAGAAATTTTTCTTTCGTTCATTTTTCTTTTCTTTTTTTTTTACATACATAACATAATGTCACGCCTGTTTCCCGTAGGGGTAGGCAGATACCACAGACTTCCACTTGCTACGATCCTGACACACCTCTTCTGCTTCATTCACTCTCAAAAGGTTGCTCATACATGCTCGTCGGTTTAGGGTACTCTTGACTTGGCCTTTCTTTAAGACGTCCTACCTTTTTTTTAATAATATATAAAAGTATACAACTAATACAATTTTATAATTTTTGGGAGCTGGGCGAAGTATACCAAGCGTTGTTGTCATTCAGGTAGTCACAAATTTTATGTATGTCGATATAGTAAAGCCTTCAACACACAATACAAAATGAGACCCTTTTTCGTTAAGGCGTAGTCGACAAGAGATGTGGATGAAGCAGTACAGTTTTACCAATCGATTAGCAACGGAATATAGGTACAATACAGTAAATGATGATGTGATGTCGTGTGACCGAAATGTGGAGTCCTGCAGTACTGACACTCCCTCGTAATTGGAGCGGCGGAGGTGACACCTTCATAGGTGCCAAGTGATAGCCGTGGAGCGATTTACGACAATTAGATTATTTATTAATTCAAACTTCAAGCATTTATTTCAACGTAAGATACATGATATCATGCATGTCAATTTAAATCTATTGGAAATAAAAATAGGGCTAAGCATTTTTCGGTCAGTAAGTATGTGCAAGCTACCAATTTATGACACTTCAATGAATAATACACAAAATGCGAGCTTATCCCTAAAAGAGATATCTTCCATCAAACCTGACATAAGACAAAATCAATAGTGAAGGGGAACATAGAGTGCACATAAATAAAAAGTAAATATATATATATTATAACGACTTTCCATCGAAAATAATATTATAAAATATACATAGTTTTTTTATAATTGCCACTACATTTTCAAATATTTTTTTAAAATAGATAGATATAGTATTTATTTACGTCACAATCTATGGACATCAAAGGTAGGTGGGCTCAGCGGTTAAGAAGCTGTCTCCCAATTTGGGCGCTCCGCGTTCGATTCCCAGGCAGGCCATGTACCAATGAGTTTTCAAATTTAATCTTCCCTGAAGGTAAACATCGTGAGGAAACGTGCATGCCTGAGAAATAAAAATTCAAAAGGCATGTGGAGTCCCCAACCCACATTGGGCCAGCGTGGCGGACTGTGGCCCATACTCACTCAATATACGAGGGAATGCCTGTCCATATTCATATTCATTTATTCGCTCGCCACATGGTAGGATAGCTACAACAAAAGGATAGTGTACATAAAGACATCTGACACCCCGTGAGGGTCCCGCAAAAAAAAAAAAAAAGTAAAGAGGTCACCTCTCAACAAAATTCGTACAATTATTTTTAAATTAACGTAGCCTATTAAACAACTAAAACCAAACATGCATAATGTTAAACAAGACAAAACAATCAAAAGGAACATTATTACATTATTTATAATTATGTTGGATTATTCTTCGTATTCAAGATACCTACTTATATCCCTGCAGTGGGCTGATGATGATAAAAAAATTGTACAATAAAATCGCTTCAGCTTCTGCTAGCGCTTGTAATTGCGATGACACATCGGGACCCCAGCTCGCCGGAGTGGGCCACGAGTGCTAAAGGGGTCAAGGATCGATTTTGCGGGTTCACACGGGAGTTCTGCCTGTTTAGGGCCATGGTAAATATAGTACTTATAGGTAAATCTATTTCGGGATGGTATATATAATTTTTAATTATATATATGTATAGGTAGCGTTTAATAACAAGAATAATAGCGACATACATAATGTTGATATAAGATGTAATACTAATAGTAAATATTTCTGACACTTACTCCAATCATCTACTCCCAAACGTAGCAAAGCCTGTAGTATGGATACTGGATAACGGATAAACATACATGACTCGGGAATAAATGTTCATATTCATCACGCAAATATTTACCCCTCGCGGGATTTTAAGTTTAAAGTAAGTTTTAAGAAGTTTCTTGCTCGTTCTTCTCTGCGGAGTTAGCTTTGAGAATGATGTCTCTTTAATATTAAATTAAAATAAAAAATGCGACGTCTTCAAGCGATAACTATTTCCGACGAAATCTTATATAACTTGAATTAAATAATTAAAATGATTTTTGGCTCCAAGTTTGATCAAGCTTTAAGCGTGTCAATTTCAATTTCAGCAATATTTGCGGCAATTATTTCGGCATAGCCAAGGATTAAAATGCGTGGTAGGACGTGGGGGAGGCCTTTGCCCAGCATTGGGACAAGATAGGCTGATCCAATCAATCAAATATGTAGGTATTTATTACCGCAGTCGGGTTTCTATAAGTTTTAATTTAGATATTTTTTTCTACCATCGACACATATCATTTTGTATCCGTCTCGATGACGTTCTGGACGTATTTGTTATATAGTTGTAATACAATGGAGGGTAGCCTTCCGCCATCTTGTATTTACCATAACGACGTATACTCTACGATACTCCCGGGGCTGGTACGAATACAATACAAATACACTTTATGGCACGAAATAAGAATGTACATTTTACAATACAATACAATAAGAAACTGGCCAAGTGCATGTCGGGCTTGAGTTCCGTTCTTGCCATCACAATGTGCGGACTTAGAAGGGGGCGTTTTGATGTGTCACTTTAATCTTTAATGGAAAGTTTATGAGAGTGAATGAAGCAAAAGAGATGTGTCAGGATCATAGCAAGTGGAAGTCTATGGTCTCTGCCTATCACTATGGGAAATAGGCGTGACTTTATATATGTATATATGTACACAAACAGACGAGTTAAATAAATTTCGCCGTAGTCAGGTAAAAATTTCAATTTCATTTTCGAATACGAGAGTCCGAGATTATAAAACTTCTGGACTTTTTATTACGATAGAGTGCAACTAGGGGTTAGTTACTTCAGAACGTACCGTTCGCAATTTCCGGATTAAATTTTTGGCCTGGTATTGCAAACATAAAATTTTACTAGAGCATGGACATTTTTATTGACTGGATTCGCGTTTGACCACAATCTCACCTGATGGAAAGTGACTTTCTTTTCCTTTCTCCTTACAAAAAATTTTTGCAGGTTAGAATTCTTAGCTCTTTCATCAGCATACCAACCATAGGACTTTCATTGCTTGTTTTTTATTCACAACGATTATTAACCTCAATCACACCTGATGTTAAGTGAAGATGAGGCCGAAGGTGGAAGCGTATACTGACCCGGATACCCCATTATCTTTGACAGCTGGAACTCAACAATGCTATTACCATTGCTATTTGGCGGTATACTTAGGTAGATTGACGGACATTTATAATGCCCAACCACCTACCAAACTCAGTATTAAACATGTACCTACTCCGCTGGGTATCGAACTCACTACCTCCGATTCGTAAACCTTAAGTTGTCTCATTGAGTCACAGAGGCGGTCGAACATTGCTAAAACATTGAACACAGTTTTTTTGTGAATTTAAATGACATCATGGTCTTTCGAGGGTTTCTATTTTTCTTTTAATATTTCCGATTAAAATATTCTATATGAAGTTGCGAAAATAGCTTTTAACACAGTTGGTTTTGTTTATCTGGACGATGTGATGTGTTATATTCTTAGGGGTTTTCATAATTTTCATTTTATAGTTAGTTATTTCTTTTCTATATACGTATCCTTTTCATTCGCTGTAAAAAAATAGTTACTGACTGACTTCAAAATTTAAACGACGACGAAACCGAAGAAATATTATTAAATAACAACTATAAATTGAAACCTTGGAAACATCACTCCAACTGGACCGCTTATTGCTTGCGGACAGAGATACATACATAAACACATAACGCCAACAAACGCATAACACCCGTCGTTTTTCGTCGCGGATTAAAAACAGTGCACAACACTACAACTCCACTCCAAAAACCAAGTCTTATGTTTCGTGATTTCCTTCTCGTTTGTTTCTATCCCTAAGTGTTTCTTCCTCAATCACCATATCCCTGCTCTAATACACTATGTCCATAGCTGGGGGGCCTGGTGACCTGTAATTCTGGTTCTGGTTCTTAAGCCTAGCCCTAAAGTCATTTTGTAAAGCGTCATTTGTGGTGAGAAACGACCTGTTTAGTGTAGTGGTTAGAAACTCTGACTATTGTACCAAAAGGTCGCTGGTTCGAATCCCGCTAGGGGCATATGTTTATATAATGAATACGGACATGTGTACCCGAGTTATGGATATTTTCATTTATAATACGTAGTTATTTACAAAAAAAATATGTATTTATGTAGTATATTCACCATCTGGTATCCACAACACAAGCATATAGTTGCTTAATGTGGAACTAGATGGCATTGTATGTAGTCCAAGTATATTTGAAAAGAGAAAACAATTTTTAATTTAATTCTACTCCAAAAATTCCCGACTTACTTATGCAAAACTGTAAATGTCTGAGGCATTGGATGGCGGTGGATTATTCTCCTCCCTACATTATATTTTGTATCGGATTAAAAGGCTTTCAAACACAATAATCCTACTTAAAGTTATTATCGGAATTCAATTTTATTCTGCCGAAGTAATTAAAATATCTTCTATCCTATTATCGTGTAACGTGCTCGAGTCTACCACTGACTACTTTACTCTGTTTAAACAAGGATAAATACAGAGCAAAATCTGAAGGAAATTTATGTAGTGCCTACATTTTTAGAGCTCGTTCTAGGGATGAGCGATTTTAAAACCGATAACTTCATATCGATAATTCGGTATTATCGGCCAATGTTAACGTTGAAAATATTTTATCGATCTCTTCAGTAAATAACCTTCATTTTCGCTATGAGTGTGAAATCGTTCTGGTGTTTCGAGTTTTGAGTTGTGGTGGTGGCTGGTAGTTGAAGACTCATAAAAGCGAAAATTAAAACGAAACGAGAAACGAAAAGAAATAATATATTTTTTTCTCCCATCTCGTAGTACTAGGTTATAGACTAGTATTTTTTTTATCCAATCTTATAGTACTAGTATATAGAGACTAGTACTACGTAAATATTATTTCTTTTTCATTATTATATGAAGTAAATAGTGAAAAAAAGATGTTTCCTTTTTTTTAAAATTCATTTTAAATGTACCCGAAGGTCGTGAATGGCAAGCGATCTGTGGATTTTATAGAATATCGATGATTGTTTTACAATTATTAAGGCGTATAGGTATCACGTTGGGCGTCCGTGATCAATTTCAAGTGTTAATCGGTGGTACAGGAAAGAGATGAAACCTCATTTCGGTCTATGAGTTTACAAAGATACTATAAACAAAAGAAACAAAGTAAGAAAAACAGAATTATTTGATGAATTGTTCCAGAATTTACTAGCGCCTTGTTGAAACAATGAGACCGTGTTTACCAGACTGCCCCAGGAAGGAGAGTAAGCTTTTCGAGTGCATGTATGTGGATTTCTATGTTACCTCCTCTATCCTAAACGGCTTAACTGATATTGAAATGCAAGGTGTCATTAGATTCATCTTAAATTTTGTAGTAAAAAATCCAACATCGCGCCAACAAAATACAATGCAGTTGGGTATTCTATTATTTAATTCTTATAAATATAAATATTTCGGATCAATGAAGTCCCAAATGAAGCAAAGCAAGTAATAATGGATTCTAAATTACGGATAAACATACAACAAAATCCTTGACTCGGGAATAAATGTTCGTAATCATCACACAAACATTTAACCCTCGCGGGGTTCGAAACCGCAACAGCTGGTTTCACTGACTGGGTCACTATCCACTAAATCAATCCATCGTCGAATCATCGTCTTCAAATAAATAGTTATTATATTTCTTTTACGATATTAGCCATATTCCGATAACGAGTTAAAATATTGATATTACGATATGGATAGTAGTATCGATTTAACAGCGCCGATAAATACCCTTGTCTCATCCCTAGCAATCATTTTTTCGTTGATAAACATTCGTTTTTGTTTGTAGAAGCTTTTATTTAACATAACAATAATGCGACCACGAAACCTCTGAACGTATAAACTCGAAACAGAATTTTGTTAAACAAGGCAAACGCTGCCTGGTCCTTGGTGGGTTTCTTCGCTGTTACAAGTTTGGAGCCCTTTGTTTATCGGTCTCATTCTTCGTGGCATTTCTAGGAACAATTTTCCAAGGAAATGAAACCGGTATTTTCGGGTTTTATTTGAGAGTCAATATCAAAGTGATTTTATTGTATAACTGTAGCTTGTTATATATGGCAAATATATAATAGCTCTACTATACCTTACTAGTAAAGGTGTACAATATTGGAGCCACTGATAAAATAACATGAAGCTATAAAAATAATAAAAAATAATCCATGTTAAATACTTAATTTAAATGTCAAAAAATTAAAATCTCTATAAATTTACATC
Organism: Oegoconia quadripuncta; assembly: GCA_949316235.1. Lineage (NCBI taxonomy): Eukaryota > Metazoa > Arthropoda > Insecta > Lepidoptera > Autostichidae > Oegoconia > Oegoconia quadripuncta. Next base: position 2,553,700 of record OX438742.1, on the reverse strand, counting down.
CGCTAGTTAATCATAAAACAGTCAACTATATGCATCAAACATTTGGAGAACGTTGAATTATGTTTTTAAGAGTCCAGCCAATCTGAGCATTGAAGTAAGAAAAGGAGTATACATAAAGTTCAGCTGCAAATTGTGTGCAAAAGAAAAAATACTACAACGAATAATAAAACCAATAAAAAAAAGAAAAAATAAACAAATAATAAACTTACATTAAATATAATGCATATACCTACTGCTATATATATGTATATTTTCTTGGACATATACAGACAGCGCCATCTAGTTCCACGCTAAGCAACTAGGCTTGTGTTGTGGATACCAGATGCTTGATACACTACACAAATACATTTTTTTTGTAAATAAATACATAACATAAATGACAAACATCCATAACTCGGGTACACATGGCTGTATTCATCAAACAAACATATGTCCCTAGCGGGATTCGAACCCGCGACCTTTTGGTATAGCAGCAGAGTTTCTAACCACTACACTAAACAGGTCGTCAATATCGTACCCGTATATACATAACATAAAATATATACATAAACTTACATAAAGTTTTTCTCCTGGTCCATTATGTGTATATTACGACATTGCAAAAGTGAGATAAATGGCTCAATGTAAACGACATAGGGTTTACGAATCGAAGGTCGCGGGTTGGCTCCCCAGCGGAGTACATGTTTAGTATTAAATGGCTAACTGCCACCAGCTTATCTAATACTATCGCCAAATAGCAACGTTAATAGTAATGATGTGATGCGGTTGTCAGGGATAAGATATCCAGTCCCTTAAATAAGATGAGGCAGGTGTGATTGAGGTCAAGTGCTGACCCGGTGTGCATAAAAAAAATGTAAAGCTACATCATGTCATCATCATCAGCCCGTAAACATCCCACTGCAGGGATTCCTCCCTCGTATTGTTAAAAAATTCGGCAGAAATATTGTTTGACTCGTTGCTTTGAACTTGGCTTCCCCGTTTTATTGTAGGTACAAGTTGTTTCAGTTAGTTTGAAGTTTCTGCCCCCGTTACACTTCTATTGCTTCCGAATTGCCAAAAATATCCTTTGACTGTTTAAAACTTCGCTGGGGCCTTTTTGTTGTGCAACATTTAGTTTCTTCGCAAACTTAATTTCCGTTCGCGTGCAAATCAATTAAGCAGACGTCATAAAACGTGCACTGATTTAATATGAGGAATTATAAAACAAGCGAATAAATAAAAACTTTGCGACTGATGATGACATACTGTTTTAATAACTTGAGCGGTATGTATTTGAGTAAGCGAATAATTAACTTAACTAACGAAGAATATTGATTAATAATAAAATCCAGAACGAGCTTACAAAAAGTGGGTTGTGATTAATCCATTTCAGATATTAAAATTTTATTTCAGTGACTACATTACTAAGTGAGCGACTGGATATACAAATAGGGCAACTAAAGCATAACTGCACCCCGACATGGTTAGGTTAGGTTCAAAGGGTATGGCGCAAGCGAGCCGGACGAGTGCGAGCGAAGCGAGCACGGGAGTTCTTGGCACCCCGACATGGATAGGTTAGGTTCGAATGTAAGAAAATGAACATGTAAGAATTACATTTGCCAAATATTGAAAAAATACAGGACGTAACGTTGACACTCAAACAAATATTAGGTCGCTCCAATATTATGAAGCTTCTCATTTTGTTTTTTAAGTAACTCAAATTAATGTTTGTAAGTTGCTGTCTGTTGATTTCTCGTCACTCGCAGTTAGTCGCTCACTTAGTAATACTATAACCTAAATTAATAAATTTTGAAACTTCAAAATGTAATTTACAGTCACTCGTTTTATTGTTACCCATTTAATATCCGTGATTCTAGAATACACACAGTGGAATTCAGCTTTTTTGACAAAGACAAAAAACTGTCCTGAAAATAGTGCCATATAATGGCCAAAGGAAAAACATTATGATACATGTAGTTACAGTTAATAAATATTTTAAGTGGCCCATCTGGACGTCCCTTAATAGACTTCGACCTGGCGTTGGCAGGTGCGCAAAGTTCAGGAAGATGTGGGGCTTCTCTAAATCAAATCAAAAATGTTTTATTTCGTAAGTTATAAGAATAACATTTGAAATCGTCATGACATACAGTTATCGCTCATTCACTGGCGGTCTCCCCAGAGAAGAACGAGCAAGACAGGGGTTGCTCTCTTTAAATAAGCCAATATAAATACAATTTGAAATAATTGTTAAATTTGTGATTCGACAAAGAGAAATAAGAATAATATATACTGGATATTGCCGAGCGGCTCATGCCCACGTATTCTTGTCCTCTTATTTTATAATAGCTTTTGGCACATAATTTTAATCTATGGGCACTTGTTGTCGTGCCCTGCCACTCCAGTTTCTTGCACAGAGAAGGACCTTTTTGAAGCAAACCAAAGAGCTTGCAAACCAAAAAGTTGCTACTTTCTGAGCCAAACTACTTTAGGTCATTATAATGTTTGCCATTGACTCGAAAAGACAAGAACAATATTTCTAAGTGAGCATTCTGACGTCATGTATAGCTGGAATCCTTATTCTCATGCGTGGTCTGCTTTACTTATGATTATTACTTATATCCTAAAAAACTGTTCATAAATAATGCCACCGATATATACAAGTCTCATAAATAGATGTCAAAAACAAAGAAGTTATTTAGATGAGTTTGTAAAACGGGACGAGCAGACGACGGATTTTAACGGCCGCACTTTTTGTTTGTTTTTATATTAAAAGTTAAACAAACGGACAGGTTATCATATACCTAGTCATGATCAATGAAAAAATGTAAAAAATAATATTTATTATAGTCATGTTCAATGAAAATCGGATAAACCGTTTCGACGATATTTGGCTTTAAACACTTCATAGTATATCGAAAGTTTTCTAATTGTTTTTGTTTTATCGATTTAAGCCGTTTCCGAAATTATTATCCTTTGACACGTTCTGGGACAGATCATCAGATACAATAGAAGTTTTATTGTTATATAATGCGTAAGAAAGTGGTCTCGTTGATGAGTAGAGTGTGCGGCAGCACCAACAGTATCCTGATGTAACTGAAATAACAAAATAATTTTAAATTCGTATTTAGAATCAGATGCTTCTTTTGTTAAATGTGGATACGAGATGTGCGTACGCTTTGGTCGTAACTCGGGTCGTACAAAAACGTCTACAAAAAACGGCTGGCATACTTGCTTAGTGACGTCACCGAATGACCGAACGCCCTCGGTAAGTGGTACGTTGCATCCGATGATCTCAGTGCATGTAGTGATGTCCTAAATAAAGTTCTATCGATGTAGAAAAAATAGGTTATTACAAAATTTGTAACTACCTGAATGACAAATAAGCTTGATGTACTTCGACCTGTTCCCAAAAATTATAAAATTGTATTAGTCGGATACTTTTTATTAAAAAAAAAGGACATCCATTATCCTGTGGGTTTCTTGCGCCGCTGTTTTTACCACAGATGATTTCTCTTTCCAAGGCTGTATAGCTTTTATCTCTAGTAGATTTAAATTGACATTCAACAAATGATATCATGTATCTTACGTTGAAATAAATGCTTGAAATTTGAAGTACGAATTCAGGAGAAACGGGAGAAACTGAAGTTTTCTGTGTACTTAGTAAGTAAGTGCGACTTACCTGTCTAAGTTGTTGCTTTTAAGTCAACTTCACTTGTTAGGTGTTTCGTTTTTAGTTGGCTTTGAAGTTAGTTGATTGTCTCTTTTAATTACGCACAGTTGCAAAGTTTCTTTACTCGTTGTCACTTCTTAACAATGACTTCATAGAACGGTTGCACAACTATAGAAATTGTGTTTGACGCTTTTGTTTATGCAAATAACGTCACGACAAAAGCTGATTACAAGTAGTAAGTAGCTTTGTGTACCTTTGTGAAGTAGGTTAGTGGTAAAATGTGTGACAGTTCATTCCATAATTAACAACCTTGTGTACCACATTTTTAGCAAATAAAGATTATTCTATTCTTTGAATTAAATTTCGAAACTTTTGAATTATGGAAAACTCTTAAATTTTTTGTTACGGAGAAAGATGTAGACGGATGAAAGTTGAATGCATGTAGAAGAAAAGAGAATGCTTAAATGGATGTGTGGTGTGACTAGAAGGGATAGGATCAGATATCAAAAGAAGCCTGAAAGTGGCACCAATGACAGAAAAGCTGAGGAGTAATATGTTAGCATTGTTTGGGCATATTATGAGTATTTAGCCGTCTCCGTGGCTCAATTTAAACAGCATTGGGTTTACGAATCGGAGGTCTCGGGTTCGATCCCCAGCAGGGTACATATTTAAGTACTCGGTTTGGTTGGTGGTAGGTCATTATGAATATCCGCCTAGCTAGCTACCACCATCTTATCTAAATCTGTTGCCAAAAGCAATGTTGTGTTCCTGTTGTCAAACATAAGGTAGCCACTTCCCCAAATGTTGGGGTTTCCGGGTACGCTTCCAACTTTGGCCTCATCTTCACTTAACATTAGGTGTGATTGAGGTCAAGTGCTAACTTCGATCTGCATAAAAAAAGGGATGAAAGGCACGCAACCAAGACGACGGCTAAGTTTGAATATGGGATACAGAGGTAGAGGAAGACCGAAGAAGGTGTGGGTACTTAGAATTACTAATGGGTTGAAGTGGCAGTGAGCAGGGCACATAGCTCGAAGAATTGATGGCCGGTGGGGCATTAAAGTTTTCGAGTGGAGACCACGCACCCGCAAGTGCAGCATAGGATGTCCACTCTCAAGGTGGACAGACGACCCGATAAAAGTCGCTGAATGGGTGCCGCTTCCAACGGGTCAATCTATTCTATGGGAAAGGCCTATTTTCCGTAGTGAACGGCCTGTGCCTGATATGAACAAGATTGACATATACTAATCCGTAATTATACATAGTGCGTTTGCCACCATTTGTACGCAAATTAAATGAAAATTAATTACATGGAATATTATTATTATTACGTTTATCGATAATCTGTTTAAAACTTTTGCCCAACACTATTGAGGACTGAGAAAGACACAATGAATGAGTCTCTGTTATAGGATTTAAACAGTTGAATCAAAGTTTGCCATGGAATGGCGTTGGCGGTATACCTACCTACAGATGGGGAACGAGCTAAATGCCTGCGGAGAGGTTGTGGAACAAACAGTGGCCAAGTACGAGTCGGGTTTGCACCGGATTCTTTTTTTATTAATGTTTTTAGTTTTGGGTCGCAGTTGTATTCAATAATTGTTTTCGATTTATAACGTTAAGCAACCTTCGTGTAACGTTGGTCCTGGTAGTTTTTAATTGCAGGTATTGTGTAACCGGTACTTACCGGTATTAAAGCGGATCAATTTTTTATTATTATGTGATATAGCCCAGAAATAAAAAAATATTTCATGTGAAACCTTGAAATAATATTCTATTTTCCAAATAAAAAACAAATTTAGATATAGCTTTGAAAATCGCAGGAATTGGTACATATGATTAATGAAGAAAAAAAACTCCAATTTCATAGGTAAAGGCCCAATATATTAGGTACATTGCTAGAGACTAACCTGACTGAGTTTTAACAAGGCGCTGCGATATCGGCAAGGACGGGAACGAGGTGAATTTCACACATAGGCGGCACGGATGAGGTATGATGCAATGAGGCCTGGTCACAATTATACAAGTAATTGTTGGTTAGGGATTTTAAACCTCGCAGTGTTATATTTTGATGCCTAATAGAGTACTAAACATATTCTCCGCTGGGAGTCGAACCTCTCTCAGTTTTGTAAACTAATGTCGTTTACAGCCATGGAGTCAGTTAAATAGGGGAAGCGGAAGTAGTTAAAGTACTAACACAGTGGCAGGACTCAGCTTAATGCTCAGCTCAAAGAACAGCGCTGTCCTTTCAGACCAGAACGCTGCAATTAGTAACGAGTATATGTATATATAGTAGTGTATGTATGTGCTATTTACATAGCAATAGTGTTATTATAATGTTATTTAGTCCAGTAAAAACATGTAATGTGTAACTTTCTATAATCTTGAAGTGCCTAATTTTTTCTAGAAGCATAGAGTGCCCATCAAACATAGAACAAACATGTTTTCTAGAAGTATAGAGTGCCCATCAAACATAGAACAAACATGTTTTCTAGAAGCATAGAGTGCCCATCAGAAATAGAACAAACATGTTTTCTAGAAGCATAGAGTGCCCATCAGACATAGAACAAACATGTTTTCTAGAAGTATGCTTCTAGAAAACATAGAGTGCCCATCAGAAATAGAACAAACATGTTTTCTAGAAGCATAGAGTGCCCATCAGAAATAGAACAAACATGTTTTCTAGAAGCATAGAGTGCCCATCAGAAATAGAACAAACATGTTTTCTAGAAGCATAGAGTGCCCATCAGAAATAGAACAAACATGTTTTCTAGAAGCATAGAGTGCCCATCAGAAATAGAACAAACATGTTTTCTAGAAGCATAGAGTGCCCATCAGACATAGAACAAACATGTTTTCTAGAAGCATAGAGTGCCCATCAGAAATAGAACAAACATGTTTTCTAGAAGCATAGAGTGCCCATCAGACATAGAACAAACATGTTTTCTAGAAGCATAGAGTGCCCATCAGAAATAGAACAAACATGTTTTCTAGAAGCATAGAGTGCCCATCAGAAATAGAACAAACATGTTTTCTAGAAGCATAGAGTGCCCATCAGAAATAGAACAAACATGTTTTCTAACCATTATGTAGCTTGCTTTAGGTATAGTATAGGTATTTAGTTATAAAAGATACATTATTAAATATAAGTTATCACTATGAACTTCATTGTGTTGTAGATGCTAAGATCTCCTAAAACAATTTTCTAAAAAAATAATCAATGGCTTCTTCATATTTTCTAAAAATAGTTCATTGCGTAGTGATATTTGTCTTATCTTAAATGTCTTCTCTTAAATGTTGGTATAATCCGACCACTTAGATATGTCCATTACAATTATGATAGAAAAGCAAGTGACATAAGTGACCGCTTGTGACCACAGTGACCAGTCACTTATTGCAAATTTACGGGCAGCTATTGAATATGACCGTTAACTCACGAAGGGGTGCAGCATGTGAAAGGAACGTATGTAGTTGTATTTAAACATAAGTCCTTGTCAGTCCTAGATATGGCGTTCGGGTGTTTCTAACATTAAGTTTAATGCTTGAAAGCACATCCACTGTTCACCTTTTACAATCAAGAAAAGTCTCATGTAGGACTTAGCTGATATTACCACATGCTTATTTTGCGTTCGGTAGTTAAATTTGGTACCACGTAAGTCACCAAACAGTAATAAGGAGTAAACATCTAACGGATAGACTGCGTCCTCTCATGGCAATGTACAGCTTGCTTGTACAATGCAATTTAGGAAACGCAAATAGAAAATTTCGAAATATTCAGGAAATTCTCAATGGAATTCACTTTAACAGCTGGTTTCGTGAGCGTGCGACCTTTAATATACATAGGTGAAGGTGTAATTAACAAATGGGACAAGTGGACTATTGTCCAAATTAAAACCTCCACGGCGGCACGTAATGAAAGGTCGCTATGTGAGTCAGCGAACCCCTCTTCACTCTAGTGATGTTTTACGTTGCCTTAGAGTAACTGTGACATGGAAGTAATTACCTATTACTTCCAAGAGTGGATTAAAAATTTGCACTGATTTTAATTACAGTCTTCATTAGGTTATATTATGTCTATTTAAATTGGGGGATATACATAAATATACTTTAGCTGACTTATGTTTTATGGCCCATGTGAATAAAACATGATGCGAAAAAACACAGTTCGGTTTTGTCTTTAAAACTAAGATTTTTTTGATGTTAGTCAAATTTATTGTGCAAGATATTATGCATGTAAAGTTTAATATATGACGAAATTGGTAACAGAGCTTTCGAATGGTCCAACAATGCAGTAAAACGGCTCCAACAGAAGCATTTATTTCAACGTAAGGTATATCATGATATCATTTAGTTGTATGTCAATTTATATCTATTGGAAATAAAAATAGGGCTTAAGCATTTCTCTGTCAGTCAGTATATCAAAGCTGCTACCGCTCCGGAAAGAGAAATCATTTGTGTGAAACGAAGCGGCGGAAGAAACCCATAGGATCATTGTTTTTTTTTTTCAATAAAATAATACAATTTTAGGGCAAGCGTTTTTATCATTCATGTTGTCACTAATTTTGTAATAACCTTTTGTTAATGTTCTTTTGACATGGTCTTTAAACTGTTTCTCATTTAGATTAATGATATTCTTATAAGGTTATACATATAAGCGTATACAGTGTCTCATAAATGATCCATTAACTTTGCTAAGTCTGACCCAGGGGTGGCTATTTCTATCTTACATCTATAATACAATACTCAAAATGTGTTTTCTTTGTCCTCAGGTACTGATCATTCATCGCAACACCTAGTATTTTTTCACTGCTACTAATACTCGTACTTGTTACCTGCGTCCCACCCTGTACGTCTGATGGCACAATCTTGATCAGCTGATGAGGTCGTAACCCTATATTAAAGCCGGCATCTAGTCATCAGGTTAGCCACTTCTGATTCCATAATTTCGACTTATGAATGACTCACTAATAATAATTCTGCCTGTTGCGTGGTTATGATGTACTGCTGTACCACGTAAAAATTTAGGAGTTCGCTCGCTAACTGTTTAGCATTCAGCACGCTTGCGTCCGCTCGTTAAATGTGGTACCGCGCAAGCGCCCTAGAAGTAAGGAGGATAAACGTCTAGTGGATATCCACTATACCTATATCCTATACCTATATATAAATCCAATACATTTTAAAGCTAGCTAAGAATGCCAGATGAAGAGATGTCATCGCGTGGTGTCGAGAAATTTTTGCTCGTTTCGTAAAATGGATAGACCTTTGTCGGGGGGGCTGGAGCCGCTTATGCGTTCGCAGGTTCTCCCTACTGCCGAAGAAGGTCGCCGCGGGGTTTTAGTGGGGTATCCCTCCCGTTAGGGAGGGGAGTCTCATATAACCGTCTCGCCGTCCCCCAGACGAGCGGTACGCGTCATTCTTTTCCCCGCGTCAAAGAGAAAAAAAAGTTTAAGGAGAGACACTGATAAAAATGTCCCGGACCAAAGAGCAAGGGGTGCGTTCCGCAACAAGCAGGTTCGCTCGCAAATTACTGAACGAACGCAAACTACATAATAAATAATAAAATATGCTCCGGCTGCAGTAGTATAACATCAATCAATCAATCAGCCCTGAGTCCTTTTGATTGACTGTGATCAAAAAGTCTCCTAATTACAAGAGACGGTTATCAACAGGAGGACCAAGACCTGCGACTTGGGTCATAAATAGCCACCAGTCAGTGTCATGTTTCAAATCTCTCCAATAGTGACCTATCTTAAAATTGTGTTGCGCCTTGATCTAGTAGAGGTATGGATTTAGACTTTTCATGTAATATTTTCGTCCATAGACGAACGAGACGTAAAAATAGAACGAGAATAAAGCCAAAAAGGTGGGCATCTATATTATGTTTAATATAGGATAAGGTTTAATACTGTGTGTGTCAAAATAGCTTCGTAAATGACGCATTATTTCTTAAAATATGTAAAAGATAAAAATCGTTACTGTGAATTATCCTTAGATCTCGTACCATCTTGGAGTATTCTGTAGGCCTTCGATATACGTGGATGTCTACGGATATTTATTATTATTATTATTAATTAGGCATCACACTAATATAGTTTAATTGGCAAACTTAAGCAAAATTATTCTAAATTACTTTAAATAACCTAATTAAGATTTCTTTGACACGTTGTTACAATTAAATTATTTTGTTTTGCTACGCTCAATTTGTATTTAAATTAGTTTAAACTGAAATAAATTTTATGTTATCTCAAATTTCTTGCCGACTAGGATTGGGTTCAATTAACCCAGAGAGGCTTACCTAACCAAAAAACAATATAATACACATATTATATTACATAGAAACTAAACAAAGTAGATTTTTATTATTTTAATTTGAAATTTTCAATATAAAAGCAATCACCGAGCTTCGCAGAAATTTTATTTTTATCGTCCTTTTCATTTTGAAATTAATCGTATGAGTTTATTGACATTTTTTTTTTGCACACAACGGGTTAGTACTGGACCTCAATCACACCTTATGTTAAGTGAAGATGAGGCCGAAGGTGGGAGTGTACTGACCCGGAAACCCAATAATTTGGGGCACTGGCTATCTTATCTCTGACAACAGAAACACAACAATGTTATTAACATTGCTGTTTGGCGGCAGATTTAGATAAGATGGTGGTAGCTAGCCAGGCGGAAATGAAATGCCCTACCACCAACCAAAACGAGTACTAAACACGTACCCCTCTGGGGATCGAACCTATATTGTATACACTAAGCCACGGAGGCGGTTAATTATTTCATACTTAGTTTCATACCGGCTAGAAATAGGGAAAGTTGACGTATTTTTCCGTTTGAATAATGCCCGATTTAATATTTAATGCCCGGTAATACCGCGCGGGTCAAACCGCATGCTAAGCTGGACATCATTAAATTTAATCATTAATAAATGCGATTATGATAGTTACGTGATACAAAATCGTTCATTAGCCAGACTTCCACTGACAAACAATGACTTAAATCCACATTTCAGGCGAGCCATACTTTGTTATTCACAACTCTGCAGTTAGTTTCGTGTACCTAGTTAGTTACTGGACGATCGGTCTCAGTTTATGATCGTTAGGTCAACGGCCCCATATGTGACGTCATATTGTACAGGATTTGTCTTTACGGCCTTACATTGAAATTTTGTAAATTTTTGAAAGGCTACCGTTTGATCCTCTCCCTTTTCTCCAATATATGCATCCTCTTGCCATTATTGTCAGCCACCGAAAACGGGGAGAGTTCTGAAGAACTGTTCGAGCTAATACCCGCTGCTCAATTTAAACACTACACTACTTCTCGCCGAAAATTAAAATTCCATCCAAATCACCCGGATGAGTGGAAGTCTACCACTGTACGTTTCTCAAGAAACTTCCTACCACATACGACCACCCTGTGGAACGGACTTCCTGCAGCGGTATTCCCGAACGAGTACGACATTGGAACCTTCAAGAAACGAGCCTACACCTTCCTCAAAGGCCGGCAACGCATCTGTGACCCTTTTGGTGTTGCGGGTGTCCATGGGCGCCGGTGATTGCTTTCCATCAGGTGACCCGCATGCTCGTTTGCCACCCTCTCATATAAAAAAAAATCCACCATAAATTTCCAAAGCAACCTGCATCCAGTGTCTGCCCGCAACCTTTAATCAGAGCAATCAGTCCTAAGCGCTACGTGCCCAGCCCAACTGTCCTTTCAAGTCATAAATTTTCTTAGCTATGTCATTTCGTTCTACGGATTTTTGTATTCTTGTAGTGAAACGCCATTTGCCCTCTTCATAGCTTAAGTATGATCTTGAGCTTCCTTATGAAACTCATAAACAGACCACATTTCAAGGTCATAATTCATCACTTGCAACACAGTTTGATTATGGACTTCCGTCTATTTTGACCGAGAAGACGTCGCGTAGTTTCACAAACGCTGCCCTCAAACTCTCTACCTCCAATTATTTCCGATATCTCCGAATTAATCCATCTCAATATCGCCTGACAAGCACAAAATGACTAGCTAAATTCCTAGACGTAACTCTAATAAACAAGCATTGTGATTTCAATTGAGAGGACAGGTATAGGTTTAGTTGGTTTGCCCAAGTTACAACAATTATTAACTTGGCCAGGCACAGAAATTGAATTAGTTGCATGGTCAAACTTGCTGACAGGAATGCTATTGCCCGTGGTATGCGGCTGCCGTCAACGCCTAAGTTTGTGTGACCACACGAGCTATATGCCACTCGCAGGCGTCGATGCAGCGTGTGGTTTCATGCAAACTAAAGGGGCCTTTACATTAAGCCCTTAATAAAATGTAGATACAATTTGTCGCATCCTTTTTACCCCCTTGTTGAATGCTTAGTACCATCAATATCTTAATATCTTTATTGTACACAAAATTGTTACAGAAATATGTATTGTATATAAAATGTACAAAAGCGAGCTTAACTCCGATAGAGTTTTCTACCAGCGAACTTTAGAGATACATAGTGTTTATTAGATTGGGCAGAAAATAGTGTAAACAACAATTGAAAATTATTTTATAAAAAAATAATATATATAAATAAATATTCCACATAACCTATTCAATATACATATATATAGTACGAAGTATAAACAAGTATATGTATTATCAATACTCATATTATTGATAAATAATTAAATAATTACTATAATACTGAGGAGAAATCATAAAGACAAATAATGCTCTTTTACTTTTTCCTTGGAAATTTTCATAGTCTCACTGACCGAATCGTGAAAGAACCACTATAACGTGTTGTCAAGTGTGATGGGCATTTAAGTATGAGGAGGATTTACCATCAATGGTACTAGTGACACTAATCTTGGATCAGTATTACCATTGATGGTACAAATGACACAAGTTTGTATCCTTACTACCATCAATGGTACTAGTGACACTCATTTTGAATCTGTATTACCATTGATGGTACAAATGACACAAGTTTGTATCCTTACTACCATCGATGGTACTAGTGACACTCATCTTGGAACAGTAATGCCATTGATGGTACAAATGACACAAGTTTGTATCCTTACTACCATCAATGGTACTAATGACACTAATCTAGTCAGTAGTAATATCATCATCAGCCTTACACGTCCCCAATGTTGCATCTCAGCCTCTGGGAGCCTCCCAGTTGGGAGAGGGCTCTAATTCACGACAGTCCAATGCGGATTGGTGGGTTTGTTTCAGACTAGTCTATCTGATAGTGTTTGTAAGCTAACTCCGTAGGCAACAACCTAAACAGCGTGAACCGAGTATTAACTTGCCTTCCAAAACATTAGTGATCAGTTTTCGAAGTGTAAGTTGTGTCTCGTTTTTAACTTTACCATCGCGTTCGCGTTTATGAAAAAATTCCCTATGAACAAAAAATCGTTTTGCAAGCTATCCGCTAGAGGCGCTGCACATTTCTCCATACAAATCTTGAACGCGGTAGTAAAGTTAATCGAAACAAAACTTACACTCCGGCCCCAGGTCACTAATCCAAGGAGTGACCGCGCCAGACTCGAACGCTAATAGCGAATACGAATGAACCACCCATTTATTTATTATTGCAAAGTGACTCGGTGTTTCTGTATAGTCCTTTAGATAGTTTAGGTTTGTTACTACAGTGGGTACTTAGGTACTTGTAATAGACATTCAAGTAGTACATTAATAATTGGTAAGTAACGCATTCATGCGTCCACCCTGTATCATTTATTTATTTAGGCTCACCAACAAACATTACATCATTACATCTTACAAAATCATTTAAACTAAAATTATCTGGTATGCAATCCAATTACAGACGAGCACAACAGTCAAATGCATTTAGTACGATACCACTATAAAACTGTAGGCATAGAATTTTAAACTATAAAAAAGAATTTTGAAAGTATCTTTTAAATAATTTTGGGTAATATTTATTACCCAAACTTATTTAAGATAATCTAATATAATTCATGATATATATAATTCTTATATAATATAAGAATAATTTTACTACTAACTATTTGTAACTAAGTGTGTGTAAAGGTGATAGGTACATTTACACTGAACACTAAAATAAAATAACAATAACAAAAAGTAGATACAGTAGGTGAAATCAATCGTCAGTCGATGGAATCTTCATTAACTTACGACTAAATATGGGGAGCATGTCGTGGAATATGTCTATATCAGTATGAACATTACAAATGGAATTATATTCGCTACATATTCTAGTAATAGGCGCATTGTAGCCAATATTTGTGCTGGAAGAGGGGCAGGATAAGACTTACGGGTGTAAGCGTTCAAGCGCGACGACAGATCTTTAAAAAATCGTCGCGCTTCTGAACCGCACGGGCCTTACGTTTCGACTCAAAAGATCGCAAATAAGTAACTAAGTAAGCAAGCAAATAAGTATGCTTGGCTCAGACATTGGCTTCAATCTTACAATACCCCACTTTTCGCATTGAGGGTTAAACCGACAAACTTTTTACTTCTCTACTTCACGGTTAGTTACATACTTCGTCTCTTCCCCGCTATTGATTGAAAGTGACGTCATCAGTTTTGCTCGGGTCATTTACGGAGACGTTGTGTAGGGACCGAACTTCCTCTTTGGTGTTCTCATAGTCGACAAACTTAAAACATGAAGTTGGATCTGTAAAATTAATGGTAACTTTCCTGCACTTGGCCCGACACGTGCTTGGCCCCTTTTTGGGTCAAGTACTTATAGTCCTAAATCGTTTTCCCATAGTTTAACGTCAAACTATACATAATAAATATCCTTGGACGTACATACAGCGCCATCTAGTTCCCCATTAAGCAACTAGGCGTGTATTACTGTTTTTTTTTTTAATATACTTCTTCTTGAATTTAAGAGCTATGCTCTTGTCGGTGGAGTAACGACCATGTCTCTCTACTTTCCACCCTCGTTTTAACCTCTTGGTACGACACTACATTCACCTTTTCTTTCACTTGGTCAAAGTAATTACGCCTAGGTCTTCCCCTCCCTCTCTTTCCTTCAATCTTTCCCTCAATTATGTTCTTAAAAAAAATATCGTGTCGTATCAAGTGACCTCATCATCATCTTTCCTCTTCGATTCTCAACTGTGGCTAACAGGCATCTCTTCTCCTTTACCATCTTTTGAAATATACACTTACTGTAATTTCAAAAATGTCAAATGACAAAAAATTCTGACAAATTCAGAATCGAGTGTGTCAAGAATTTTATATTTTGCTAGATTTCTTACTATTTCTCTTTTTCGTTTTTTAATAGGTTAAGGCGATAACAATTTCGAGTGCAACTCGCTATCCCAGAACACTAGTGTTATAAATGTAAATTATCTATTCTAAACACGGGTACACGCGTCCGTATTCATTATACAAACATATTCCCCTCTCTAGACGTAGTGGTTAGGATCTTGCAAGCCTCCAACCACTTCACCAAACAGCTCAAGTACAAAGTTATGGATTTACTTGTTCATTGGCTCCATCGATTGGCACAAAGATAATCTCCTCTGTGAAAGACGGCCATGGGTATACAATAAACCGCTTATAAATTGAATTCAAAGGCCGAATAGTATAAAGAAACACTCGTGGGCATCATAAATCCAAGTCAAACTTCGGTAAAGAATAGAGAAAATCCGAACTTACATGGAAAATATTATATAAAAACCGGCCAAGAGCGTGTCGGACTTCGCACATTTAGGGTTCCGTATCAAACGTCGAATATTAGCCGCCTGTGCAAATTAAATTGGTTAGTTATAGGAAAATGGGGAAATTTAGAAGAAAAATTCAGCTTAATTAATATATTGCAATTTGTTGGTAAATTTAACGTTATCATTATCCACTAGGCAGATGGCGCTCGCGTCTCGATTAACATCGACTCTGTGTTATAAATTCAATTTGTATTGCATGCTATTTTTAATGTTTAATTTTTAGTATCTCTTAATACATTTATTGATTGAAGATTATACCCACTTATATTAAATTTCAAATGACATGGTACTCGTATGACTAATAGTCCTATATTTAATATTGACTAAGGCTTACATGTTAGGTAAAGTACTGTTAATGTAAGTTGTGAGAATAAATGAATTGAATTGAATTGAACTATCACCAAATTAAATTACTAAACATTTATATATTAAATTAATATATTAAATTAAATTAATATAATAAACATTATCACCAAATTACAAGTTCATATTGTACCGACCGACGACCGATTGGTGTAGTGGATAGTGACCCTGTCAGCGAAACCAACGGTTGCGGGTTCGAATCCCGGTAAATGTTTGTGTGATGAATACAAACATTTATTCCCGAGTCATGGATGTTTATATAAATATTTATGTATGTTTATCCGTTATCTAGTTTCCATAGCACAAGCTTCGCTTAGTTTGGTGACTAGATGATTAAGTGTAAGAGTACGAAATATTTATTTATTTTTTATTTATTTATATGTCAATGGAAATTTAAAAAATCTTTGGACCAAAATTAGGAAAAAAGAACTGACTTTCACGGCTTCTCCTGCCTTAGTGTTCTAATATTTTTTAAAACAATAAATGCAGTCTTTATAAATGCAATATTTTTCTTCACGCTTCCTTTACTAATATGGGACCTTTTACCCTTTTTATACTTAACTTGGCTTTGGGTCAGCAAGATACACCTTTGCTGCAAATATGAAGACTGTAGCTTCAACGGTTAAGGTGCTAAAGCTTTGTGACAGACGACGAACAGACAGACAGACGGACAGATACATGAGCGATAGCAATAGGGCTACGTTTTCCCTTCAGGTATGGTACCATATTAACCACAGACCTATAATAAATAGTAGCATACCAAATATTAATCTACATAAATCCTTCTAAAACTTTAGGCTGCTGTTTAACATTCTAACTACAGAGTAAATATAGACATACCTACACATTGAAATACATTACAAACATATTTCACATTACCCTCGTTTTAACTTCCTTGTTAGTCGAGTGTAATTACCATGTTGTGCCGTTATCGTTACAGTACATTTTAGACTTCCCATTATTAGTAAGGTAAATTCCGACCGTGTATCCAAAGTCTACCTTTTCAGAACTACGACCTGTTTGGATTATACTTCAGAATTTTGAAGATCATCGATGCATTACTTAATCGTAGTAAATTCTCGGTTTGGTTGGTGGTAGGGCATTTTAAATGTCCGCCTGGCTAGCTAACACCATCTTATCTAAATCTGCCGCAAAGCAGCAATGTTAATAGCATTGTTGTGTTCCGGTTGTCAGAGATAACATAGTCAGTCCCCCAAATGTGTTGGGGTTTCCGGGTCAGTACGCTCCCACCTTCGACCTCATCTTTACTTAACATCAGGTTTGATTGAGGTCAAGTAGCAACCCGTTGTGAAAAAAAAATAGTGTCAATAAACTCACACGATTAATTTCAAAATGAAAAGGAAGATAAAAATTAAATTTCTGCGAAGCTCGGTGATTGCTTTTATATTGAAAATTTCAGACTTGAGGCATCCCAGGCCAATTAAAAATAATTAAAATGGTTTCAGAAATACGCTGAATCGCTTCGAGAAAAAGATGGTACGGTTGTAGCTGCCGACGACTTGGTAGGGGTGCACTAAACCTGTTCCCGGATATTACGTTCTTACAATTATTTGATGTTCAATTTCTAGAAGCGCTATGTTGAGTCGAAAATATTTCACCCTGTAAACAATTCAGAACATAAAATGACGTTGGTCCTTAAGCCGCGTATTCACTAGCGTCGCCAGGGGAAGCGCACAACTTCGCGCAACTTGTGCCTTATCGCAGCGTCAGTTTCAAGTCGAGGGACAAACTCATAGACTATGTATGTGCGTCCAAAATACGTATATGTGGACGAACTACTTAGTGCTGCGACTTAGGATGTTTATCAAACTTATGGGTGTTTATGCATACTAAGTAATACCTATTAGATATAATCCAATAAAAATACGATATTATTGTGCTGGAACATTCTATAATCTTAAAGTTCCTGATTTTTTAGAGAGTTTCTTTAGCTTGCTTTAGGTTTATTTATTATATAGTATTTAGTCATAAAAGTTAAAGTTGTAGAAGATGCCAACATCTTAATGGCTAATTTATACTTTCTAAAAATAGTTTGAGTCGCGACATTTGCTCTCGGTGAATTTTTTTACAAAAAATTTTTTTTCGAAAATTGTTACAGGAGTATATATTCTCGGATCCAATGAAATTCACAATGGTAATTTTAATCTAATAATCTATGTTTTTTGTTTCGTCATGTATGTTATTTTATTGCATGCTATTATTGAATTTCACAATTGTACATAAAACAACAAAATAAAACACAATTAAAAATACCTATATCTTATAGAAAAAATACGCCGTCCAACTCGCTTCCGTGAGGCATAGTACGTAGTACGCTAGCGCTATTGCCCCGCTGAATGCATAAGCTCAGCTGCTGAGCAAAGTAGGTACCAGCTCTCACATCTCCAGAGGCGTGGACCAGTCTAACAGATAAATCCTTTACAAAATGTTTCATGTCAGAAGACCACGGACCCAAAGTCTCCACTGCAAGCGCCGCAAACTCGTGGTTTATAGAGATTGACGCATCTATGTTTTATTACTAAATATCTTAATCTAAAGCAAGCTACCGATTTGGTAGAAAGCATTTTATTTCTATCAACGACAGGTACTCTTTCCATGTGAAAAAAAATCACAGCCTTTAAGGGATTTAAAAGTGTATCCTCACCGTACCTCTCCATACGACTTGACAGAATCGAACTTCAAAAATATGACTAGAGATTTCCGGCGAGAACGCTCGATGTGGCTAGCGGACCACTTTCGCGACATTTGTCTCATGAATACGTGGCTTTATTCATATGTTTGTGTCCCATCTATTTGTCAATAACTCTGCGCTCCTAATGCCTCGGAAAGGGTAACCATCTGTAACAGGGAGCGAGTGGTGTAAAAATATTTACGAAAAATATTTGCTGACCTAATAAAGAGTTTCCCTTTTATGTTCTTAGTTTTTACTAAAAGGCATTGTGTCGTAACGGAAGCTCATTCACCATAATAATTGTTAAAACTTTGGTCGTAGTTCATTGTTCAGAATTAGCAGTAGTTCAACTGAGTGTCGGTATACTGATGTCTTAATATCATTAAAGTGCAGGGGTGATTTATTAATTTATTTAATATTAAGGGCAATATTTTTACAGCAACCCGCTACGGAACTTATGCCAGTTTCAGATTGTTACTTTGGTAATATTCACATACGGAATTGTGTCTGTTTATCGGTTTGCTACTTTTTCAGGACTTATTGAAATTTAGCAGAGCAAAGACAGGCTTTAGTTTAGGCTAATATATATTTGTTATCTTCTCACGACTAAATGTCTGAACCGATCGCATTAAAATTTGGCATTAGAAGTAGACCGGGAGAAGTAACATGGATAAGGTCATCGGCTCTTTAAAACAAGATATGATGAGACGAGATACAAAAACACAAAAGATAGAAAAGATAAGAGACCGCGATAAAGTCATTGTACTACAAATAGCAAGTTTCTTCATGAAATACCAATCATTTTATCCCACCCACTTCTCGGTCGATAAGCTTATTCCCACTTCCGGCACACGACCTACGTACTGTCGTGCAGTCCACGCATTTCTATTAGCAGCGAATTAGTTGGGCGTGGGATGAGCTTCCTACAGGTATATTTCTATCACATTTCAAGACCTGAAATGGCCTTAAGGTTCCTTAAAGAACACCATTCAGTTTGAAGAACAGAAATTAGATACAGCCTACATTTCCCATTTCATCATCATATAAATTTTCGAAACGGTCTTCCCTAATCAATAGACCAAGAGCTTTACGAAATGTAACTCTTGGTGTAGTCACATCAATAAGTACGGTTGATTTGAAACAAAAAATTAAGCAAAAATACGAAGACAGCAGTTAAACTGCAGAGACATGAAGGCCGTCATACGGAGTGTGTGGTTTGGGAATACGTGAAATTATTCCACAATCGCCTTTTCATCATCTGACTACCAGGCGGATGTGGGGACCGCCCGAGCGATTTTGAAATACCGAAAATTCGCTCGAAACATTCTGATTTCTCCATCATACAGACTGCGAAGGTATAAAACGTTGGTGTTTCAATCTTGGGATCTCTAGGTCTAGGCAGAGTAGGTATTTACTGGAATCACGTGTTTCATCTTCGACTTCATCGCCACTTTTCATTTTATGAGCTGCTTGCACCGTGCCCTATTGGTAACCTTTGACACAAAAAGCAAAATGTGAAGTCCTCATTAAATACCTGCAATAAAAACAACTCCGCCTTTGCAGTCGCGAGTCAGGTAAAAAAGATGTTCAGTTGATTCACTGTTTGCTCATTAAACGTTAACGTTTCTGTGACCGACTAACTCCCCTTACTCAGTTCAACTGACCGGGTAACCGACAAAGAGACCCGACACGGCCCAACTGACCGAGAGTTTGTTTAGGGCTCTGATTGGCGGGACCGGGTATCAGGTGCTATCGAACGTTTGCATATAACTTGACCAATTTGTCCGTGTAACATTTAAAGTGGATGCCTCCGGGTTATTAACTCGTTCGATTAACATTGTAGGTGGTTGGTGAAATGGAGTTTACGATAAAATGTGTTTCCGGAGTAGTAAAGAATACACTAGTTGTGGGTTCGAATCCCGCGACGGGTAAATGTTTGTGTGATGAATATGAACATTAATTCCTGAGTCATGGATGTTTATATAAATATTTATGTATGTTTATCCGTTATCTAGTATCCATAGCACAAGCTTTGCTTAGTTTGGGACTAGATGATTGGTGTAAATGTCCGAAATATTTATTTATTATTATTTATTATTTATTACTATACCTATTCCCTCGCGAGTTTCGTTTATAGCTACTAAAGGTTTTATTATGGAGTCATAAACTCATTCATAACTCATAAACTAAACAGCCTACACCTTTGGTGGGCAGCGTCATTAGAGTCAACCCGTTAGCCCATATGGCGTTTTCCAAAAATCACGTGTCTACCATTTGCTTGCCTGCACCATGGCATATTTACAGACTTGCCCGGTACTCGCTCTGGCAATATGTGAAACACAGTTGGTATAGCTCTGTGTCCTTCCCAGCCCACATATGCCCAGCTGGGTCGAGTCACGAGGTGTATATGTACAGCAGGGGGGGACAGCTCAGGTCAGGGTCAAAACACAAACACTCATCACCACACCAACTTATTTATTGAGAGAAACAGGTAGTACAGAGGATCGAAAGGGCCTTAAAACTAAAAAATTAACTATTGAGATGTACAAAAATTATTAAAATAACAATGCGACTGAGTCAGTTTGCAATATGCTAAATGTGTTTAAGGTATTAAAAAAAAAAATACATTTCCATTCGCGTTGTTACAAAGGTATCCAAACAGAACATAGGTTTTTCACATTTATAAAATATTAAAGTGAACTGAATATTGAAGGTATAGTGAATATCATTTGGCACTCTAATTTAATAAAATATATGAAGCAGTAGGGGGCTGTAGATTGGATCCATAGCTTGGGCATCACAAATCGAAATATTATAATTTTAACGTCTATAGAATATGAAATCGAAAATGGCAATAATTTCTTAATTTTTCATTAATTATCAATTTATTCTATAATAATAATAAATTTGGTTCAATAACTTAATTAGGTACATATATTTTATTAATTGAATCCAATATGTTACGGGAATAATCTTACACAATATTCTTTTACCAATAACGTTAGTTTTAATTTGATAACACCAAACACATTTCAACATTCCATTTGTCCCACGACCAACCCTCAGGTTTCAGCAGAATACCAGTGTTTTGCCCGCCTCGGGCAAATCCATACACTGAGCTGTAGCCTTTTTGTATACTGCGGCACACACATAATATTTGTTTGTTTCTGTACTTGTGTTTTATTGTTTTAGTTGTATTTTTCATATGTAAAATTTATTATGTGTGTGTACATGGATGCAAATAAATGCTTATCTATCTATCTATCTATCTTAATGAAATGGAAATCCATTGACGAAAGTATGCGCTGTTGTGTAAATTCAGCCAGCTTTTCTGGTGTTATTTAAATTGTACTCGGCAATGAGTGGTCTTTTGTGAAACTATTAGGGCGTAAATTTCATCAATTGTTGGTGTCAATTATTGAATAAATAAATTGGGTCACATATGTACAAGTTGAAGAGAAATAAAAGAAAATATTTACTGTTTAGCGTACTATACTTTATGCAAATCGGGTTATCATATGCATGCATGTGTGTGCTGCTAAAGATGCTGGCTCATATAAAAAATAAAATATCCTTAGACATACACCCAGCGCCATCTAGTTCCACAGTAAGCAACTATAGGCTTGTGTTGTGGATACCAGATGGTTGATATACTACATAAATACATTTTTTTTTGTAAATAAATACTTATTATAAATGAAATCATCCATCGGGTATACATGTCCGTATTCATCACACAAACATATACCCCCAGCGGGATTCGAACCCGCAACCTTTTGGTATAGTGGCCAGAGTTGCTAACCACTACACCAAACAGGTCGTCCACCAAATAGATTCCCTCGTTGTACCAATTGGTGTGAAATTAACGCATTTTAAAGCGTTTTGTCAACGTTTTTACATGAATGGCCTATGGCCTAGTTTTATACAGAATCAAATCAAATCAATAAATATTTATTTCGTAGGATAAAAATTATCACTTGAAAACGTTTCTTTGTTCTTAATATTAAAATTATTAACATTATTGCTCATTCACAAAGCTGATTCCCCAGAAAAGAACGAGCAAGAAACTCAAGGGTTGCTCTTTTAAATAAGTTTGGGTTACAATTATATTATATTGTATAATTAGACTGAATATCGCCGAGCGGTCTATGTCCGTGATTGCTTATTATCATAGTCAGAAATTTTATAATAGCCTTTGGTAAATAATGTCTGTTTTATGAGGGTTTGAATTTATTCAAAGATAGATTCTGAATGTCCACTGGAACCTTTTATATATTGCCGTATTTTATTATAAAGCCGTATTGCCCCTTAAATGACTTAGTGACTTTGTGTAAACGGCTGACATGAACAACGAGTTATTTTTATATTTTGTATTAAGATTATGTATATCACTATTTGTCTTAAACAGTGGACATTGTGGACTATTTGTCTTAAACAGAGTTTGGCCTTCCCTCGTGTAATGAGGGAGTATGGGCCATACTCCACGGCCATGCGGCTTGGGGACTTCACATGCATTAGAATTTTTATTTTTCTGTCATGCAGGTCTCCTCATTATGTTTTCCTTCACCCTTTAAGAGCAGTCGGATAAATGGACATAAGTAATTAAATTAAATTTAAAAACTCATTGGTACATGGAATGGGAATCGAACCCGGACCTCCCAAATTGGGAAACCACGTCTGCTGATTGGTCCAGGGATGATTATCATCGAAATAATCTGATATTTTATAATATGCTTTCTTAATAAGTTTCTGTTTTATAGTATCTTTAAATTTATTGAAAGGAAGATTTTGTATGTCAACAGGAACCTTATTGAAAAAGCGTATACATAACCCTTTGAATGAATTGCTGACTTTGCGGAGGCGACTTATGTGACTTTACAAATCCTTTGAAATCATTATACTCCTGATTTCTGCAGTCCCTGTGCTAAAAAGTGTAATTAACAAGTGTAACAATTACCGTACACTGTACGACATAAAGGTAATTTAGTCACAACGGCGCTAAAATGTTTCTTGCTTGTCTTATCAGTTTAGATAGTACTTAACTTTATCTAAATATCGCGAAGTATAACGTCATGCTTATTGTACACAGCTCAGTGTTGTTATTTATATCTGTTATCAAATATTTTTGAATGTGACGCATTGTGAAATAAAATGAATTTATTGCACGTAAGTTTGGGTTACATATTAGCAGATTTTTTGCATTCAGTAAGAGGTGCACATATATTATAGTGATTAAAAATAAAGTTGTCAATTAAACATAAGATTTCAAAACACACTTTTGTCAATAAAACCGAATAGTCGGTCAATTTCTGATGTCAAAAGCAAATTAAAATATTGTAACATTCAATTCATTCAAATTCAATTAATAAGAGATTTATACTAATCAAACAAATAACTATCAAACAGTCTACAAGTCACCTATTTATAGTCAAGAAATTCAACCACGCTATAAAGACACCGATCACAGAGCCACGACTTTAATCCTCTCTTAAATGCATTAAGTTTCTCGTTATTTAGAGACTGAGGTAACTTATTAAATAATGTTATACACATCATAAAACAATTTTTGTGTGTGAGTGTTAGTTTTGCAGGAGGCTTATAAAGTTGATTGGTATATTGTGACCGTAGCTCTCTATTATGTAGGACTAACTTCTTTATATGTGTGTAGGTATTTACGATCATATGGAAGAGACTTACTCATTCGTTTCGCTTTTCGACTTACAATTTTATAGCCCAGGGAAAATACGGTAAAATATTAGCTTAGCTATACATAATTCAGTACCAACTTATATATAATTGCTATCTTATAGAGGTATATTAGAGATGTAATTTTGAATAATTAAGCCTAAAACAACGAGCGCTCAGTCTACATTTTTCTTGATTTCGGAGTCGAAACCTGTCTTTGGGGGAGGACGCTCTTCAATTGTTTTTTTTTTATTTCTAAACGCTTAGTCGACGTCACTGGTGACCCGAGAGCTGGCTGTTTCCTCGCTTAACGCTTATCCTGCATCCTGCTGCCTACAGCTAATTCCATCTCTTTATTTGTTACTGTTCTTAAATAAATAATTTAATTTTAATGATGTGAGGTCCCGGGCAAGGGCTATCATCATCATCATGTCAGCCACAGGACATCCGCTGCCAAACATAGGCCACCCCATAGTTTTCTAGCGTGACCGTTTGGCAGCGGCCTGCATACGGCGACTTCCCTTGTGAGTGCCGGAGTTACCGGTACGTGGTCTCCACTCGAGATCTTAAATGCCCGGTGGGGCATCACTTCTTATGTGCTCGTGTTTAATATTACTTTAACTTATTTATATCGAGGATGCTTCATCATTTATAATGCGGACTGCTAAGGTATGGAACTCACTGCCCGCGTCGGTTTTTCCCGACACTTACAACCTTGGGATCTTCAAGTCTAGAGTGAATAGGTAAATACTGGGTGCGCGTGATACATCTTCACTAAAATTGAAAAGATATATTCTAATAAGCAACCTTATCTTAATAAGGAGTCTCTTCCAAGTAAAGATTTAGATTATTTCGAGTCATCAGTAATCTGATATGGCACGTAGCTAAAGTAGAGCTATTATGGACATCGGATAATCATTATATTGTTCCAGTTGATTATTTAAATTAATGTGTTCTTAAATGGCTACGCTTAACAAAACATGACATCACTGAACTAAGTCATGCCAAAATATGTTTTATTTTACTTTGAACAAGTTTATTTGTCCTGTGGGGTGTTCGCCTTGGCACAGGGAAATTTCACGACAGGCGAATGAAGTGCCTGGAGCCGCCAACTAACCCATGACTCTAACGCGGGATGTAATGCTTATAAAACTTTGTTAGCATGTTTAAGCGCCAGCACACACTCACACGAAATTATTCCTGTGGTAAAGTACCGCCATATTTGTTTCTACTTACACATTTTATTAAGGCATTCTAGGTACCAGCGAACTATATGGACACTTGTGCTAAATCTGTGGTATCATAAAGCTTATCTATGCATTCTAATTCAAATTCAATTTTTTTAAAAATTTATTTATTCAAATTATCTATTTCGCCAGAATATAGGTACACAAGGATGTTTTCGTATTAAAAATAAGGCTCATTACATTCTACCTTTTGAGCATGCAAAATTTAACGAATTATATCTAATTATAACTGCCCATTGTTAATTAATTATACACTTTAAAAAATCCAAAAAAAAATAATGTCAAAACTATAGAGAATTAGAAAAAATGTCAAATCAATAAAAAAAAAGAAAGAAAACTTCTTGACACACTTTACGGTATCTCTTACTTACGGTCTACCTACTTGGGAAACATTGTTTAGCGCAGCCTGAGCTCCAACGAATTATCTGTGATATGGAAAATGCAACTTTTTTGTTTGAGCTTAGTACACTTTATTAGCGCGTTCTAGGTACCAGCGTACTATTCGCATACTCGTGCCAAATCAATGGTATCGATTCGGATGTACACCAACTAAACTAAAACCAGTTTTAAAGTGGTACTTTCTCTTTCTCCCTGGAACAGTACGATGCGACGACACCACTCCAAAACTGGTTTTAGTTTAGTTGGTGTACATCCGAATCGACACCATTGGCATGGTAAATTTTTGATACAATTCCTTTCTAATTATAAACTTTATTAGCGCGTTCTACAAATCGATTAACTACTTGCACAGTTGTGCCAAATCTGTGGCTTGATAAATTACAGCTACAATACTATTCTATATAGAAGACTTTGTTAGCGCGTTCTAGGTGCCAGTGAACTATTCGCATACTCGTGCTAAATCTGTGGCAATGCAAAGTATTGTCAAATTCCAATTTACCGTGTTCTAGGCACCAGTGAACTATTAGGTCTTTACCTATGAAATTGGCGTTTTGTATGAAGAATTTCATTAAGACTGTTTTCTCCATACAGACATTTTTTTTTGGGAACGGCAAATCCAAATTTAGCTAAACTTTGTGTGCATTATCGGATAACATTAAGTTAAGTAGGCAGCGTTAATTTTTAAACGTAACCGCTTTATAAATGCTTCAGCGAATCTAAGAAATGGTTATGGGAAGCACATGAAAAGAGCTCTGTTCGATTTTTTTTTATTATACGATTTAGCCCAGAAATTAAAAAAATATTTCATGTGAAAACCTTGAAATAATATTCCATTTTCCAAATAAAAACAAATTTGGATGTAGCTTTGAAAATCGCAGGAATTGGTACATATGATTAACGAAGAAAAAAAACTCCAATTTCATAGGTAAAGACCCAATATAAGACTAGTTACTTAGTGTATTACTAGATGGCGCTGTGTTTATGTCCAAGGCTATTTATTTTCACATCCGTCTAGGCAGTCAATTGAATTACAAATTTAACCGGTGAAGACCCAATATATACGCACTCGTACTAAATCTGTGGTATGACTTTCGTTACAATTGCATTCTACTTATGAAACTTCGTTAGCGTGTTCTAGGCACCAGCGATCTATCGAATACTCGTGCCATTTAAAATTTCGATTTCGATTACTATGTTAATTCGGCTATGGTTCCTGATGGAAAGTAATGAGAGTTTAGTCACCAGCCGAAAATTGTTGGACTTCTATACTAAAGGTGATTTCAAAATGGTTTACTTTGTGAGGGTAATCGAAAATTTTTTGCATCGAATTCTCCTGTGGTGCCTTTTGGAAAGTCGGTCGTAATCAAGAGTGATATCACCATGTAATGTGAATTACACGAATTCAAATTCACATTGTCAATATACAATAGAGCTCCGGGACTCCAAGGACTATGAGTCTCAACTCCAAATGGAACCAAATTAAAAAATATATAGTCGAAATATTTTTAGTTAAAGAGACTTTTGCTATGACATTTAAAAAATGGACACTAATTCTTTAAGCCCCATTTGGGATTCCCGGAATTGGAGATGAAATAATCTCATTGCGCAGTGAGACTGGCTTTATGAGATTTAAGTAATGCGAGAGGTAGATTCTAGATCTGTTTTGTGGTTAATATGTCTTTAATGATTACAAACAAACAAAATTGCACAACAATAACAAACATGACACCCCTCGCGTTTCGTCGGAAATTTTGTTCACAAGATATTAAAGAGCAACTATACAAAAAGTTCCTGAATAAAAGAGAAGGTTAACTGAAAACTATTGCGCTTAGAATGAATCACCTCGGGATATAGGCGTTATCAAACAAAGTGACCAGATGCTACAATTGGAGCATTTTCGAGACTGACTACTCTTGTTTCGAAGACCGATTGGTGAAGTGGATAGTGACCCTATCAGCGAAACCAACGGTTGCGGGTTCGAATCCCGCGAGGGGTAAATGTTTGTGTGATGAATACGAACATTTATTCCCGAGTCTTGGATATTTGTATAAATATTTATGCATGTTTGTCCGTTATCTAGTAGCCATAGCACAAGCTTTGCTTAGTTTGGGACTAGATGATTGGTGTAAGTGTTCGAAATATTTATTATTATTTATTTATTATAACATAAGGAAAAACAAATTCTCTGTACTGCTCTCTTAACGGTACAATTTGGCGGCCTTATCACTAAAAGCGATCTCTTCCATGCAACCTTTGGATCAGAACCATTACGAACATAATAGGTGAGCAACCAAACTAATTTCAATAAAATAAATAAATATTTCGGACTCGAGCTCACAACTGTTGGTTTCACTGACAGCGTCACTATCCACTACACAAATCAGTGGTCAATTATTTTAAATAAATACATACGTTAAATAAATATCTTAATATCTTTATTGTACACAAAATTGTTACAGAAATATGCATTGTATATAAAATGTACAAAGGCGAGCTTAACTCCGATAGCTCTTTTCCGTGGCTCTTTCTTTCCAACCATCGACATACAAACATACATACATATATGTTCTTCTTCTTCTTCTTCTTTTCGTGACGAGGCAAGTTTCAAATTTTATTGGACCAAAACTTAGCCACTTTAACAGCACTGTCTGTGGCGTTAAGGAGGTCGTCAAAGGTGCAGCTGTCAGGACACGCGGGGGAAGACAATACGTGATCCATTGTCTGTGGGGAGACTCCGCACTCGCATCGATCACTCCCGCCATCGGAGAAGCCCCACCGCACAGATTATCTTTGCTGCGGCCAACCTGAGTTCGAAGCCGATTTAAGGATTTCCATGTTGGCCATGGCAAATCGTGTCCAGGAGGAAGAGACTCCTTGAGCGGGAGGAACGACGCAAGTGAGTATCTTTGCCGCCACATGCTGCAGCGAGCATCCGAAGCCACACCTTGTACGGGAGGGAGATAATATATTTAACAAATAAATATGATATATACCCATATGTAAATTTTTACTAATTAAATAGAATAGTACGTAATTAGTTACGTACTTAGGTACACAGCCATGAATATGAAAACGAACTGAACGATCGGTAAACAGTAACCAATTTCGGAGAACAAAAATGAAGAGAAGACAGATGAACGAGGAGCAATAGAAGAGGCAAAGCGCAAGGAACAGTTCCTTCACTATATAGCCTTCAAAACAGTCGGTGACTGACGTCTGTTTACTATTAGCAAACAACTTGCAATCAGTCAGTATCCAATATAACACATGAGTTAATTTGATAGAACGGCTTGGCTGAGCCTCTCAATCCAAACACCTCGAAAACAGGTCAACGGTTAAACGTCGTTACTGCATTTGATGCGGGTGAATTCGGAATACGAGCTCAAAGCTTTGACGTTTATCTTACATTTATTAACCTATGCATGTCATTTAGTATAGAGTAGCACCCAATTTGGAAAATCGGGTATCAGTCACTAAACTGGAGCGTGGGTAAAGAGATATCTAATTGAAAGAGGATGCGGGTCTCGTTATTCTATTGTAGTGTTGCAGGCACGTTTTTCACTGCGCTTGGTAAATCTGCAAAGACCAATTAGCACGTCACTCATAAAACAAAACAGAAATTTAAAAAGAAGTGCACACGTTTTTCATTACGAAGTTGTTGCCTTTTTTGAAATATCTGTTTGAACCCAAAAAAGATAGCGCATAAAGTTAGTGCGCTCGGATAGTCTGAATGAATTTTCAAGCGGTGCATGGTGTGCCTGGATGTAAGCAGGAGTTGGAAGCTTTTCGAGTCAGGTAGTTATAAAAGTTTTGCTTGTGGAAATGTTACTCTATGCTAGAGTGGCTAGACAAGTTGTCCAACGTTTTTGAATAGATACGAAAAGTTTATTTTTTAATTTTGTTGCTTATGTAACGTATTATAGTTTGCAATGAGTAAAGATTACTTGAACCACCAGCTACCGCATCTGTGAATGAAAATTTTATAAAAACAAAAAGTAGCCCGCTATGAAAAGAGTTACAGCAAAAAATCTTTTATTAAAAGCGGAGTCCTGAATGGCCACAATAGAAATGGGTCGGCGCAACTCACGGATATGGGGACGGAACACCGGCAATAGTGTTCCGGTGAATCCAGCTCTTGACTAAGTACTGACAGTACTGTCACAGTAATACGACTAAGGTACGATAACAGCTCTATAATATGAAGCGTACTGATACCGTTTTATGGCTGAGATAGGGACCTTGGAACACGATAGACAAGCCGGGCGTAAATATGTGATTCTCGATAACGTAAAACTCATGGTCATGAGTTTGGACATTTTTTTTATTCTTACAAAGTAGTGTGTATATGTTGTGTGGGGGTTCCGGGTCAGTACGCTTCCACCTTCGACCTCATCTTTACTTAACATCAGGTGTGATTGAGGTCAAATATCAACCCGTGGTGCATACAAAAAAATGTATTATAATATACATTGATTTCGGGTAGATCGCGATTCTTTCGATTTATGTGCCTACATGGCCTTGAAGATCACGCCGCAGGTGGAAGCGAACCCGGGGGACTTGCATCTCTGACAACCGGAACACAACAATGCTATTAACATTGCTGTTTGACGGAAGACTTAGATTAGATGGTGTTAGCTAGTCAGGCGCACATTTAAGATGCCTTACCACCAACCAAATCCCGCTGGGGATGGAATCTGCGACCTCCGATTCGTAAACCGTATATTGTTTTGATTGACCCACGGAAATAGTAAATAGATTTGTACCGTCCACCTTTATTTTGTCTCGTTTATTTCTTTACCAATTCCTACATTTCCTGACATCTCCAAACATTCACAATTGTAACTATTGTTACATCAATATATTGATCTATTAGGTCCATACCTATGAAATTGGCGTTTTGTATGAAGAATTTCATTAAGACTGTTTTCTCCATACAGACATTTTTGATTTTTTTTTGGGAACGGCAAATCCAAATTTAGCTAAACTTTGTGTGTATTATCGGATAACATTAAGTTAAGTATAGGCAGCGTTAATTTTTAAAAGTAACCGCTTTATAAATGTTTCAGCGAATCTAAGAAATGATTATGGGAAGCACATGAAAAGAGCTCCGTTTAAATTTTTTTTATTATGTGATTTAGCCCAGAAATTAAAATATATTTCATGTGAAACCTTGAAATAATATTCCATTTTCCAAATAAAAAACAAATTTGAATATAGCTTTGAAAATCGCAGGAATCGGTACATATGATTAACGAAGGAAAAAAAAACTCCAATTTCATAGGTAAAGACCCAATATAATGTATTTTTCAATTAACATACAATTGTAGATGAACACAGCATGCTTATTATATGATAACAAAAATAATAAAAGGAAACGAAAAAATTGAACATTCATAACAAATCATTTAACAGCTGGTAGTCTGATTAACTTGTCGTATACCAGATTAAAATGTCGGGATACTCAAAAGCTCCACTTTATGAGCTCTTTAAACATCATGTCAACGACTTGAAAGTGACAGCACGATTTTAAGCGGTCGTATTTCCAATATTTGCGAGATGGCTTGATATGCTCCTGATATGCATCATTCGGCTTGTTCACTCTAATCTTTGATAATGAGTCCTTTTTACAAGCTTTTATACAATTATTTAACTTACTGCTTAGTATGTATGCATGTCCGTACAAAATTTGCAAGTCAAATTAGAACAATATACTCGTGCGGTTCTGATGACAATACGATTATGTGACAGACATGAAATGCTGCTGCAGCTAGAATCGTCTCCTCACGAGTCCCTTAATTTCCCACTCCTTAACGGTTAATAGCACGAATACGAAGTTATGCACACACCGTTACTTTGGAATGTTAAATATTAACTATTACATGTTAAATTTAACCGCCTCCGTGGCTCAATGTAAACAACATTGGGTTTACGATTCGGAGGTCGCGGGTTCGATCCCCAGCGGGGTACATGTTTAAGTACTCGATTTGGCTGGTCCGCCTGTCTAGCTACCACCATCTAAATCTAAATCTGCCACCAAGCAGTAATGTTAATAACATTGTTGTGTTCCGGTTGTCAGAGTTAAGATAGCCAGTCCCCCAAATGTATTGGGGTTTCCGGGTTAGTATACGCTTCCACCTTCGACCTCATCTTCACTAAACATCAGGTGTAATTGAGGTCAAGTACGAACCCGTCGTGCATAAAAAAATTAAAAATATGATTTTCATGATGACCTTATGCTGCAGCCAGGGTTGCCCCCACAAGAGGGATCTTCTTAATGGTTATTTGAGTACACGGTTAGGTTAGAATGACATGATGGAATATTAAAGGGCTGTTTTTACTCGACTGCTCAAGAAAGGATGAGGTAGGTATGTATATATGTATGTCCGTTCTTTTGGCGCATCCTGTAGCCGAAACGACTGGAACGATTTTTAAGTGCATGGTGTCGTTATATTCGTCTTGATACCTGGGTATCATAGGATACATTTTATATTGTTTTAGACGACCTGTTTGGTGTAGTGGTTAGCAACTCTGACCACTATACCAAAAGGTTGCGGGTTCGAATCCCGCTAGGGCATGTGTTTGTGTGATGAATACTGACATTTGTACCCGAGTGATGGATGTTTTCATTCATAATAAAGTATTTATTTACAAAAAAAAAATATTTATATAGTATATCAACCATCTGGTATCCACAACACAAGCCTATAGTTGCTTACTATGGAACTAGATTGCGTTGTGTGTATGTGCAAGGATATTTATTTATTTATTATTATTATTATTTATAATAAGTATTTATTTGCAAAAAAAATGTATTTATGTAGTATATCAACCATCTGGTATCCACATCACAAGCCTATAGTTCCTTACTGCGGAACTAGATGGAAGAATATTTATTTATTTATATTAAAAAATCCAACATGGCGTCCGCAAAACAAAAAAAAATTTGCTGTCGGGTTTTTGGTGTTATAATACTTAAATAGTTATTAAAATTTATTTTTTAATGGATTTTCATTTCCATGGATCTATTATCATGAGTTTGAAGCAAGCTTTTAATGGTGTTTCTGTGGACTTTGTAACTTCATTGTAAACTATTCACTCTATATTGTGTTCACTGGCACAGAGTAGGGAATTAGAAGTACTTACGTGACTGTACTCCAAACGTACTTACCGGCGTGAAGTATTTTCGACATCACGCTATATTGTTTTTATGTTAAATCTAGTGTGATTCGGGTGTATGTCTTTTTTTTTAATTTTATGCACAACGGGTTAATATGAAATGAAATGAAATGAAAATGAATGAAAATGAAATGAAATGAAAATGAAAATGAAAATGAAAATGAAAATCATTTATTCATGTAGGCAATACAATATGCAGTTATGAACGTCATTTGTTTTTTAAACTACCACTAGCTCGGAACGCGACCACTACTGAGAAGAGCTAGCGAGAAACTCAGAGGGTTGATACTTGACCTCAATCACACCTGATGTTAAGTGAAGAGGATGTCTGTAGATTTCCATGCTACCTATCCCCATAGTATCATAGGACACATATTATGATAAAAAATCTGGTGCTTGCAAAATCTAGTGTTTGTTCAAAATCTAGTGTCTGTTCCGACGTGTATGATAAAAAAGCGTGGTCCTTATTAAAGACTAAGTGAGGGGAAAGTTTACGATGAAAATAGGCAGTTTTTAATATATTTACCTTTAACATAGTTATTTGCTATATTTCAATGATATCATAGTCATTCGGGGGTTTTCTAAATATTCTTTTTTAGGATAGTGGAGATTGCTGCACTGGCAAGAATCGGCTTTTAAAATGTTTGATGATGACAAATGTTTTAGTGCGTCTTTTTTATTTTTTTTATGCACGACGGGTTCGTACTTGACCTCAATCACACCTGATGTTAAGTGAAGATGAGGTCGAAGGTGGAAGCGTACTGACCCGGAACCCCAACACATTTGGGGGACTGGGTATCTTATCTCTGACAACCGGAACACAACAATGCTATTAACGTTACTGCTTGGCGGCAAATTTAGATAAGATAGTGGTAGCTAGCCAGGCGGACATTTTAAAATGCCCTACCACCAACCAAACCGAGTACTTAAACATGTACCCCGCCGGGGATCGAACCCGCGACCTCCGAATCGTAAACCCAATGTTGTTTACATTGAGCCACGGAGGCGGTTAACGTTCTGCATTATCAAACATTTTCGCTGAATAAGTTTACCATTAATTGGTTGGAGCGTGATCATAAGGGTCCGCTCGCTGGGGTCGGTGCTGCGTAAATTACATTAAATAAACACCGCCGATACGTGCAAGCAGTCTTTCCTGAATGCTACAACCTTCTTGGATGGATCTTCAAGAGCAGGGTTAATAGGCATCTACTGAGATCGCGTGCTTCATCTTCGGCCACATCATCACTTCCCATCTGGTGAGATTGTGGTCAAATGCGTATCCAGTTAACAATAAAAAAAAGCTGTAAGCTTTAATACGCTGGAAACCAAGCAATTGCTAAGGATGCGAACGGTACCTTGTCCTGATCTCGCCGCCGGGCAACGCAGATGTTTTCTGCAGTCTCGCAGAACGCACCGATATATATTAGGTCCTTACCTATGAAATTGGCGTTTGGTATGAAGAATTTCATTAAGATTGTTTTCTCCATATAAACATTTTTGTAATTTTTTTTTGGAAATGGCAAATCCATATTTAGCTAAACTTTGTGTGCATTATCGGATAACATTAAGTTAAGTATAGGCTGTGTTAATATTTAAAAGTAACCGCTTTATAAAAGTTTCGTCGAATCTAAGAAATACAATGGGAAATACATGAAAAGAGCTGTGTTCATGTTTTTTTTATTATGTGACTTAGCCCAGATATTAAAAAATATATCATGAAAAACCTCGAAAATATATTCCATTTTCCTAAAAGAAAAAAACCAATTTGGAAATAGCTGTAGAATCGTAGGTGTTGGTACATATTAACGAGGAAAAAATCTCCAATTTCATAGGTAAAGACCTATAATATATACATGAAGACGGTGACAGTGATTCCGCTATGATTTTGCCAACGACCCGATGAAGACTCCACGTACGGTACGAACGAAGACGTAGCGGCTTCCCATTGTTGATGACCAGAGTACGAAAACCTTCAGCGTGAACATTGTTATCGACGTAGGAGAAAGTCTGATGATTACGGAACATTGGTGCTAAGTAATACTCAATGTGTATTACCAGTGATTACCATTGCATTAAAACGTGGTCTATCAGGCCTCATATGAAAAGTCAAGGTCGCGCAACGAACACGAGAGGGTGACACTCAGCGTTTCACTATGAAATTGAATCTGAAATAAAGAAATTCTTGGAAGAACAAAAGTCATCGATATAAATAATAATAAATAAGTATTTCGGACACTTACACCAATCATCTAGTCCCAAACTAAGCAAAGCTTGTACAATTGATACCAGATAACGGATAAACATACATAAATATTTATATAAACATCCATGACTCAGGAACAAATGTTCATATTCATCACACAGACATTTACCCGTTCGATTCGAACCCGCAACCGTTGGTTTCGCTGACAGGGTCACTGTCCACTACACCAATCGGTCGTTGCATTAGTCATTTGATATGGTAATGCGATGGCCGATATTATAGTTCTTGAATGGAGACCACGCACTAGCAAGCATAGCGAAGGACGTAAACGCACAAGATGCACGGAAGATTAAATTAAGTATAAATGTCAAAAAGCATGAAACGGAGGGAAACTTACATCTAACATACTAATGATGATCAAACTTATATAGATCGTAACACGTTTATATGTTCAATAAATACAAAAGAATTAATATTGGATAGTATATTCTTAATGGTTATAAAAATTGCATGGAAATGAAACACATTTATTTCACATTTTGCGTGTAACTATTCGCACTGAAATGTACCCTTCGGGCCTATAATTTAAAATAGATATTGAATAAAAATATCATGTTTATTGTTAATAAAGTAAGTGCCCACAGGGAAAGTTATAAAAATTTTATGCGAAGTAGGTAATATCCAATAAAAATAAATTGTGTTACAGTATTTTATTGTTTTTACAAATTCTCCTCAGGATTAACATTCGTTTAAAGTGCTACGATGTTGGTGATATGTTTAATTTTTTTAAGTAAGTCTGTTTTTTAAATACTATTTAAATTGTGAGACAGTAGCTGCCGCTAGCGGTTTAGCTCGAGAAGAATTTTTATTTTCCCGGAAAGAAGTAGTTTCACTCATTCAGCTGTCACATATTATAATTATGATACTTCGTGGCGACATGAAAGAAAGACAAATAAACTCACTTTCACGATTTGAATGTTAGTAATAGTCTCTTTGGATAGGATTTCATTAAACATCTCATTTATTTCCAGTTGCTAATAGTTGTGCTTCTAAAGAAGAGAACGAAAGAGAGAGCGATATTAACGAAATCGGTAATGACACGTTAAATGATCCCAATGTGATGATTCCCGTAGAGGTAGGTAATATAACAAATTTAAATAACACCTCTGAAGAAGTAGACGATGACGCAAATTTTACTGTTCCGTGGAACAAATACCTAGACCTTCTCGTAAAATTGTCAAATGAACAACTGGACACCATTAAACTTAACATAAAGAAAAATTACAAATTAAATGAGACAGAAATTAGCCAGGTGGAAGAGGCTTTCCGTGGCTCTAACAACGAATACGAACAGTTATTACAGTACAATATCAAACTAATTACGGAACACAATAGGTTTAATGAATCTGTAGATTTCATGATCGACTTTACAGATTTGTCGAATTATTTATTGGAACAAATTATAGAGTACAATCTGGGTACAGTCACCGGGAAACTCCTTCAGTCCACAAAATGGTACAAGCAGGTAATGAGACAGAAAGTTCTGAGGCAACAAACGAAAATCATGACAAATTTCGTCGAATCAAACATTTGTTACACTTTGACGATTTGTAAGGATAGGACGCTGTACACTGAATACTTGGTCGAGTGGTTGAGACATCTTCTTGGTGTTGACTCATTCAGCTTAAACACTCTCTTCACCGAAATACCAAATGTATTAGAAAAGAACATACATACTGTAAAATCTAATCTTAAATTTAAAAGAACAGTCAAATATATTGCCACTTCCAACGTTGTTGTTCAAAGGGATACAATTGATTATTTAGATGAAGTAATTACTAATCAAAAAAACATCGATAGTTTAGAACCGGAAATACTGAAGAAAGGAGCAGCCTTATTAACTGACTTATTCAAAGTGCTTAATGAGAATTATGATCTGAATGAAGATAACGAAGAACAGTTGGAGAATATATCTCGTATGCTGATTGATTGGATACACGGATCTAACAACATTCAGATACACGACGTT
The DNA here is from genome assembly GCA_949316235.1 of Oegoconia quadripuncta. NCBI lineage: Eukaryota > Metazoa > Arthropoda > Insecta > Lepidoptera > Autostichidae > Oegoconia > Oegoconia quadripuncta. Next base: position 2,516,549 of record OX438742.1, on the reverse strand, counting down.
CTAGAAGCAATACTCAATAACATGCAGTTAAATTTGAAGATTTGGCCCTTAGACACTCAGAGGAAAGTCGATTTCATTTGGACCAAAATTACAATTTTATAAAAATTTCGCCGTTAATATATTAATAAATAATCACAAATGTTATATACGTGGGTGATATTGTTTTAATTTTGTTGTACAACACTCGTAAATCATTCGAAGCACATAGTTATTCTGTTGAAAATGAAATATAATTATTAAATATACGTGACGCATTTACTAAAGTGTCGTAGCGTGTACATTGTGAGTTATCTATTGCACACGTGGAAAGGGAATATTTTCATGTGTATCGCAATTTGAGCGTATTGTGTACTCTATGCCATGAGCAATTATTACGTCCGCTTGTTCAATGCAGACTAGTAGTTGATTCATTATAGGGATGTCACAGTTATTGGGAGATATATACGAACTTCGGGTGGGATCTGAACGCGTAATTTCTGAAAAGGTATATTGATTAGAAAAACGAAGACAATCTCTTACGGCATCCTTATACGATAATGTTAATCAAACTATATTATATTTCGAATTGTTCTTCGTTTTTTCTCTTTCTAAATGCTATACAGTCACTTAAAAATCTGTATTATTCACTATATTTTCGTATATTCTATCTCCTTCGCACTTGAACATTTATACTAAATCTATCACTGTCATAATTCTCGTTGGCGTGGTCTGACAAATCGTCTTTTTAGTTTGTAGCCAATCACAGACCCCTATAATATAGTCGACCAATGGCATCACCCCACGTTACGCGACGGGTTTCGGAAAAAAGTCCTGATAAAGTTAGAAAAAGTCCATAATCGTTTCTTTTGTTTCCATCTCGCAAAAGTATGCAACCTACAATTTGTATTTCATTAAATGTTTTTATAGCTTTCCAAAAAGTTTTCATTTCTATAACTCGAATTTTGAAACGGTAAACAACGGTTTAGCAATAAACTCAATTTTAGAACGCACCATTGATGAAGTTTTCCTAACAGTTCTCGGGTTTCTTAAAAACAAAAGGCACTTAAACAACTTCTTTCTTTTGTTTCACTTATAAGTGATCCTTAAAATCTCACTTATTTGGCGCAACAATTGAAATAGCTTTGTTTTTGTGAATGGCATGCGAATTTGTATGACTATCTTTGGATCCATTTATGTCTATATTCTGATACTTTAGGCCCCCATGCTATGTAATTTTTGTTTGTTAGTCTAAGTGTTCTCAATCAAAATATACAGATTTCATTAAGCGCTGCTGTTTTGAAAGACCGAACCTAACCCTAACCTCAGCTATGCCTTCCTTATAAAGATCTTTACTCCTTTAAAACCATTTATAATTCCCACACAAACGAAACAAGCTTTTGATAGTAAAATTGTGAACTGACAAGAACAATGCATGCATATTGTTCTGTAAAGCATTCGTAAAACAAACAAAGTATGATCTATGCTCTGTAGAGGCTTTGTGGTCATGATAAGCAAAATGAAGCTTTTGTTACTAAAAATGTTTCTTTTTTTGGCCCCTACCGTTTTCCTCACAGCTTTTGTTTCGGCAGTTTTCGGCACTCAAATAGAATAGAACCATCAGTTATTTCCCGTGGATATCATAAAAGGCGACTAAGGGATTTTCCACCAAAAACATCTATAGATTATCACGATTTAACCTCTCACGAGTGTACATCTGTATATTTCATAGCCGTGGATGTTGTTTCAATCTTTAAACTGTAATGTTTGGAACACTCAACCACTATTGTTTGGGATATCTCTGACCACCCCCTTTGGGATAAGGTCGTGACGTTATGTATGTAGAATTTAATCTACTTATACAAGAAAACGCAGAATCATTCATTATTCGCCTAATTCGACCCGACTCTACCCGAGTCGGACCGGATGTTTTCGACTGTTCCATTGCCACATCAACTAATCTGTCACGTTTTCTTCTGCGAATTTCTTCAATCCAGCACTAGTAGCACGACAGGCGCGATAAACGTTTGTCCTGCTCATTCACTTGGACAAAATATACAACTATCCCATTCTCACTCCTCCGCGAGTCAAACGATGTCATGCTATGCAGGCAGATTCGCTCTCGATTTTACATTTGATATCGATTATTTGTATGTTTCTTGCGCCGCTTCTTTTAAATTATTTCGTTTTACAAAGCGATGGTGGATGGATATACTGACTGAAGGGTGCTTGAAGCATGGAACTTTGTAGTTCGTATACAGACGAAGGCGGGACATCCCTAGGTCATTGTCTAAACTAACAATGGCTTGAAAACGAAGCTGTGACGCTAAACATTCCATCGCAGTGTCCAGTCAATCGCATTGTATATTTTGCTACGTGACTTGACTCCTATGGTTGCTTTTGTTTGTGTTTATTACTCAGGCGCATGTTTATTTTATTCTAAATATAGATAGGTACCTATTTGCGCTTATTCAACAGTTTCTAGTTAGTATTATAATATCATAAGAATATTAACGAATAAGTCAAAAAAGTTAACCGCCTCCGTGGCTCAATGTAAACAACATTGGGTTTACGATTCGGAGGTCGCGGGTTCGATCCCCAGCGGGGTGCATGTTTAAGTACTCGGTTTGGTTGGTGGTAGGGCATTTTATATGTCCGCCTGGCTAGCTACCACCATCTTATCTAAATCTGCCGCCAAGCAACAATGTTATAGCATTGTTGTGTTCGGGTTGTCAGAGATAAGATAGCCAGTCCTCCAAATGTGTTGGGGTTTCCGGGTCAGTATGCTTCCACCTTCGACCTCATCTTCACTTAACATCAGGTGTGATTGAGGTCAAGTACCAACCCGTTGTGCATAAAAAAAAAAAGTCTATAAAATAGTACTATGAAAAATCTGAGATGTCGTTGAATAAATGGGTTATTTTTGTACGAACAGTCTTACGAAGAATACCGTGTAATGAAAAGAAGTGTTTAATCGATGTCCATTAAAATTGTATTGCCAAAGTTCTCCGGACGACTGCTCCGCTAAACACCCAGACTGTGCCCCCAGGGGTACGACGGATAAATTCGAATGCTCCGTTCTGCCCCTTTAGTGGCTCAGAAGGGAAATTTTTGAGTTACCTGTCATGCTCCTTTTAAGTTATGAACACAATAAAGGGACAACTAAAATGAAATACTTGAAATATTTGTTTTAAAACTATAATGTACAAGACTACTCATAAAGTACCAGAAATAGGTAGGTACGATCGAAATAAAGGTTCTGTATTAGTTCTCATTTAAATAAATTCGAATGCTCCGTTCTGCCCCTTTAGTGGCTCAGAAGGGTAATTTTTGAGTAGGTAACTCAAAAATTTCCCTTATTTTTATATTTAACATATTTATCTGTCCTCTAGAAAGTCTTCAGCGAGTAGTAGCATATACTAATTACGTATTACTAGATTTAAATTTGTAAAGGTTTTCTGCATTTTTAATATGTGTAGGGATTTTTTTATATATATATTTTTTACGAAAAGGCCAGAATATACAGGGTAAATTTGAATTCGTGTAATTCTCATTAATTGGTGACGTCACTCATGATTACGAATAATTTTGCCCAAAGAAACCATTGTCGAATTCTATTACCAATACAGTAGACCATTCTGAAACCACCTTTATTGTGGAAGTTTAACAATTTTCGGCATAATTCGGCTATGGTTCCAAGTCGACAGTTTTTAAAGTCTAACCATTAATTCGATTCAGTGATTTGACAGTCACTGAATCGAATGTCAAGACACATTATTAGTGTCATATATAAAATTTTGACAGATGCCAACGTCAAATCACTGAATCGAATAAATGGTTAGACTTTCATGTTAGATTGATATAAAGAATTTTGTGTAACTTTATTTTAAATTTCATAATGTATAAGCGTTCCTTGACTTTACTATTCGAAAACAACTATAAACGTTCCCATCGAATCACGGAGACTACCTATACCGATCGTCTTTATTTGCAAACCGCCTTCCTATTGCTAGTGATCGCTCTCGGCCGATTTCGGCACTCGGACGTGTGCATTAGTGCGTAGCCCTCTCGAACATTTTGCGCTGAAAAAGGGATCGGTGAAAATGTGACCGATTTTTTGTAGAACCAGTGTAGTGACCCGATCGACAAGGATTCTCTTTGTATGGTGACACTGTCAAACATTCTTCCCTCTGGAATACAGGGCTAATTTTTCAAATTACATGGCTAAATCCCGAACTATAAAGAATAGTGAAAAGTACTCAAAGGAGTCTCGAGCCCGATTTTGATGAAAACCAAAACTGCATCATTGGATTTTTCCTGAATCATTGGAGAAAAATCAATAATTCTAGCCAAGAATCGGACCTGTTGATTTTGAAAAATTACAAATTACACCATTCGATGGCGTCGTTAATAAGGAACAAATTCACAGTCACGAACATAGTCAAAAATCCAGCAACTGGGCCCGCGTGGTGGAATTTGGCCCATTACACTCTCCTAGTGAGGGGAGTTGTGCCCCAATATTAGAGACGTGTGATGCTGTTGATGAGAATGTATATGTCATCAGTATATAGAAGTAGGTATTCAACGGCTAAAACTTTCAGGTAATGTCAATCAATCAATCAATTATTCAATAGTGATACACAGGTGTACAGGTTGTTATTGACACATTAACATATGAATATGATCTTTTTTTTTTAATCTTTATTTATGTTTAGGGACTTTTGTCCACATTTAGACATGTCAGTCCCATTGTCTCCCTAGTTTGCATACATTTATTTAGCTGGACAAAATTACGGAGGGGTACCCCGAAGTGCAACTAAATTGCAAATCAATCTCGCCGCCTCTGAGTATGGGTCTGCTAAAATGCTATGAATAATGCCAATATCGAAAAGATTGATTTGCAATTTGCTCACCAGAGCATTCCTTTCCCTCTGGTTCTTGACACATTCCATCAGCAGATGTTGCACATCATCGACCGTATCCTCATTAGATGTGCAAACCAGCCAGAGGGATAGTGTCCCGAACGCAACCTAAACAATGTTTTCAAATAAGGTCTACTAATCTGGGCTCTAATGAACCATAGCACTCGAGGAGGCTGACTTTGCAGAGTTCTGTACCAAATACCTTTTTCTTTAGACCGCTCGTTAAAATATTCCTTCCAATTATCAAAGCATTTAATTTTGAATGAAGTTAAGACTTCCGAATAGTATGGTACAATATCAGTAGCCAATCCATTAGATGCTGCCAATTTTGCTAAGCGGTCAGCCTCCTCATTACCGTCTAGGCCTATGTGAATCATCAAATGAATTAACAATATAATGTGAACAATCATGTGAATTAAGTATTGCTTTCATTATATTATTTATCAATTTTATTCATATTTTAATGATAATGGCTGCGTGTATGTTACCAAGAAAAATATATTAAAAAAAATCACATTCAATCACAATCCTACTATAAAAATGGCATAGTTAATTAAGTAATTTGCAATAATGTCAATTTATAAATAAAATGTAATATATAAAATATCATTAATTCCACACTTTATCTAGGCATTCTGTAGAATACCGAATGAACAGACGGCAAAGTTGATCTGGATAGTAACAAAAAAAAGACCTAATCAACAGTGTCTGATTTTTCTGACATCGGTATTTTAGTAGATCTGGTAACAGTGTTTAATTTCATACTTTACCTGATCTCCTGATGGCATTCTGTACATTTCCTACTTATTTCATACATTACTTAGGCACAGTATGTAATGATTAACGACAGATGAAAATGTTAGGGCCTTACCTATGAAATTGGCGTTTTGTATTGAGAATTTCATTAAGACTGTTTTCTCCATACAAACATGTTTGTTTTTTTTTTTGGAAACGGCAAATCCATTATTAGCTAAACTTTGTGTGTATTATCGGATAACATTAAGTTAAGTATAGGCAGCGTTAATTTTTAAAAGTAACCGCTTCATAAAAGATTTAGCAAATCTAAGAAATTATTATGGGAAGCACATGAAAAGTGCTCTGTTCAAATTTTTTTTATTATGTGATTTAGCCCAAAAATGAAAAAATATTTCATGTGAAACCTTGAAATAATATTATCCATTTTCCAAATAAAAAACAAATTTGGATATAGCTTTGAAAATCGCAGGAATTGGTACATATGATTAACCAAGAAAAAAAACTCCAATTTCATAGGTAAAGACCCAATATTTTATACATTGCCTAGATGACGTTGGTATTGTATTTGTATTTACCTTTTCTTTACGCGGGGAAATGCATTTTAGCATACCGCTCGCCTGGGGGACGGCGAGACGGTTATGTGGGACTCCCCTCCCTTCCGGGAAGGATACCCACCAAAACCCCACGGCGACCTTCCTCGGCAGTAAGGAGGACCCGGGAACGCATAAGCGGCTCCAGGTCCCCCCTCGCCCTCCCGGGGGGCGCTGTCGTGCCTCACACCGCAATCAGAGAGCTGTATGAGGCGCGACAGGGCCCGATGCGACGACACCCCCCCGGTCGCACGCAATTTGTATTTAACTAAAATATTACCAAGATAATTTACAGGTGTCGCAAAGGTAATCTATACAATAACTGAATTATACACTTTGATATGCGCTACGATTAATTTGCTTTTAGATTGTTTTTTGAGTAGCAAACTCTACTTTGTCATTCTAAAATGGTTTACTGACGGAGGAATTAATGCATACCTCCACCTCCTCCTTTATTGGATAGGTCGTGTGACACTATGGGCTCTATATTGTTCTTTTTTTTTGTTCGTCAAAAGAACGGCTACCGGCGAACGGTCGTGTGTACGCTTTATACAAAAGTAGCATATTCCCGAGCGCTGCAATAAATCACAAAGTTCAAACTTGAAGCATTTATCAACCATCTGGTATCCATAATACAAGCCTAATTACTTAGTGTGGAACTAGATGGCGCTGTGTGTATGTGCAAAGATATTTATTATTATTTCAACGTAAGATACATGATATAATTTGTTGAACGTCAATTTAAATGTACTGGAAAAAATAAACGGGCTTATTTGCATTTATCTGTCAGTCAGTATATCCAAGCTACTACCGAATGGGAAAATGGGGTGCAAGAAATCCACAGTCGTCGTCGTCCTGGGGACGGTGATGTGACGACTTATCACTTCTTAACAGGGCTTCCGAAAATACCCACTAGGCGCACTCAAGGACTGACCTCGCCATAATATTGCTCAACGCCAATGGTAAATACCAACATAAAGTCAGACCGCAAACAGATCATCTTTAAATTACCAATCAGAAATAATACAATTTTAAAAGGAAGGTAAGATGAGAAACATTTAATTTTTTGGGGGCATCATTGAAACTGGTTTCTGACTATGTCCCCAATTTTTTTCATTGACCATTAAAGTGACCCACTGACATTTATCTGTTGCAAGTTTTTCAAAAGGATTAAAATTTGGACACCATATTCTGCGTACCCAAATTAAGAGGTGTGTTGTCAGACAGACGGAGGGACGTGCATCAGTTATATTTTTTTTCCTCGTTTTGTCGAAACACAAATTGTAACTCCCCTTTAGTTTCTCGTTCTTTCTTTCGTAAATTTAAACTGATAATGGAGTCGATTCGGATGTACACCAACTAAACTAAACTAAAACCAATTTTGGAGTGGTGCCACCGCATCGTACTGTTCCATGGAGAAAGAGACAGTACTACTTTAAAACTGGTTCTAGTTTAGTTGGTGTACATCCGAATCGACACCAATATCGCGATTTCCAATATTAACTTTTTATTTCATTAAATAAATAATGGTGTCGATTCGGATGTGCACCAACTAAACTAAACTCAACTAAAACCAGTTTTGGAGTGGTGCCGTCGCATCGTTCTATTCCAGGGAGAAAGAGCTATTACTACTTTAAAATTGGTTTTAGTTTAGTTCAGTTGGTGTACATCCGAATCGACACCATTGGCAAATGTGTAGTTAAGAATTAGCGTATCATGTCGGGCTGCAGTGGGCGGGCCGGGCCGCATTTGTGAACTTCATATTTGTGCCACGACGCGACCCGCTCAGCACTGGAATAGGTAATATGCGATGGACAGAAAGAATAATAGAGTAGAAAGAAATATTTGTTAGATTTTGGGTGTACACACAAAGTTTCTTGTAGTCGAACAAAATTGTCTGTTACGGGGAACAAATATTTAACATAGAAAAACATTTAAAAACAATACTTTTATACAACTTGCCCCGACACCTAATAACGATTATTTCACGATAAACGACACAGTATTCATAACCCGGCCCGCTCCGATCCGTCATAATATGCGCTAAGTTTAAAAGATGCATTTTTTATAGTTCAAAAGCCAGATCGAATTCAGGATGCTGGGGATGGATTGATTGAGGAAATCGAAATAGACAAAATAATGGAGGAGCTGGATTTTTGCGCCATTCGTTTTTGATTTACGCGAAAATTACAGATTCACAAACAAGTATCCTAATCCACTAGGCGTGGGGAGGGATTCCACAGTTACATTCCACTTTAACTTAAAAACTTGTTGTCTCTTGCAGTTAGTTGCCTACTCAAGTTTTTTGTATAACAAAAATATTTTGCCTGTAATCGATAATATTTGGTTTTTTGATGAAATTGGCAACACCGCATTCGAATTGTTTCATAGAACGGGAAAACGGAATCTATTAATCGAAATCGCACGTCGAAGTGTTTCCGATCACGATTTAATGAAAGTTCAAATATCAAAACTAAATAGCGATACCAATGTACGGCCGTCCTTATTATTGTGTTACGATATGACAAGGACGGACATTGCATTGACGTCATGAGAGATTACAATTCCCAAAGCAATTGAATTTGGCGGTCTGACTTCGGGTCTAATGACGACCTCAGGGATCCAGACACTCGGCTCTCCTTCAAATCACATCTGTCACTTAATTGTCCATACAATCGTACCTCCGTGAGGGATTTCTAGGGATTGGACCTGCATTCATCGCATTATGGAGGTTATCTATCAAGACTTACAGATGTTAATATGTTTATGTTTTAGTTTGCATGTATTACACATACTACATGTAGAGGTCGATGAGTAAGTGGTGAGTCATACAAACGGCGAGAGTAAACAGTACCAAGATCAGGTGTAGTGTGTATATTTATTTGTGCATTCGGGGTCGATGTCTCGGTGAGACATAATGGATTATGGAAGTATTTTCGTTGTGTTCCTCTCAATGGCTATATTATCACTTAGTTAATCCACTTTTTGAAATGGTTTTATTTTACTCTTAAGTAATCGTACATACATCCTTTTCTATAATTTGTAGCAGTAAGTAATTTTAAAGAAAGTCCTCGCGCCGTCGACTTGTCCCTCGGGTTGCAATCCCATCAGGGGTATCACCCTTCCACACTAAATATAAAAAAATAAATATAAATATCTTTGCACATACACACAGCGCCATCTAGTTCCACACTAAGCATCTAGGCTTGTATTATGGATACCAGATGTTGATAAACTATACAAATACATTTTTTTTTGTAAAAAAAAATAAAAAACATCCATAACTCGCGAACACCTGCCTGTATTTATCATACAAACATATGCCCCTAGCGTGATTCGAACCCGCGACCTTTTGATATAGCAGTCAGAATTTTTAACCACTACACCAAACAGGTCGTCGACACTCGTCCCACTGTAACTCCTGTAAGCCAGGATCGATAGTGGTACAACTACAACGATCCTTACCAAATCGACGTACCACCTCGTGCCCACGTTGCGTCTTCCGGTGCGTGGTCGCCAGTCGAGAACCTCAGCATACCTTTTTCAATCTTTGTCACTACATCTTCATTCACACTGCTTAACTCCCTAATTACACTATTTCTAATTCTATCTTTCAGAGTCACCCCATTCATACTTCTCAATGATCTCATTTCCACTGCATTTATTCTACTTTCATTCTTCTTTCATGATAATCATCCCTGGACATAATCAGATCGTTCGCATGCCAGGATATTTCACAATTAATAATGAAATATAAAGACCTTTGTGTAAAATCAAAGTCTGATTTTAAAAGAGCAACCCTACGAGTTTCTTGCTTGTTCTTCTCAGGGGAAAATTGAATTTTGAACAAGCAGTAAGCTACTGCTTTAAATGTACTTTGTGTACCTACAAAATAAAGCATTTTTGACTTTGACTTTGATTTTGAATTGCCAAACCTAAGTGGTAGTGGGTGGGGCACATTTCTCGTAGAACCAAGTTGCAATGTAACATTAAAATTATTGGATAATCTCTTTAAACTATTTTTTTTCTTTACAGGTAAGAATCGCAAACGCAAGGTAATTACGCCATTGACAGTTTCAGCTAAATATCCTTCATTTACACAAATCACGATCCCATTCAAAATGGATGAATGCATCCACCGCAGCGAGACGGCAATGCCTGAGGAGAAGCTCGAACTAATTTTCTGTTCTGTTAGTCTATAAGCCTTTGGCAGATGTTTACCGGGAGCTTAAAGTGCGAACAACATTGGATATAATCTCAGGTATGTGTACTCTGCATGCGGTCTGACGAAGCACAAAGGCCGCGAGTAATATTTAGTTGGAAACTACAGAGTGGTAGTCCAATGCTTTTCAATGAAATGTTTCCAACTTTATTAATATTCTGTTGCTTTCAATGCCGATGCATATCACAGTGAATGAAGTCGGCTTAAATATTTCAACGTGGCATTAATAACTTAGATAGGAAAAGAGAAGCAAGAGTAATCGGAGGGCTGGTTTTGTTAAACTAGGGATTATCATAGTTTGACAGTAGTTCCTAACAGTCACTTGGTTATTAATACCTACGTGTTATTTGCTGTGCGAAATGTCGCGTCTGTTTCACATGCTCACATGCTCTATGGCAAATGTTTAACGCATATCCAGTGGTCGGCTACTGGCTCAGAGATAAAGCAAGTTATTTTTATTTATATTTTTAAGTGTGTTGCCAGCGTGTATATATTATTATGTGTATACCTACAGCGCTTTGCGTTTGTTATTTATGTATTACACAAAGTACGACACAATGTGGTGTTGTATTCGGACATGAAAACTATTCACACGAATGTTTGTTTTCCGTGTTTTCCGTCGAATAGAGCTACATTGAATATTAGAGAAGCGTATAAACTATGCTCTTTTAAAATAACAGCTGATACAGTACCTAACAGTTTAGTAAAACATGTTTAACACAATTTACCCTTGTGTTTCGAAAATAGTACCTAGTTGAAGTTTACAGATCCGGGTCAGGGTCGTTCAAGCTTTGAGCCGGACTCACTGTCTCGTCCACACGGTGTGGAGACGTTGTCTAAACCGACCAATTAGAACACGAATCCTACATCACGGTAACGAAGTTTTCTCAACACATTGAATATAATCAAGACGCCACTGTAAACTGTTGAACCACAGTGCACGAGCCCAACAGCCCGGTGGAGGTACATCCATATTCCTCCATAATATAACGTATCCCTAATTGATAACCCACGAGTTGTCAACACGCAGCACTCCCCAGCAAGACACCCCAGCAAATGCCACTATTTGACAGCCTGCTCTCACTAGGGGAGGGTGTGGCCTGATCTAACTAATATAATTAAATAGCTATGGTTTTTTATTACCTTTATAAGGTTACTTAAATACAGGAGAGCCATGATGAGGGTGGTAATCAACATCCCACTATAAATAAATTGGTTCAAAAATCACGTCGTTCCGGACCGTTTCGAACTAATCGCCATAGGTACCTTAAATATTCCCACAAACCTAATCAATTCCTTCATCTTAAGCAAGCAGTCCCAATTTCACTGGAAGCCATCGGAAAACGACTCGGTACCGATAGTATACCTACTTAATTAAAGTTTGCCAACAATTCGAAATCAAGGGTTCCCCAGAGGAGACAGTGCGAGAGAGACGGCGTGCGGTGGAGTGTTTTCACATTAATGGATTTCTCATAATAACCCCAAGAGACCTCCTTTGTAGTACCTTATAATTTGAAATGGAACGAAATAATAATTAACTTGCATTAACATTATTATGGTGACAAAGTTTGATTGGAGAAAAACGCGAGTATTCATCATCATATGAGCCAACAGGAGTCCTCTGCTGAACATAGGCCTCCCCCATAGAATTCCAGAGTGACCGGTTGGAAGCGCCTGCATTCAGTGACTATCCGCAACTTTTGTCAGGGCCTCCGTCCACTGTGCGTGGACGTCCTACGCTGTGCTTGCTGTTGCGTGGTCTCCACTCGAGAACTTTAATGTCCTACTGGCCATTAGTTCTTTGAGCTATGTCAATATCATATCCATGTTGAAATTAACGAAGGTATGTCACTGACATAGCCCAGCGGATTAGCAAGTTGAAATGGCAGTGAACAATGCGATATAGCTCGCAGAAATTATAGCCGGTGGTGCCCCACTTTAATGCCTTAAAGTCCTCGAGTGGAGACCACACAGCAAGCGCAGCTTAGGACGTCCACTCACAAGGTTATAAAGGTCGCGGGAAGTCGCTGGATACAACCGGTAATTATAATAGGGGTGGCCTATGTGCATATCATGTATTAGCTTTACTATTATTAAAGAAACTAAAAAGACGCTAGACTTCCACCATCCACCTCCTGACTACGATGGTATAGATCCACGACACTAAGTGCAATATATTGCAATCGTAAAAACGGATCATATCAGTCTAAACTCTCAGGGTTTACTAGTACCCACTGAAGCGTTCCATCCTCCACCTCCTGGCTCCATCATCAGGTCAGCACCAAGATACCAAATCATAGTATTGTCATCCGAACCATATATACGAGTACATACCAAGTTTCATTTCGATACGACAATTAGAAGTAGGTAAAATAGACTTTCAAGATTTGTTAGTCAGTTACAAGCGCCGCTCTATAGTGAAGCGTTTGTAACGAGACGCCATGCGATTCGTTGGGTCGCTTTTTTCAGTATTCTCCTTGTTTGTTTCTTTTTCGGTTAAGTCATAATATTTTAAATTCTAAATTTGAACTTATACTTTTCTGTTATTATTGTTTCTATTCTATTTTATTCAGTATAAATATACATTCAGTGTACTAATTATCGGGAATTTGTCAATAAAACAAAAAATACAAATTATTCATCTAAATTTATTTTATCGCCTTCAAAGTAGGCCCCATCGCTTGCAATACAACATCTCCACCGCTTCACCCAGTCTTCCATACATTTTTCATAGGCTATTTGCGGTATGGCCTTTAGCTCATTCAGCGAATTTTCTTTTATGGCTTCTATCGACTCAAAACGTTTTCCTCGAAGTGGTAATTTTAACTTAGGAAATAAAAAAAAGTCAGACGGAGCCATATCAGGTGAATACGGTGCTGTTGAATGGTTGTGGAATGGTTTTGTTGAATTTTTCGCTAAAAACTCTTTCACTATAATGGCTGTGTGTGATGGTGCATTATCATGGTGCAGCATCCATGAGTTGTGTTGCCACAAATCTGGACGTTTTCGGCGGATACTCTCACGCAAACGCTTTATGGCGCCTAAATAATATTCTTTATTCACTGTTTCTCCCTCTGGAAGGAATTCGGAGTGAACCACACCACGGTAGTCAAAAAAAACTGTCAGCATCACCTTGATTTTGGAGCGACTTTGCCGCGGTTTTTTGGGTTGCGGCTCGTTTTCGAGACGCCATTCTGAAGACTGTTGGCTTGTTTGCATGTCGTACTCATAAACCCATGTCTCGTCGCCAGTTATTATACGTTTCATAAAGGTCGGATCCGTAGAAGCTCGGGAAACCATGTCTTCAGCGACATGCTTTCGCTGCGCTTTTTGAACAAAATTGAGCTCTTTTGGAACTAGTCGAGCGGCGACGCGTTTCATGCCTAAAATGTCAATGAGAATGTTGTGGACGGACTTAAAAGATATGTTCACCTCACTAGCCAACTCTCTCAGACTCATACGTCGATTTTCGAGCACTAGCTTCTTGATTCTGTCGATGTTTTCTTTGGTCGTAGCGGTTGAAGGTCTACCAGAACGAGGCAAGTCTACTACTACTTCTCGGCCTTCTTTAAAAGCCTTATACCATTCATAAGCCCTTGTTTTCGATATACACGATTCGCCGTAGGTATTTCGCAACATTTTTAGTGATTCACCACATGAAATATCATTTGAAACACAAAATTTAAGGCACACTCTTTGTTCAACAATATTTTCCATTGTAAAAATCGCCGAGGACTCAAAACTATGACCAACAAAAAGTGTAGTTTAAAACAAATTAAATGACAGATCCCGCTCAAATTTTGCGCGCTAAATCAGTACAGTGCTACCAACATGCAGTAAAAAAATTAGAACGACCTCTTTTACGCGGGTCTTTTTATTGACATATTCCCGATACTTTTTACACAGAGTAGTATATTACGTATAAACGTATATTATATAAAAGTTTACCCTTAAAAATAAAAGTTGCCACTGACAACGATTTACACGTTTTCCGCCGGCTCATCGTCATTTTCTTCATACTGTGGCCTACTCCTGGACATCGTCTACAGCATCAGCCTGGGAGTAGTGCTTCACGTTATATTGTTCTTCCCAATGTTTTGCCTATAATAGCCAGTCCGAATTACCAGAGGGGCATTACACAATGGATTTGAAATTTAATTAAAACTTAATTTTTAACAATAGGACATTGAAATCGTTCAGCGAGCAAGGCTATGAGATTATTCTCTTCAGTCATCAACAAACTTTCGCTCTCAATGGTAACTTTTTATCTTAATCCGAAATGCAATCAGTCCAGTCATTGTGTCAACATTATCTTCTTGCCCTGGGCTTTGTGGTCGGCACAGTACGAAGCCAAACGATTTCCTTTCATCTTTCCTGTCACCGGTGCCACTTTTAAACTACCTCTTCAATACTCAATTCTTGTTTTATCCGTGCTAGTCACTTGTATTATTTGTAGAATAGTTAGAAATATTATTTTACCTACGAAATTGCTGTTTTTTTTCTTCGTTAATCATATGTACCAATTCCTGCGATTTTCGAAGCTATATCCAAATTTGTTTTTTATTTGGAAAATGGAATATTATTTCAAGGTTTCACATGAAATCGTTTTTTTAATTTCTGGGCTAACTCGTGTGCTTCCCATAATCATTTCTTAGATTCGCTGAAACTTTTATAAAGCGGTTACTTTTAAAAAATAACGCTGCCTATACTTAACTTAATGTTATCCGATAATACACACAAAGTTTAGCTAAATTTGGATTTGCCGTTCCCAAAAAAAAAAATCAAAAATGTTTGTATGGAGAAAACAGTCTTAATGAAATTCTTCATACAAAACGCCAATTTCATAGGTAAGGACCTGTACTTATCCTTTCAAAAGGATCTCTTGAAAATTTGGTACCCTTTCAATCTGCGAATGAGAAAAGACCCTTCATTATTACAATAATCAGTTAATATATTTTTTTCTCTTTCATATCACCGCTAATCGAATAGGGTTCGGAATTATCTACGTAAGTAAGTGCGTAATAAAGTTATTTATGTAGTAATCATTAACATTCGCCCCTTGCAAAGTTTCGGGTAACTTATGAAAATACATCGCTAATATAAATATTTTTTTTTGACAAGCCAACCAAAAATATAAACAATATCCCGAATCATCATCATCCTCATTGATTGTGTAGATGCAAAGTATTCCAAGTAATAATTTTGTTTATAAAATTGATAATAAAAAAATAACATCGAAGCGTTTACAATTTCGAGTAATTAATAGTATAAAAAGTATATTAAAAATAATCAAGTCGTTCTCAATAATCTGTTTCGAGTTCGGCATTTTCCGCTTGATTGGATACCGACAACCTACCTCAAGTTGCCGCCAAGCAGCAATATTGATAGTACTCAGCCGTTTGAAATGAAATAGCCAGTCCAACTTTCCAAAGCGGTAGTAGCTTGGACATACTAACTGACAGAGAATATACTTGAGCCCCATTATTATTTCTAAAAGTTTTAAATTCACATTCAAGTAACGATATTGTAGGACAGAGTGAATGAGTGTTCACTAACCCGAAACATTAGAGCGCGAATCCTATACCTTTCTCAAGACTTTGCATCCGAGGGCAATACCAACCGGTGGAGGTTCTTCTCTTTTACTCCATATATGGCAATTCCCCTCATTGCTGACTCTGATATCTAAACATGCAACCTTCTCAAGCAACACGACTCAGCAAGCCCGAGCCCGAAACAGAGTATCAAGAATTAAGCAATTAGGTAAGCGACACATCCTAGGTAGCGGGTCTTAGTTTAGTCAGTAGGAACAGCAGCAGCAAGCCTGTGCTTGTCATTTGGGGGCTCCACTGAAAACCAGAGTTGTAGTGATTGGCTACAATCCATTCTGAGTTGGAGATTTTTTGACTCCGCCTTGTGACACCGACAATTAGATGCCAAACACAATTTTTATTTTTGTATGTGTCTCGACTCTCGACGAATCAGATATGTATCAGATATAAATACATATCTGATTGTTTGAGTCGTGAGATGGGGTTAAATATGTTTTCCTTCTGTCTATATGTCTTACGTAGAAATAAATGCTTGAAGCTTGATCGGGGTGAGCTCGCTTCCACCTTCAGCATCATCTTCATATAACATCAGACGTGAGTGAGGTCAAGCACTAACAACTGCCAAAGGATTGTAAATTGGAAATTTCAAAAACTCCCGAGAAAACAAATGATTATATCACCCAGATAAACCAAACAAACAGTGTAAAATGCGAAATATCTTCGAAACGGCTCAATTTCCATCAAACATTATTATGAAAGAACCAGCGTTTGAAAATGGAAAACCATTTTGAAAACAATTCTGCTGTTTGGCGATCCACAGACTCGCTAATAGTCTGACTCAAACACCTTTGCGTCGGGTAATAAAAAGTAATAAAAAAATATGAAGGTAGATTACAAAAACGGTCACAAATATATTTGCAAAAATCCAGTATGCGACGTGCATTTGTACCAAATTTATAATTTTGGACAAAACAACTGGACTGTGACGAAACTGCAAATTACTAACGAGTTTCACGTTCAGACCACGCTAGAACGTAACTATTTTGGAACAGCGAAACTACGAGTACATAGTTTCTTCATGTGTGTACTTTCATATAAAGACTACAATGTACATGAAAGCTCATAAGTAACTCCAAATCCCGAGTAACTTTAGAATTATTTGTTAAGTTTTCATGTAGAAATAAACTTGCTGCTGGAATTTGGAATAAGATTTCTTGACAGTTGCATCTAATAACCTGGGGCTACTCTCTAACGAAAATAGCTTCGGACGGCTGTAACTTCGGACTTTTTCTTTTGGTCAGAATCCTTTACTTGCATAACTTTAGACGTTCCTTGCGTCCCGTACTAGTTTGTGATGTCCAACTATATACAACACAAGTAAAATATGTTTATAATGGACACAGCAAACGGCCGTACGAAGCTATTTTCGTTAGAAGTAGACCGCCTGACCTGGGTGACTTTCATTAGAGGGTTTATTCTGGCCAGTGGCGCCGTCATTGGATAAATTAAGATTTCATTCTTAAATACTGAATAGGTAAATTAAAAAAAATGCTCTGACCTGCACTCGACAGATCTTATAAATAATACATATTATATAGCTTTAATTAGTACCGTTTTTTTCGAGCATTTCAAAATGATTGATAAAAAAGGCCACTTTTCTATATAATCGTGAAATAATTCTTGAAAAGAATCCCCATCCAAGCTAATTTAGGTATTATTTATAAGCATTTAAGTTTCTTTTTGTAGTTAAAAAGAAATCGTGATTTATCCAATGAGGGCGTCACTCGGACTGAATAAACTCTCGTAACTGCTAATTCGATTTCGTGTTGTAACACCAAGTTTTCTTATGAGACCCATAGACACCATGTTTCATTACCATAAGTTATTTCTGGTAACACACATTGATTAAGTTTCATGGTCGAGAAGACGTTGAACATTTTCCGGAACGCTGCCAATTTGATTCAGATTCCACGATTGACCACTAATTGGACACAAATCCACCAATTCCGCACTGACCGTAAATTGGCGAGACCGGAGATCGGGATAGCGTGTCAGCAGAGGCACGATATCAATACACGAACTTTGGTACTAAATAGAATTGCATTAATGTACCAAATCAAATATACTCCAGGCTCATTAATTCCATGACACAATCCCGACGCTAACGCTTGGATGCTTCGCACACCGTTTATCCAGCAATCACCTGATACGACAAATGGTGCAAAACCTGGAAATTGGTATTCGTAGTGAGTGCGTAATACCATCCAGTTAGTAACTAACTTAGTGCTATAAAGTTGGATTCCAATATTGGGAAACAAATGACGGCAATTCATTTTAAATATTGTTTCACCAATCACACATATACAGAGATGAATCGTCCCATTCTCCCCAAACGAGTATTTATTTCTACGTAAGATATATGGCATCATTTGTTAAGTGTAAACTTAAATGTAATGGAAATCATAATAGGACTTATTGCGTTAATATGTCAGTCAGTATGCAAACTACAACCGCTTAGGAAAAGGAAATATTCTTAGAGAAAAGAAGCGACCCAAGAAGACACAGGATCATTGTTTTGTTTTATCTACTATGTGGTACTTGCTTCTGTCACCTCCTCCCGAGCAGAGCTTGAAATATGAAGGTAGACATGAGAGTCATGTTGCGAAGTCTTATATTATTTCGTCTTATCCATTACGAGATACTATTATAAATTACAAAATTTTACAAACCTTTTCTAAAGTTAGATAAAAATATTTACATTATTCCATTTTTTTCATCAAAGCAAAGTTCGAAAGTCAAAACCTAAACTTTGCAGAGTAAGACAAGTTATATTAGAAGTTGTAGCACAAAACATACACGCAAGCATACATTTTGTATTCACAAAGAAAAATAATCTTATCTTTGAACATACGACGAATAAATAATAGAGTATTCATGTAAGAGAGCGTACATCTTTAAAAGAAAAAGAAATGGAAATCAACGTGAGTAAAACGAAACTGATGATATTTAACGGACCTGAATGTATGACGGATTGATGTGGAAATCGGGTGAATGGAGAATACCTTTATCCATCCAAGAAAGCTCGTCTAGCTGTTAATGGCCGGGTACTGGGTCCAGGTATTACGGGAGTGGATGCTGGGTATGGCAGAAGAAGAATGAATGTAGAATTAATGCAGTGGCCATGAGATCATTGAGAAGTAAGAGTGGGGCTACTTTGAAATATAAAATCAGGAAAACGTAATTAGGTTTATGCAGTGTGAAAGAAGTTTAGTGGCAAGGATATGTTGACTTGGTTTGGTTATGTGGAGTGGCTGAATGAAAGGAGACTAACGAAAGAGATATACGAAGCTAATATGGATGGTATAGGGGCAAACCACACACGCGATCAAATCGGGGACGTCTTAAAAAAAGGCCAAGTCAAGTGTACCCACCGACGAGCATATATGAACAACTTTATGAGAGTGAATTAAGCAAACGAGGTAGTGGAAGGCTGTGGTTTCTGCCTACCCCTACGAAAAACAGGCGTGACTTTATGTATGTACTATATTCATGGAACTCATCGAATTATTTCAGTATAAGAGTCTTGCGTGTATTTAATGTAACAAATCAACAATACCTATTAGTAGGTACTGATTACCGCACTTATTTGTTTGCTTATTTGAACTGCTGCAGCACACACGTTAGTATTACACACATATGCCATTTAAATAACATATAATAATATATTATCTAAATAACATATCTAAATATATAAAGGAAGAAACTGAATGACTGACTGACTGACTGACTGACATATCAACGCACAGGCCAAACCGCTGGGTCTAGAGTTTCCAAATTTGGCACGTAGGTTCCTTACGAGGTCTAGGGGAGCACTAAGAAAGGATTTTTCAAAATTCACCCTTTAAGGGGGTGAAACAGGGGTGGGAACTTTGTATGAAGAAACAGTATAACTTGGACATTTCGACTATTTTCGACTCGAAACTTCGCAAGAGTACTCCTAGGAACAAATAAGCTAATAAGTGTTTTGAGATTTTTCGAAAAACAACCCCCTGGTTTGTGAAATGGAGGTTAAAACCATAAAATCGATATTGGTGTCGTTATTTAGGATTTATGGGATGTTGATTATGAAAATGACATTTATTTTAAGCTAACCCTCTAGGGTTGAGATAGGGGTGGGGGTTGATACCAAAAAAGTCAATATTGGTGTCATTATTTAGGTTTTTTGGGACGTTGATTACGAAAATGCTATTTGTTTTGAAGCTATCCCTTGGGGTTAGAGAATGAGATAAGGGTGAGTTGAGATTTTTCGAAAAACAGCTCCCTGGGGTGTGAAATGGGGGTTGAAACCATAAAATCGATATTGGTGTCGTTATTTAGGTTTTATGGGATGTTGATTATGAAAATGACATTTATTTTAAGTTAACCCTCTAGGGTTGAGATAGGGGTGGGGGTTGCTACCAAAAAAGTCTATATTGGACAACCCCCTGGGGTGTGAAATGGGGGTTAAAACCATTTAATCGATAATGGTGTCGTTATTTAGCTTTTTTGGGATGTTGATTATGAAAATGACATTTATTTTAAGCCAACCCTCAAGGGGTGTGATAGGGGTGGGGGATGATACCAAAAAAGTCTATATTGGTGTCGTTATTTACGTTTTTTGGGACGTTGATTGCGAAAATGACATTTATTTTGAAGCTAACCCCTTACGGGTTGCGATAGTGGTAGGGGTTGAAATCACAAATTCAAATTGGTGTCGAAGTCGAAGAGTCAGAGTCGAAGAGTCAATGTCGAAGATTCAAATTCGAAATTCAAAGTCGAAGGCTCAAAGTCGAAGGCTCAAATTCGAAGGCTCAAAGTCGAAGGCTCAATGTCGAAGGCTCAAAGTCAAATGCTCAAAGACGAAGGCTCAAATTCGAAGGCTCAAAGTCGAAGGCTGAAAGTCGAAGGCTCAAAGTCGAAGGCTAAAAGTCGAAGACTCAAAGTCGAAAGCTCAAAGTCGAAGGCTCAAAGTCGAAGGCTCAAAATCATAGTCAAAGTCATAGTCAAAGTTTTAGTCAAAGTCATAGTCATAGTCAAAGGGGTGAATAGAGTTTCCAAATTTGGCACGTAGCTTCCTTACGAAGTCTAGGGGAGCACTAGGAAAGGATTTTTCAAAATTCACACTTTAAGGGGGTGAAACAGGGGTGGGAAGTTTGTATGAAGAAACAGTATAACTTGGACATTTCGACTATTTTCGACTAAGAGTACTCCTAGGAACAAATAAGCTAATACGTGTTTTGAGATTTTTCGAAAAACAACCCCCTGGGGTGTGAAATGGGGATTAAAACCATAAAATCGATATCGATATCGATAAACTCTACATGGTAATTTTTCTGCTGAATGTATTCCCGTGGGAAAGTAATAAAGTGTTGATTCATGTAGTCTACGCGGACGAAGTCGCGGGCAGCTGCTAGTAACAATATAATAGATAAAGACGTTAGTATGTGCAGTGTGTGCTGCAGCAGTTCAAATAAGCAAACAAATAAGTGCGGTAATCAGTAGATGGGTCATTGAGCAAAATACAGAAAATTTGAGAATCTGAATATAGTGACAGGTAAATGTTTAATTACAAGTGAATTGTTGGTAATATGAATTTCACCTTTCTTATGATTCATTAACATTTTCTAAGTGATACCGACTTGCACTAACAAATCGGACAAATATTGCAATGCAATTTCGTCCAACGTTTATTTATTTTATCCGCAATAAATATTGTCGCAAATATTGATGTTGCTCACTCAGGCACATTTTAAAGAGGAAAATGAATATATTACGATGAATATTTTAATAAGAGATCACATTTAGTGCTGCCAATGAATGAGTGCAAATTTATGCAATTTTTCACGCGCTATTCATAAAAATAAAACGTAACACGTAGGCTAAGTTACTACCCTACTACAGTAATACCTAAATTTATTTAATTATATTTATTTAATATTATATTTAATATTCATATATTTGCCTGTATAGATTTAAATATTATCTGCTAATCCTGTAACACTTCTTACATTAATTAAAATATCATAAAATGTACTATTTCCTAAACATATATTTCGCTGTGTTTCTGTGTATGACTATCTGTGGAGACTATTTCTGTCTATGATATAACTATTTTGTACTACTTAACATTATAATGTAACGACTGTCAGTTTCCCGAAAATAAATAAATAAATAAATAAATGGAATAGGTACTATAGCATTGGGTCTTTACCTATGAAATTGGAGTTTTTTTTCTTCGTTAATCATATGCACCGATTCCTGCGATTTTCAAAGCTATATTCCAAATTTGTTTTTCATTTGGAAAATGGAATATTATTTCAAGGTTTCACGTGAATTATTTTATACATTTCTGGGCTAAATCACATAATAAGAAAAAATTTGAACAGAGCTCTTTTCATGTGCTTCCCATAATCATGTCTTAGATTCCCTGAAACTTTTATAAAGCGGTTATATTTAAAAATAATATATATTTTTAATAATATTTTTTGAAATTGATATTCATCAACTCGAACATTCTTCCCCTCCTCGTAAAAATAAAAAAACCTCACTGAAATCTGACCACGCATTAATGAGACACACATAACACCCCTTGTGTTTCATCGGGGGTTAAGAGGGTTTATCTCGCACTGAATTCCATTTAAATTTTGAAGTCCAAATAGCTGTACATAGATCTATGTTAGTAGAGAACATTTTCGTATAAGAGTATTGAAAGTAAATTAGATCGATATTACATTTTTCATAGTAACAGACAATATTTTGAAAATGTTATTCATTTCTGAATATTTGGACTTGAAAGTTTATATGAAATGACGTGAGGTTTTAAAAATGGACACGAACTAACAACTGTCCAACATATGCGTGAAAGGATTTTCACTAAATCAATATAAAAAAGCCTGTCCAATACTCCTGTTTACGATAAGCGCGGTGCACTGACAGTGAAATTTATTAAACTCCATTTTGTATTCCCTTTCATGCATGGTACACGTAATTAGCATGTCATTATAGCGTGCGTGATTGCAATTATTTTAACTGGTGGTTTATTACAGGCTTTTCCGAATTATCATCATTGTCAATTCGGGTAATTCAATGAAAATGTACATCGGAATAGTCGGAATTATGACAAACCTTAAGCATAATTTGCTACAAGCAGTATTATCTTGTTTGTACATTATATCCTTATTAATAATCTAATTATTTATTTAATTAGACAGTAATAGTTCATCTATGACGTCTCCTTTGGATAACATTAATATTCAATTCGATACTTTTAATCAGAAGGGTTAAGCTGCGGACAGCTGCTTTGTTGGCTCATCGGTGTATCAAGTCCGCAGTTTTGTGAGTCGACGAGCCAGACTCGTGCCTCGTCAGAATTCTTTGAAATTTGGTGCGGCGCGCCATAGAAAATCGCGTGTCTTTTTTGCAGGAACTTGCAGAAAACAAACGTTGTTTGAGTGTTATTCTCAAATAACATAGAAATTCCTCTTCTGAGCACTTCATTTTTAGTACCAAATCTACTGCAATTCCGTGCGGGATAAACCCTTTTATATTCAATAGTTAATCTACCAGTTTTATAGTATATTAAAAAATGTTACGTTTTCAAGTGCTAGTCTTATCCTATGAAATGAAATCTTGATAATTGATAACACAACAAAATTGCAGAGATCTCTGATCGAGACGGTGCCTCAGTATACCTAATTTCACAGATTCCAAATTCCATTCCAGGTGAAAGCTGAAAAATGTTTTGAGGATCAAAGGAATTATCGGCTGAGTGGGTTCTGATTAAGTTGGTTTCACCGTAACAACCTAAAAGACTTAATGTTCTCAGGTAATCGAAATTTTCATCTCTTTTACTTACTTGAAGCTCGGTGTGATAACCGGCTTAAGTACTTTGAAGCTATCGATCCCAGCATTATTTCCAGACGTGAAGGAATAAGAGTGAACAGGCTTAGATTATAATGTAAAAGTAAGTTAGTTCACAGCACTCTTCGCTTCCACTTTCATCCCACTCTAACACTTACAAGCTTGGATCAGCTCGACTCGACGTGGCGCCTGCTGAAGATAGACTGTGGTTTACTTAACTTTAGACACCTTGGATCCTAGAGAAATTAAAGAATTATGGTGTATAGTAGAAAAAGGCTCCTTCTTCGCCAAAGACTGATCCAATGAAATGCACTCCCTGAACTGTTAGCGTGTAATAGTAAATATGAATGATATGACAAAGATAATGACAGTGTTATTCTCAAATTAACTAAATATAAAATTGCATACATTGAAATAGACACATAGAGATAAGTTACCTACGCATGATATAATTAATTTAATTGACATTCTAAAATGGATTTATGCGTGACATTATTAATATTATTATTGACATCTTATTATATTCGTTGAAATAGGATAGGGTGTACTTTTAATTTGTTATTTTTTGTTTATTGTTGATTGACTGTGGAATTGGAGCACTTGCTTTAAGCTTACAACATACATACGTAGCTTCATAAAAATTATAACTATTGGTAATTGAAACGACATTATTAACATAAATATCCCTTTCCTCCATATTGCCATGCCTGCCAAGGTACATGTGTATGTTAGTACTTACCTATGTATTGCAACTATGACATGTGTAATGCAATAAATATATGAATTATTACTTAGGTTACCAAAGGTTTCTTAAAGCATAGATACTAACCTATTGTGCTCGTGTTGTAAGTTTATCGTCCTAGGGATTTTATTTAAAATTTCGGAATAAAAGCACCTTATGGAGGACATATACAGGGCGTCCCAAAGTTATGGGACATGAAGGGGAAGTACCTTAAATATTGTAGATAGTGAATTTTGCTCAAAGAAGACTTTATGTTATTTTTAAAAGTTAGTAATTCTGCATTCATAGATTTTCTAAAAATTACTTGCTTCGGCTGGGAATCGAACCGACTTAAATGTGAAAAAAAAAACACCCTACTTTTATGATGCCAATCGAAAGAATAGCTAAAAAATAATAACTCTGCCTAAGTAACATAGTATTTTAAAAGAAAGGAACAACATAAAATGATTGAGTCAAATTTCAAGAAAGTTATTTACTGTTGGTGCGGACTTTTAAAAAACCGGGTTTTCTTAATCCATTTTTACCAAGGAACCTTGAACACAGAAAAGTATTTAGGAATACTTCAAATTTTAAGGGATAAGATAAGAAACCATTCCGCGGCGGAGCAAGAAAACTTAATTTTCCAACAAGATGGAGCTCCGGCTCATAATAGTCGGAGAGCAGCAGATTTTCTAAATGAATGTTTTCCTACATGGATTGGTACAAATGGACCGATTAGATGGCCGGCCAGATCCCCGGACCTCACACCATTAGATTTCTTCTTTTGGGGATACGTGAAAGATATGCTATACAAAAAGCGATACGAGAACGTAGGCGAGTTGCAAACAGAATTGTGCCATATCACATCGAGTGTTCACCATAAAATGATTAGAAAATCAACAGGCAGCGGGCTCATTAAAAGATTGGCGATTTGCGTAAGACAAGAGGGATCACATTTTGAGCATTTAATTAATTAATTTACAAAAAAATACCTACTTAATTGACTACGGCAGTTTCATGTATGTTTTTTATTTGATTAAAATGATTAATTTCACGTTGTTCCTTTCTTTTAAAATACTATGTTACTTAGGCAGAGTTATTATTTTTTAGCTATTCTTTCGATTGGCATCATAAAAGTAGGGTGTTTTTTTTTTCACATTTGAGTCGGTTCGATTCCCAGCCGAAGCAAATAATTTTTAGAAAATCTATGAATGCAGAATTACTAACTTTTAAAAATAACATAAAGTCTTCTTTGAGCAAAATTCACTATCTACGATATTTAAGGTACTTCCCCTTCATGTCCCATAACTTTGGGACGCCCTGTATAATATGTACAAGTCAACCGTTCAGCAAACATCTAAATATCTTTATAAACTATCACAATCATAGTAAACATTTTGTATTTCGTCGGATGAAAGGTTGCCTTTAATTTATCCACGAGGCTGACTCTCCAAAGAAGAAAATGGAGGAAACTCAAGAGTTACTTTACAGATTTTGGGTTACAATATGTGATTCAAAAAAATGGAAAGGAGATGTCAAAGTCAAAAACGCTTTATTTATTTATTTCATTTAATAAGACACACCAACTGCACACATATTACAACTCACATAACAAACAGGTTCAAGTATAAACAGGTCTGATATATGTGCCAATAATAGGCGTATACAACACTCAAGAGAAATACACAGCTCTAAACATAAATAAATTATTACAAAAAACTAAATTAATTTCATTGAAAACAGCACAATGATCTATAAATGTTGCTTCCGTAAATATTGAGAAATTCTTCTCTTAAACACACCTAATGAATCGTGAAAGATATTAGTCTGTGGGATCTCACTATTCAAATGATTAAATTCACCACACAGTCTCGGGATTGGGGAATGACATAGAACATTCTAGATGTAGGGATATGCAGTAGTCTAGTAATGGGAGTTCTGGGAAAATTGAAAGGAATCGATAATTTTATTCAATTTTGTAAGAGATCGCAGTCAATATTACCATTAAGAATTTGATATAGAAATACCATATCAATCAGCAGACGGGGCGATTGCGTAGCGAGTCCATTTTTAAAAAGTCCAATCATGCATTATATGGTTCCCTGTGACACTCCAGAGGACACATAATGTTAAGTGTCTAGTAAACGAACGTTGAATGGTTTCAATGCGTTGAGAATGTAAACTATATTGAGGGTTCCAGACTACAGAGGCAAATTCAAGATTACTACGCACCAATGCATTGAATGCTTTATTTCAAGTCCATATTTGTTTATCATCCAAACAGTTCAAAAGTTCAGCCTCTTGAAAACAGTTATTGTTTATACGAAGTTTTTGAATTTGTAATATCATTTTGATATAAGCCTGGAAAAATATGTCGAAGAAATCCTGTTTCACATACGGAGAGCTCAACGGAGCGAAATGGAAAGCGTATCAGCGCCTTTGGAATAGGGTTTAT
Organism: Oegoconia quadripuncta; assembly: GCA_949316235.1. NCBI lineage: Eukaryota > Metazoa > Arthropoda > Insecta > Lepidoptera > Autostichidae > Oegoconia > Oegoconia quadripuncta. The sequence continues at coordinate 2,489,459 of OX438742.1, read as the reverse complement.
TTATTCGTTCCGTCATTTTTACAGATTTTGTGATTCACGTTGCAGCTATCGAAAATTGAATAGTAAACACATCTCTTGAGAAATTGCCGTATGCAAGTTTTAGGGTGGAAGATATTTGCAAAGGATAGAATTGAACAATATGAGATATGAGAGCATAAGTAGTAGGATTTTGCACCAACACTCAAAGATTCAGTTAGCAGACTGACCTGCTTACAGACCGAATGTTCAGGGAATTTGATGCTCCTACTGTTGGGTGTACCATGTGTCAGTAGATTCTCATTAGATCTTGTCATCATAGATCACATCTGCCATCTATATTCATTCCATACAGTCATATTCAGTCCATTACTTTTCAAGGGAGAATTTGCCCTAATCGTAACTCTGGGCTGGCGGGTTGGCGATGGAAGATTTTTTAAGAGCTTCCATCCTATCACTTGTACTTGTACGCTCACTCTTGTTTAGTCGCCCTTTACGACGCCCACGAGAAGAGACAGGTTGACCCTATTCTACACTGCCGGGAACCATACAGTCACGTCACACCTGGAAACTATCAGACAATCCTTGCCCTCAAATAAAGGGGTCGCAATCGTGTTGGCACATTGCCTACTAGCAGAAAAGTCTCATCTGTCTCCTTCGCTTGAACACAATAATGAGGGTATTGGCGCAGAAACATCAGAAGCTGGTGCACACCCTACTGGCCTCCTGGCAAAGGGAAAGATGCTTGCCACTGATAAAGCTAATCATCATCATGTCAGCCACAGGACGCAACTGCTGTACCTCAACCTCTGATTTCTAGAGCGACCGTTTGGCTGGAGCCTGCATCCAGTAACTTCCCACCACCAGCATCAGGTCAGCTATCTATATTGATAGTCGACGTCCTACTTTGCGCTTGTCGGTGTTTGATCTCCAGTCCAGTCCAGTTTGCCCCACAGGCCAAACTTCTTATCTATCTCATATGCCTTGCCCATTGCCACTTTAACGTACTAATACGCTAGTGGGTGACCTTTGTTATTCTATGAATTACATAATTCCTGACTCGATCTCATAGTGGAACGCCAAGCATCGCCCTCTCCATAGCTCGAAAGTCAATACGATATAATAAAAGCAGATCGAAAGATTATTTCAATAGCAAATCCATCTATATTATAGGCACTTGCCGAATCAAAACGAAATGCGCAACACAGTCGGCTGAACCGTATCTTGTGAATGGGATCCATTCTTGTAGCATCTGTCGGATCTTACTGGAGAATATTTTTAGCTGAGCACCAAGCCGGAAAACCTAACCGTGTCAGACATCAATATAGGAACGAATTCGAAATGGATGCGGTACTTGGTGATAATCATTGTATCGTGTATCAAAATTTATACCTCGCTTTTACCTAATTAAATTTATAACTGTTCTCAGAATTATAATATTCGAGATGGAGGTAATTGATTGGTTGATAATTAGTGTGGAAGATAATACACTAATTATTTGGCAAAACTTAATTGGCAATGGGCTACAAGCAGAAATTTCCTGGAATTGCAAATATGGCTGACTGGATCGGAAGTAGCTCTGACATTGTTAGTACAAAGGTGTCTATTTATTCCGCGAATACCATAAATTAAACAGATTTGTCAATTCAAGCCTTTGTAGTTGGAAACTGAATACTGAAATATAAAGACAAACTACTCATTCCGCTTCGATTATCCCGGAAAATTGCACGTGTGAGTTTGTGACATTGGACAACTTTTTTTGGTAAAGATCGCAGCGGATAGTCTGTGGCGAAAGATGCGGTGAAATCAATAAAGACAAGTATGTCAATTTTAAATTAGGACATCTACTTAACTGTTATCAAATCAATAGAACTTGTTGTGATGATTGAACAATGATCCTGTGGGTTTCTTGCGCCCCTCCTATCCCAGAGATAATTTTCGTTTCCGAAGCGGTAGTAGCTTGGACATACTGACTGGCGGCAATATGCTTAATCCCAATTATTTCCAATAGATTTAAATTGATATTCAACAAATGATATCATTTTGCTTGAAGTTTTTATAGATTCCTATCTTAAACGAAGAGTGCGATACTTTGGTTGAATCTTGGCATCTTTCTTATGTCAGGCGGCATGTCACGCCTAAACATCTACTGGTGCTCTTCCTCTCTGGATCTCGTGTATGGAATGCTGCTGTTACCTCTGGGATGGCTACGCCACGTACCAGCCCATAGGCGACAACTGGGTTATTGTGAAATTGCAGAGTCTTGAATACCGGCACAAGGTGCTGCCTATCAGTGTTTTCAACCCTCACCCATAAGATGGGCTATTATAACTTTGAAACCCATCTCCGTGTAAGTGCGTCTGGTTTGCCAGCCACGTTTGATGGAAATTTGCATAATGGCATATTTAGCCGACGTCATAGTCTTCGGGGGTTATCTAAATTTTCAATTTTCAATTACTAACTACTAGCTTCTCGCTCGCGGCTTCGCCTGCGTGGAACTTTATCGCGGATAGGTTTAATTTGTTCATCCTGCGGGAACTACTCAGTTTGTCGGAATGAAAAATGTTTTAATACAGGGTGTGTGTCTAACTATATACCAAAAAATTTAATCCAAATCAAAAGTTTTCAATGTACTAACTACTAGCCTCTTGCCCGCAGTTTCGCCTGCGTGGAACTTTATCGCGTATATGTTTAATTTGTTCATGCTGCGGGAACTACTCACTATGTCGGAATAAAAAATGTTTTAATCCAGGGTGTGTTCTACCTATATACAAAAAAAAATCATCCAAATCCGTTCATCCGCTTCGTCTTGATTGAACAACAAGTAAACATCCAAACTTTCGAATTACAGAATTGAAAATCATGACGATAGGATTACGTAATGGGTAAGATAGAAAGAAGAATGTTAAGGTAGTTTGGGCATGTGGAACGAATGAGTGAGAGGAGGTAAACGAAATAAATTTATAACGAAAGCGTGAATGGAAGGGTCGGTTAAGGTCGACCAAGAAGGACGTATGTCAATCAAGTGACTGGCGTACTCAGAAAAGGTCAATGAAATGAAATGAAATGAAAATCGTTTATTCATGTAGGCAATACAATATGCACTTATGAACGTCATTTGTTTTTTAAACTACCACTAGCTCGGAACGCGACCACTACTGAGAAGAGCTAGCGAGAAACTCAGAGGGTTTGTCTCTTTTCAATCAATCATTTACAACAATTTTATATATCGTGTAGAGGAGCCGTTTAATCCCATGGATTACTTTCATTAATGTAGTCTGAAATGTTTCAATTTATTAAGCAGAAGATTCCGTATATAACGATTAACAGACGAGCGTGTATGTAGCATTTGATGAGAGTGGAAGAAGCAAAAGTATGTCAAGATCGTTGCAATTGGAAATAAATAGTCTCTGCCTACCCCAAGGGGAGACAGGCGTGAGCGTATGTATGTAAATTGAAGATTTAGATAATATAGCATACATTTCTGAGAGTGCGTCTTGGAATTACATGAAATTTCTAATATAAATAACTGCAATGGATTCGTATTTTGATGAAAATAAAAGTTAACCAATAATTGGTTTGACTACATCAAAGGGTTTTCTGGTTGTATCAAATAATAAACTCGATATTTGAACACATTTCCACAGCTCGTTTGAAATAATTAAATATTCATTATATATTTTGCATTGAAAATCACGTCCAAACTGTAACTGATAATTTCATGCGGTCCCTTTGATCGTGCGAAATGTAGTTAATTGCGTGACCATTTTAACAACATTCCAATTGCATTGGCTGAAAGCGACGCTTTTAATTTACAAAGTCAATTTTCAATGTAGAGGTGTTTTGTGGAAATGTTTGCGACAATTTTGGTGAAGTCATTAATATTTGTGGTTTTCTCGTTGTTACAATTTATTGTAGGCTATAATTAGGCAACACGTCCCAGTTTAGTATAAAGTTGAAGCAAACTAAATACGATGGAGATATCACGATAGTATTTATTCAAAATTAAAATAAGGTATTTTAGTAACTTAAAAATGGCACTTTAAAAATATAAATTGTATACAAATTCACTGAATGTACAACATTTTAAAAAAGCTGTGCTGGTTCGTTTTCTAATTAGATTATTGGGTAACATACCTTACCCTACTTACAAAATGCCTCTATTAAATAAGTCATGTTTACTTCATATTCAAAGCAGATTTTTAGTATAAATTTATACGGACGGACGGTGTAGGCTGAGTAATATTACATATTTGAGCCTAAACTCAAATTCCCTAGAAGTCCAGTTGTCCCTGAGCATGATTCAAATCACAAGCTTCAAGTAATATTATCTAGGTTACGGAAGGTTCCAATTACTGGGGCGTATTGCAACACCAACCGCGGGGCGTTTTGGAAATTTTACTTTTTAAACCCCACCGCGCCTTTACGCCGTTATAACGTTAACACAACATGAAAACAGGAAGGTTATTTCATCCACAACTCTGGTGAGTTTGACTGAAAAAGTGTACCAATAATAAATAAGGAACCCAGGGGAGCAATACAATACAATACAAATACACTTTATTGTACAAAAGGAGAACATTTATTACATTACATTACAACAACAAAGAGAGCAACCGCTTTAAAATAATAGTTCTGGGTAAAACTTAATTCGAGCTATGCAGTTGTATTAAATTCTCTTTGGCTATCTTGTTCTGGGAATAAAATTAACTGAATAATTAATAAAGCTCTTTTCTGCTATATTTCATTTGACTCGCCTCTCATTCTGAGGAAATGGGAGAAACTGCAAGAGCATTCGGCGAAATTTAATTTATTATTAATGAACGACCTGCTTGGTGTAGTGGTTGGCAACTCTGACCACTATGCCAAAAGGTTGCGGGTTAGCATCCCGCTAGGGGCATATTGTTTGTGTGATGAATACGGACATGTGTACCCGAGTTATGGATGTTTTCATTTATAATAAGTATTTATTTACAAAAAAAATATATTTATGTAGTATATCAACCATCTGGTATCCACAACACAAGCCTATAGTTGCTTACTGTGGAACTAGATGGCGCTGTGTGTATGTCTAAGGATTTTTATTTATTATTTATTATTATTATAAGCAAAAATACTGCCGGCCGCAAAACAAAATATGCCGTTCATGGATAAAATGCTGTGTCAGTAAGAGTTGTTTGAAGCATATTCAATCTCGAAATTTTAACGTCAAAGACGCAGCGCTTTGTCGTCGTCGTATCAAGTAAAAATGTTTGCTCAACGGCAAATTGCAAATTGGTAGAGATCGAAGCAAAAATGTTTAGGTACATAGTATAAATAGTATACTATATGTCATACACATCCATGTCATATACATATGTCACCGACGACATAGTGGAACAATATCAATACGTCAGTTACAACATATTGTCTTGAAAATGTACACAGAGTGAATTTGAATTCGTGTCATCATCGACGACCTGTTTCGTGTAGTGGTTAGAAACTCTGCTGCTATACCAAAAGGTCGCGGGTTCGAATCCCGCTAGGGGCATATGTTTGTATAATGAATACGGACATGTGTACCCGAGTTATGGATGTTTTTAATTTATATATGTATTTATTTACAAATAAACAACAGCCTAGTATCCACAACACAAGCCTAGTTGCTTAGTGTGGAACTAGATGGCGCTGTCTGTATATGTCCAAGTATATTTTTTTTTTATAATAAATAAATAAATTGTAAAGGTAATAAAATAATATGGCGGCATTCGTAAGTGCAGATATATGTATTATTGAGATTTACTAAGATACATCTGTGAAAATAGGACACCTACACACACACACAACGCCGTCAAACAGATAACACCCTTCGTTTTTCGTCGGGGTTTAATAAAGGAACGGAGTAACAGTGGAATTTTCCATTAAACTGTATTGAAATTGGTTTAGACGAGACGTTGATGTTAACGCGATCAACTCCTCGCTCCAGAGTCTTGATCACTTTACACCAACGTGCAATTACTTTATAGCGAGTTTTTTTCTGGATGAACTCAAAAGAATAATCGTTTAACCTCCTCGATGCATCAGACTCTCGTACACCAAGTACATTAAGAATAAGAATCGTTTATTTGACCCATTTAGCGACACACATATTATTATTACATGAAATGTGAAAATATACACAGTGAAATTGGGACCGAGTGAGATAAAAGTAGTACACAAAACAGTTTCATGTAATAGTATAGGTACTCCTATCTCATAATGCAGTTTACAAAATACAATAAAAATACCTAACCAATGATTCACTTATAGACTAAAGTCCTTAAAAATTAATTTTCGGTGTCGCAAAGTGGTATCAAAGAAGGTCTCCTTCTCAGCTTAAGTTGCAGTCTAGAAGTTAGACTACAACGCTGGTTTTAATCTGGTATTACACTGATTATATATATATATCTGATTATATGAAAAAAGTCTTCTACATTTCTACGTAATTCACAATTTGGTGACAATCCTTTTGCCATTAAATGTCCAAATTTATTACCTACCTAAATGGGATGTGACCAGAGCGAAGCCGGAAGACAACATCTCATCTACTCATATCGCCACCATCGAACCATAGATATCGTAGGAGATTAGGTTGGATCGTCTTATACCATATCCCATTGCTGCAAGACCTTTGTTACTGTATACAAAGTTTAATTAACAATGCACAAATCACTCTTGATCAAATTTGTTCGGTGAATTTTTTTTTTATTGAATTTTATTTAATTATGTGCTGTGGGAGAATAATTAAACAATTGCGCTTAAAAAAAGTCAAGAATATAGAACTAGCCATAAGACTGGTTGGTGGAATCAGGTCCATGAAGGCTGGCCGGCTTTCCCTCGCTGTATATTTTCACATAAGACTGATTCTTTGCCCAAATTATTGGCAAGCTCAGATAACTCACTAAAAGAGCATGAACACCTGTTCCCCGCTGCCCTCACATTTCTACGACAAACGTTGCAAAAAGGTGACCTCCACTAAGACCGGCATACACGACATCACAATATGCACACTTTGTGTGTTTGGCAGTGAATTGCGGAGAAATAATTAAAAAATCAATTCGAGTGCGATACTGTGTAATCACCTCGCTGTATATTTTCACATAAGACTGATTCTTTGCCCAAATTATTGGCAAGCCCTGCGATCTTGCGATGCAACAAGCCGATGCTCCGATAAATTTCTAAAAGAGCAATAACACCTATTCCCCGCGGCCCTAACATTTTTGCAAAAAGGTGACATCCACTAAGACCTCACAATAGGTACACTTTGCAGTAAATTGCAGAGAAATAATTCAAAAATCAATTCGAGTGCGATGCTGTGTTATCACGATGTACATTGCAAATTCAAAGATCCTCTTACCCTGATTTAACTACACCTGGCTGATGCTGCAATACGTGAAGCATAAACTATATAATGTTGAAGGAATTATGCTCCGAACGGCGGCTTATGGAACGCTCCATCGCGTATTGTTAGGGGTGTATCGTTACCCAGATATATGGAAGTACTGACTGAATACGAGACGCTCGACGCTATTTTCAATGAAATATATTTCGTATTTCCTAATTCATGTAGAGGCCTCTATCAAGATAGATATGTAATAACTGAAACTGGTCTCGAAAAAAAGAAATACCATTCTGTATCCCGCTCTCGAGGGATTGTCTTTACGCGGCCTAAAAATCCTAATTCATTTATTTATATATTCGTGGATGTTAATAGCATTGTTGTGTTCCGGTTGTCAGAGATAAGCTAGCCAGTTCCCCAAATATTTGGGTTACCAGGTCAGTACGTTTCCACCTTCGGCCTCATCTTCACTTAACATCCGGTGTGATTGAGGTCAAGTGTTAACCCGTCGTGCATAAAAAAAATTACGTCTCTTTGGATAAAATTTAAGGAAACCAATATATTAGCATTGAAGTAAGACACAATCAGGAATCGTTTAAGAAAAATAGGGGAGTACATAATGTAAATACTAGATAAATAACTTGTCAGTTTTTTACAGAGTCACAAAATCGCTTTTATAATAAGGTTCCAGTAGATATTCAAAATTTGCCTATAAATAAATTCAAAACCATGACAAAACAAAAATTATTTCGACAAAAGGTTCTTATAAAATTTCTGACTCATGGATAATAAGCAAGCATAGACATACTCGTAAGGCGATCGGCAATATTCAGTCTAATTATAACATATAATATATATTTTTTCCTTGTGTTTTGTAACTCAAAACCTAGTAGAGGAGCAATACGTATTTTTTAATATTATATACCCTTTTTTTTTTGATAGGGTTTGTCACCAGGGTGGTATCATATAAATTTCGTTAAGATCTGTTGTTTTGCCAATTTTGGCGGATGACTTGTATTTATTTGTGCTTCATCTTTGGCCACATCGTCACTTTCCATCAGGTGAGATTGTGGTCAAACGCGTATCCAGTTAATCATAAAAAAAAACCAGCATCAAAATAAAGCGTTTTGACATTTGACTGTCGCAATTGTAGCATATTCCACATAATTGAATCACAAAATTAAGTAAATTAAAAAAAACTCGGAGATAAAGTGAGTTCCAACTAAATTTCACATGAATCTCAGGCCGGCGCGTGCGTCGATGATGGTTTAGAAAACAAAAATTAAATTACCTATGCCAAGAACTTCTGTTTCAATTGCCTAATATGCCCCCCTATTTTTTCCTTACGAAAAAAAAAAACTCATCCGGTATATTTGTGTCTATGGTCTAATAATAACAACTTTATCGATTTTGTGTAGTGTAGGACGACCTGTTCGGTGTAGTTGTTAAAAATTCTGACCTATACCAAAAGGTCGCGGGTTCCAATCCCGCTAGGGGTATATGTTTGTATGATGAATACAGACATGTGTTTTTTTTTATGCACGACGGGTTCTTACTTGACCTCAATCACACCTGATGTTAAGTGAAGATGAGGCCGAAGGTGGAAGCGTACTGACTCGGAAACCAAAATATTTGGGGAACTGGCTCTCTTATCTCTGACAACTGGAACACAACAATGCTATTAACATTGCTGTTTGGCGGCAGATTTTAGATAAGATGGTGGTAGCTAGCCAGGCGGACATTTAAAATGCCCTACCACCAACCAAACCGAGTACTTAAACATGTACCCCGCTAAGGATCGAACCCGCGACCTCCGAATCGTAAACCCAATGTTGTTTACATTGAGCCACGGAGGCGGTTCGGATGTTCCCGAGTTATGTATGTTTTTCATTTATTTATGTATTTATTTACAAAAAAAAAATGTATTTGTATAGTTTATCAACCATCTGGTATCCATAATACAAGCCTAGTTGCTTAGTGTGGAACTAAATGGCGCTGTGTGTATGTGCAAAGATATTTATATATTTATCTACAATCACTTTATCGTTGACTTTGGAACATGTTTATATATGTCACCTCGCCCTGCACCTAAATCTTCTTCCATCCGTGTCCATATCAATTCCTGCCACAAGTAATTGACTGGACTGTTTCGGACGTTACAGACGCTGCGGTCGCGGTTGTTGTTCCGATAAGTGTCTGCCATACAGATGTAATCTAGTTGAACGAAATCTATTTCGGATTCCGTCAAGTTCACATACATAAATATTTATATAAACATGTAAGACTCGGGAATAAATGTTCACATTCATCACACAAACATTTACCCCTCGCGGGATTCGAACCCGCAACCGTTGGTTTCGCTGATAGGGTCACTATTCACTACACCAATCGGTCGTCAAATTTGATTGACCTAGTATGCCCAATTTTTTTCCTTGCGCTAAAAATACTCATTCAATATAACGCCACATGAATCTGAACGGCTGAAAAATCGGCTTCAGGGCAGGGCGAATGTGGGCTTGTTATTCGCCTAGTTTATCGAGTCTGGTTCGCGGCAGTGTCGATTTTTGGGCTTTTCAACGGATGGGGTGATTCCGGTGTTTACACACTCGCCTCGTCACCGTCATCCAATCAGTTGCTATCGCGAGGGCCTGGTGCGATTGTTCCGCTGTTCACGTTAGAATTTTTGAATGCCTTTTCGAATCCAAATAGTAAATTTGAGAGTTGTCAGATTGTTAGTTTAATATTTTTTTTCACACAAGAAAGAATTCAGCTATTTTGACGTCAAAAATCTTGTGCTCAAATAGTGCTTAAAAGAAATAAAAAGTATCACTGTAGTTTTAGAGCTATTCCATATTTTAAGTGAGCACTCTGGCGTCACGTGTTGCTGGAATGTTCATTCTCATACCAACTCGTTACGTCCATGGATTTGTTTAAGTATTTCAAAATATAATAACAATATAAGTTGTACCTTTAGTAATATAAAAACCAGTTTGTATAAAAACGCAGTAACGTAAAAAAAATTTAATCTGACTATATTTTAATGTGTACCTACAAAGTAAAAATTTTTTTTTAACTTTGCTCCTTGTTATTGGAATCGTACCCAGAAGCCTGAGTAAACATATTCCAAATTCAAATTCGAAATATCGAGTGTAGTACAAATATTTGGCACGAATAAATGAACCAATTAATTATCTTTGAGTAGTGTTGACTGAACAGCCCTGTTTGTTTGTGGGTGGTTTCGTCAAGGCTGCGGCACACCCTGCGTTAATACCTAACTTAAAAAAAAACGAATTTAGACTCTATCAACCACATAGACCATAGACTCCTAATTACAAGTGCGGGTCATCTGTCCACACATCAGACTTTTTTTTTATGGTTAACTGGATACGCATTTGACAATCTCACCTGATGGGAAGTGACGATGTGGCCGTAGATGAAACATGCGATCTCAGTAGATGCCTATTCACCCTGCTCTTGAAGATCCCAAGGTTGTAGGATTCAGGAAAGACTGACGCCGGAAGGGAGTTCCATGCCTTGGCTGTTCGCATTATGAATGAAGAATCGAACCGCTTAGTGCGAATGTTCGGTATGTTAACTACATATGGGTGGAATCCCTCCCCGCGCCTAGTAGTCCGAAGCTGGAATGGCCATGGTGGAATAAGATTGTGTAATTCCAACGCACACTCACCGAAGTGCATCTTGTAAAAGACTGAGAGACAGGCGACCTTGCGTCGGTGTTCGAGGCTCAGCAATTTAGCAGTGATCGAATGGTCACCAATGAGTCTTTTGGCACGTCGTTCCACAGAATCGAGTGCAGCCAGTTGGTACTTGGCTGAACCATTCCAAAGGTGACAGCAGTATTCCATGCACGAGCGAACCTGAGCCTGGTAAAGTACCAAAAGGTACTTGGTAGGACCAATCAAATTGGCATGCATTACACTACCTCCCTCATACCTCAACTGGTTGACAGACATCATTACACACATACACACATTAGTACAGTTAATTAAAATTTAGGCGCCTCTATGAGGCCATGTGATGGTCTTCTTTCCTATGTCAAATGGAAGAATAAGCAAGATCTAAATTTTGCAATTCGTCCGGTGTTATTACGATCTGCTTTCAAATCTTTACATCTTCAGTGGGACTTCTCCATGAGAATACTACCCTACTTATAGGATGACAAGGGTCAAAGATAGGTGGGTGCTAATCACCGCAATATTATCAAATTTTCAAGCGCTTTTCCCACTCCTATGGTATTTTGGCAGTATTACTCACGGTATCCTTCTGCTACCACCATGCTTGCTGCATTAGCACAATCCGTGGTGAACATGAAAGCAGTAGCTAGCTTTACTGATTGGTTAAGGGTGGAACTAGTGCCATTTTACCCACCTCTATGGCTCAATGTAAATAACATAGGGCGCGGATTCGAGCCCCAGCGAGGTACATGTTTAGTACTCGATTTGGTTGGTGGCAGGGAATTTTAAATGTCCACCTGGCTAGCTACCACTTATCTAAGTCTGCCGCCAAACAGTAATCTTAATAGCATTATTGTGTACCGGTTGTCAGAGATCAGATAGCCCGTCCCCCAAATAAGATGGGGATTCCGGGTTATTACGCTTCCACCTTCGGTGTCATCTTCACTTAACTTCAGATGTGATTGAGGTCAAGTGCTAACCAAAGTGATAAAATAAAGTGATAAAAGCACGGAAGTACTCGTATTAAAATGCCACGAGTGTTCACCCATCCAATGACTGACCGCGCCAGACAGCTTAACTTCTCAGTACGCTTCCATCTTCGGCATCATCACTTAACTTCAGGTGTGATTGTATGGTCATGTGATAATCAGTTGTGCTTAAACCAAAGAATTACTCTTAGTAAAATTTAATGCTTTGCCCATATTTAAAAACAATGGATATTGATAAGTAACTCAACTGACCGAGTTCAGACTTATTGTCCACTACTAGGGCCGTGAGGGTGGAGCTCGTGCGTGAATCAGGCGCGGCTGACCCACGCGTGTTTATGTCATCACATTAGGACTTCATCCTCAAATTGACACCGAAATTGTTGGCGCTTGACCTCAATTATGGATGACGTTAAGTGAAGATGAGTCCGAAGAACGCTTATCGCAATTACTGTTTTCAATACAAAAAGAAGACGTGGTCTTCTCGGTTTATTGCTTTGTATTGGTATCTGGATATAAATAAATAAACTACACTTACACCAATCATCTAGTTTTTTTTATATTACAGACTGGCCCGTATTAATAATTCAATCTCAATAAGTCTTGAGGCTGTATCAACCGAGAAGCAGTTGACGCTATCTCAAGCTCCGTGCTAATCTATAAACCAATCTTGAGGTCTACTTAGCTGAAATCACTTCTCAAGCCTCAGCGGCGAATGAATGACAGTCATGAGTTTCGTTTATTAATACACGCACCTCTCAAGTGAGTACTGCTTGAGTAAGCACGTGCGTTTCAGGTCTCAAGTTAGGTTTATTAATCAACACGTTTACTTGAGAGTGGTCCCAAGACTGTTATCAATCTTGAGAATGGTTTATTAATACGGGCCTAAATTAGGGAACGGGTTCTTAGTTATATTTGATGAAAATCTGTTCAACCGTTTCGAAGATATTTAGCCAATAACCCAGTTTTTTAGGTGTATTTCGATGATGCCATGTTTGTTGAAAATCGGTTAAGCCGTTACAGGACACAAAGGACAGTTAGCGTTTAAAGTGTTTTGTTTCGTCAATGTTTTCGGAGGTTTTCTAAATTTTCAATTCATGGTTTTTTTGATTTTGTTCTGTGCTACTATCCATCCAATTATATTAAAAATATTAAATACACTGCTTGTCCAATTTTCGAACTTGACTAGGAATCTCTGGAAATTACTTAATTTCCTTATCGTCAATTCATTTATGCCCCCTCATTTAACAACCTACTTGTTTGTGAATATCAAAAATTTAATGTGCTCGCCCACGACCGATTTTTTGTAGGACGTGCGTGTTGAAATATTGCAATTTTTCTCCTACAAAAATCGGTCACCGATTATCCGCCTTGGACGGGCAGCCTAAGTCTTTTTTATGGCAGGCTAGTAACACTATCCTATTGGTAAGGTAAAAGTGTTCAACTTAGTACAGCAAGAGAGTGATACCGTCCTACAACATGCATTGTGCCCAGACTATTGATTTCATTTAAATACTTCATTATTAACAATTTTCCCATCAAATGTCATACATTCTCGTATTAATAGAACATTCAGATATCAGTATTAACGGTCATGACTAAATGCACTGGCCTTGTCTCCTGTAATGGGCTATGATTAGTCTGAATCGTAGGGTAGTGACAGACAACTAGATAGATAGACACATACAAAGGAGAAACATGAACAAATAAGAAAACAAGAGACATACAATTTTTAACAAATACAAACAGATATAAACAAATATACCATAACATTAAAAATACCTTCAAGATTATATAGAATATATGTGGGTATGTGTGCAACAGTCATGCAACAAGGCCATAGCTCAGCGCATTAAAAATGCTCAATAAATGAGCAAGCACTGATTTTCAGCTATCACCCAGGAGGCGCGCGGGAACAAGCATAAAAATGAAAAAAGAAAAGAAAAGTATGCAGAGGACAATGTGTAGTGTAGTGGTGCGCTGAGGTGAATGAAACCGTATTATTCCGTCTACGAGAAGTGCTTAGGAATACCCAGTTTTTGTTTATCTAGTAGGTACGATAAATATTGTTTTCTAAACGTACATTTTGAACTAGACAACATTGCAGCGTCCATTATCGCCTTAAAGAGATAAAACGCGAAAAAGAATAATGTAAATATTTAAAAAAACGTTATCTATGCCTATCTAGCAAATAGCAAATTTCAGGATTTATTGATTTTGGGATTTTAAGATGGATATTAGAAATTTAGGATCTATAAATGTAATATGATAGATAAGGCCTTAATTTGTTTTCATAGTCACACACATATTAAGCTTGTACACAGATAAGGTAAAAAATCAAAGTTATATTAATATTGTAACAATAATAAGTATAGTTACAACAATAAGTATTTAAAACTTACTATAATCCTAAAACACTCAGGACCTATACTCAATAGAAGGTATTGGTAGTTTAACTTTGTTTCTTCATCGAACCCATAAAATATAATAAAACGTTGGGGCATTTGACGGTCGCGTTTGTCACACATAATAACACCATTAAAATAAAAATAAAAAAATAACTTGGAGACATTATGAGTTATTTAACCGATGTGGATACCGCGAGGCTGGTCTATTTCAGTTATTTCCATAGTATACTGACCTACGGCATTCTGTTGTGGGGAAATGCCGCGGATATAAATTGTATCTTTGTTCTGCAGAAACGAGCGGTTCGCGCGATTTATAAGCTGGGCCCCAGAGTGTCTCTTAGGAATAAATTTAAAGAAATTAATATATTAACATTAGCATCGCAATATATTTACGAAAACTTAATGTATGTAAGAAAAAATATAGAATTGTTAAAGAAAAATAGTGATATACATAATGTTAATACCAGATATAAAAATAAACTTGCTGTTCATGCCAGCCGTTTACACAAAGTCACTAAGTCATTTAAGGGGCAATGTATACGCTTTTATAATAAGGTTCCAGTGGACATTCAAAATTTACCTTTAAATAAATTCAAATCCATCATAAAACAGACATTATTTACCAAAGGCTATTATAAAATTTCTGACTATCTGGATGATAAGCAAGCATGGACATAGACCGCTCGGCGATATTCAGCCTAATTATACAATATAATATAATTGTAACCCAAACTTATTTAAAAGAGCAACCCTTGAGTTTCTTGCTCGTTCTTCTCTGGGGAGTCTGCTTTGCGAATGAGCAATAATGTCAATAATTTTAATATTAAGATAAAAAATGTGACGTTTTCAAGTGATAATCTTTATCCTACGAAATAAATATTTTTTGACTTTGACTTTGACTTAGTTCCAATCAAAATTCGCAACCCTAGAATTCCCGCCAGTCTCATATCAAATTCCAGCAGGCGCGTGGGTAGATGATTGTTTTGCAAAGAAAAAAAAAAAAAACTAGGTATACATATGCCAATACCTTCTATTTCACTTACCTAATATGCCCTATTTTTTCCTTATGCTAAAAAAACTCACATTTATTATACTATACAGGGTGAATTTGAATTCGTGTAATTCCCATTAACTGGTGACGTCACTCTTGATTACGAACAACTTTCCCCGAGGAACCTTAGCCGAACTCGATAAAAAAGTTTTCGATTACTCGTAGAAAGTAAACCATTTAGGTTGGTGGTAGGGCATATTAAAATGTCCGCCTGGCTAGCTACCACCATCTTATCTAAATCTGCCGCCAATCAGCAATGTTAATAGCATTGTTGTGTTCCGGTTGTCATAGATAAGATAGCCAGTCCCCCAAATGTGTTGAGGTTTTCGGGTTAGTACGCTTCCACCTTCGACCTTATATTCACTGGTGGTGCATAAAAAAAAAAAAAAAACATTCTGAAACCATCCTTACTATGGAAGTCCAACAATTTTCGGCTGGTGACTCCGCTCCTGATTACGAACAAGTTTCCACTAGCGACTATAGGCGAATTCAGCCGACAATTGTTAAACCCCATACTTAAAGGTGGTTTCAGAATGTTTCACTTTGTATGGGTATCTAAAATTTTTTGATCGAGTTCGACTATGGTTTCTAGCGGAAAGTTGTTCGTAATCAAAGAGTTGAGTCACGAGTGAACAGGAATTAAACGGATTAAATTTCACGCTGTATACCTACGCTCTTATCCAGTGGTAAGGCATTTTAAATGTCCGCCTGGCTAGCTACCACCATCTCATCTAAGTCTGCCGCCAAACAGCAAAGTTAATAGCATTGTTGTATTCTGGTTGTACAGACTTAAGATAACCAGTCCCCCAAATGAGATTTATTATTATTTTCGGTCTCATCTTTACTTAACCTCAGGATTGAGGTCAAGTGTTAAAACTGTTGCCCGTCCGACTGCGGCGAATTCAAAATAAGAGCAATCTATTCAACGTGTCTGTATACTATATAATGTGTTACCACGGATAGTTACTTCTAAGCATTCGTACTGATGCCATTATTAATACAATATGGCGGACGCCAGCAGGCATTTTGTATACTTGACAACAAATAAATCCATCACCCCATCGTAATGGATACCAAATAATACATACATAATGTCACGCCTGTTTCCCGTAGGGGTAGGTAGAGACCACAGACTTCCACTTGCTACGATATTCATATGCTCGTCGGTTTAGGGTACTCTTGACTCGGCCTTTCTTTAAGACGTCCCCGATTTGAGTATGGTACGTTCGCCGTGGTCTTCCCCTACCAACACTACCATCCACATTCGCTTTGTATACTAAATAATAGGTCTCGACAAAAGAAATTCAATAAGAGGATATCAATGTATATTTATAAAAAAAAAACGTAGAAATGGAATGATCCGACGCTTAAAATAAGGCGCTTAATGATTTAGGCAGGAGTCGGAGGTCGCGCAAGTACTATTACAAATTTATATTTTCAACGACCTATGAGAAACCGCCTAAGGCCTCCGACTCAGGCCTAAATCAGTTGATTTATTTCGGTCTTGTTTCTGTAGATTACCGTTTTATGTGTTGACACGTGACGTTCTCTTCCCGGCTCTAATTGTGTCAGAATCATTGTTTTGTGTATGTCCACTATTGAATTTTTATCAACATCAATATTGTAACCTATTTCTATTCCCAATAAAAACTAATATTCGTTTAAAACAAAACTCATTAAATCTCTAGTTAATGCGACTTTTGCATCGTCCTTGTGTGAGGAAAATATGGTAATCCGTATTAACATGTTAATTATTTGCGACAGACGACCTGTGAACGAGCTCAAAAGCGTGATACACACAAGCATGTATCTATTTTTACACGCTATTTTGATAATGTGGAACCTTTTGAGAGTGAATGAATCAAAAGAAGTGTGTCAGAATCATACTAAGTGGGAAGTCTGTGCTTACCCCTACGGAAATCAGGCGTGACTTTATGTATGTATGTGAAACCTTTTATAGTACAATGATTTATTCGCTCTTGATAGGGTATAATACATTAGGTCTTACTATAATAAGATCCTCCTAATTCCTTCATTACAATGACGTGCACATATTGGACAATATCACATATTGATACAAAGAAAATATCAGCATGCATTGAAATTGCTTTTGTGCTCCAAGATTTTTTTGTGGAAAGGAACGAGTAAGTCCCTTTTAAATCAAATTAGAAAACGTACCAATACCTATATAACGCAAACACATGCTCAACATAGGGCTCCGAGAAACAGGAATGTGCAGACTTTGCCTCCTCGCAGAGGAAACACCTGCACATCTGCTGTGTGAATGTGGCCCGCTAATGCGTAAACGCAATATCCACCTGGGCAGCCACTTATTACACCCGGATGAGATAAAAACCATCGGTGCCAGGAAAATTATCCAATTCCTCAAAGAGGCAAACCTGAGCAACGAACTGTAGGTTAGTGGCGATCACAATAGATCGGCAACGGTCGCAGTGATACAGGTCTCCGATGACCTGCAACAGCCACACACACATACAATACATTACAATACCTATATAATCTAGCTAGTGGTACAACTTATAACAATTAATCATCAAAATAATAAAAAGGAATATATTGGGTCTATGAAATTCTTTACCTATGAAATTGGAGTTTTTTTTTTTCGTTAATCATTATGTACCAATTCCTGCGATTTTCAAAGCTATATCCAAATTTGTTTTTTATTTGGAAAATGGAATATTATTTCAAGGTTTTACATGAAATATTTTTTCATTTCTGGGTTAAATCACATAATAAATAAAAAACAATCACATATTGACAATAATAAATAATTAAATAATAACAATTCAATTCATTCATTTACTAACGGAAAACATAAATATCTAAAATATACCTATATAAACTGTAAAATTTTTATATGGGTATCTAGCCTATTATAAATTTTAATAACCATACATAGGTAGTTATTTTTACTATTGTCTTTATACTGGGTATCATCAATCGGTCGGGGTACCTGACATTAAATTACAATTTTTTTTGTCGGGTAAAAATATGTACTTGCTTTTAGTAATGTTGACTAAAACACCCGTCATTGAAGTGTTGACTGCCGCTCACGGTCGACGCATTCTATGCTCACCCAACACTTAGTGTGAATAGGACGCAGTATTCATCCCACCGATCCCGTGCTGCGAACGGGTGATGGCCCCTAATTAAGGTTGTCACTCGTCTATACCGGCACAAATTTAATTAATCGGATCCGCTGTGAATTGATAATGGTGGAAATGAATCCGTTCCAAATCCCTTAATCTCGATTTCTCATGTGTTATATTGGAAGCATTCGATTCAACGGATTCAGGCATTATAGGATTGCGCCAAACAATGAAATTGGTAGTGAATAGTTGCATCGAACAGAGAGTGATTCGTAAATTTCAACGTGTCTTCAACTACTCTGAGGATAAAAAATGTTTTTATATACAAACGGAATTTCATTTAACATCAGATGCGATTGAGGTTAAGCGGTAACTCGTTGTTTATAAAAAAAATGTCTGTATTTTATGATAATATGTGACCTTAATAAGTTTCTGATATTCAGTATTTTTTAATTTATGGGAAAAGAGATTTTTCTGGCCTGCTGAACAGAGTTTAGATATCCTAACAACAAATCCGCGCACAGCCCTGCGCACGCTCAGGCCGGCGCGTGAGTCACCGGCAGAAATACCATAATAGTACAAAAACGTTCCACACTGATGCAACGTGTTTTATTTTAAACCACATTGTTTATACGATTGCTATGCCGTTAACTATGGCTATGGGGAAATCAGGAAGGTCTATAATTAACTATAACGCTACTAACCGCAGCGTTTTAATGTGATAAATTAAATTCCTTTTACGAAGACTGTCGTTTAAACTCCGCCATCTTTACGACACTCATGATCGAATTTGCTCATAATCTTAAGATCACTCAGTATGCTATGGAAAGCTAAGTTCAGAGTTGAGATACGGAACCGCTAGAGAGCTGTGAAGGTTAGCAGGCTGAACAGTAAATGGGCAGGTCATATCTATAAAAAACGCGAGCGGGTTCACGAGTGGAGACCGCCGTATAAAACCTCCAGCTGAAAGAGACTGCATGGATGCGGTGAAGGACTGTTTTGAGTTGATGGCCATGTCATTCCCAGCTGAGTGGGATAGGGGTCTCTACCCGTGGATGTCCTAAAAGGCGACTATCTTAAGCCTAACAGCAGAGATCAGTAAGGGGCAGCAGCGCCATTAGTCAAGTCTAAAATTAATCTCCGAACGCCTAGTGTGACGTTTAGAGCAAATCCTCCCACGGTAAAAGCGATGCAAGTCGGTCCACAGGAGAGCCTTGTCTCCAGTCATTATTATAAGCCCGTAAACATCTCACTGCATGGATTTAGGCCTTCCTCGTATATGAGGGTGTATGGACCGTAGCCCACCCCAATGGCCCAATACAGGTTGGGGACTTCACATGCCTTCCTTCACGATGTTTTCCTTCACCGTTTAAGAGCAGTCGGATACATAAAAATTTAATTTAAAAACTGATTGTTACATGGCCTGCCTGGGGATCGAACCGACCCCCACAACGACGCTCCGACAACGACCGAGTCGTTTGTCAGGCAGTGGCAATTAGTGCGCCACAAATCCACAGAACAGGACTGGACCCATACAAATTTCTTGTTGTTATGTGCCTGAGGAGTGAGGATGTTTACAGACTGATGATGATGGCAAACGAGTGTTTTCTAGCCTGCTCAGTAGACCACTGAGTATTAAAGTTCACGAGTGGAGTCTCGCAAGGACCCACCTTGCGAGTGGTCTTGAGTGTGGATGATATATTTTTTTTTCAACAATTTTTACAGTATATCCTTATTTAAATATGAAGTTTGACATATTACTATGCATGATACAACACGCGGTAAAACACGGGGAAATTAAACTAAAGCACAGATTACTACTAAGTGCCCTAAAATACAGAGATATCACTCGCAGAAATAGATGATGATAGCATGGAACTTTTTTTTTTTATTGTTCTCCTGTTGTTTGTATGTGTGTGTGTGTGTGTGTGCGTCAGTTTGTTGTGGATGTGTGGGAATGTGTGGGAGTATTAATGCTTTATAATAACGTACTATAGCGATAGGAGTGTACGTATTATTTGCCTGGTAAATTCGGGCTTTCCCAGATGAAAGATGTCTACCTCAGGGAAACATCCCCCGTAGGTGTACTATGATGATGAAATTGACATTCAACAATGTCATATATCTTACGATGAATTTAAACAGCGACTGACACCACGAGCACTTCTACACCTTCTATTAAACCTCTCTAAAACGTTATTTCTTCGTGAAATACTGCCTATGCCTAATCTTATCTTAAATTGTCGAACATGACAAAGCTTTTAACATTGCTTCCTAAAAGCTGACTTAGATAAAACGACTCATATCGAGATGGGCACGCTTTTAAGAGCCAATTCGTAACGCCGCGATAGTGTAAATGCATGCCCGCGGTTCACCAGGTATTCCCTCATTCCCTCGGGTGATTGTCAATAAATAATATATTGGAAAAGCGGCGGGAATATTCGCAAGCGGTCACCACTGGCCGCTGTCCTTTGAGTGGTTTTGGTGATTTTAATTCAATGCATATATTATTTACTCCCCTGGCAAAGGGGACGGGGTCAGGCGATATGACATCCAAAATAAATCTGCCTAGTGCTTGTTGGATCCGCATCGATTTAGGATTCCGTATATTTTTTTCTTTTTTTTTATGCACAACTTTTAATAATTTTTATTTATCGCGGATATGTTTAATTTGTTCATCCCGCGGGAACTACTCATTTTATCGGGATGAAAATCCTATGTTTTATTCCAGGGTATGTTCTACGTATACACCATATTTCATCCAAATCCCTTCTGTTTCGCCATGATTGAACAAAAAACGAACATCCAAACTATCGCCTTTATAGCTAGATGTACGCTTTTGAATAGTAACGAACTTTCTGAATCCCATTTACGAGTTTTAATTTCGGAACAGCGCAAACTCACACTGGAATATGCGATTGAAATTCTGAGCCCAGGGGGGGTTCCCCATCGTAATGCGTCCCGCTCCTACAAGCATGAATATGCAATTAAGACATTCCGCTTGGAGAGTACGCGGATCGCACCAGAAGTCAAATGATTTGTGAATACTCGTATTAAAGTGTGTCATTACTTCAATGATACTTATGCTCTTGTAATTTACAAAGGCAAGTATAATTCAATTTTAATGATAACTTAGTTACTTTTCATGCAATGATAACTTATGAAGTACGATATATATACAAACTGGACAATCAATTGGTGTAATGGATAGTGACCCTGTCAGCGAAACCAACGGTTGTGGGTTCGAATCCCGCCAGTAGTAAATGTTTGTATGATGAATGCGAACATTTATTCCCGAGTCATGGATGTTTATATAAATATTTATTTAGCGGGATTCGAACACGCGACCTTTTGGTATAGCTGTCAAGGTTTCTAACCACTACCTTCACCAAACAGGTTGTCAAGGTGAAAGATTCTTAGCGAAATTTTAACTTTATATTTTCTCGTACTGGAATCTCCGCCTTGGATTTCAAAGCCCTTTTTTGCATTTTAAACAAGCCTGTATTTATTATGACATATTATCACCTTACACCTCACAAAAAAAAAAGAAAAAAAAAAGAAAAAAGAAAAAAAAAAAAAAAGAAAAAGGAAATTGTTGCAAGTAATTGAGAATAGAAGAGGGAAAATGCTGGGACACCTTATACGACACGATGATTTCATCAAAACTATAATAGAAGGAAGAATAGAAGGGAAAAGAAAAAGAGGAAGACCGAGAATAAGCTACATGCAGCAAATAAAAGAGAAGTTGAACGTCGTGTCGTATCAGGAGGTCAAGAGGAAGGCGGAGAGCAGAGAGATATGGAAAAATCTCCACCGACAAGAGCATGGCTCTTAAATCAGATGATGACCTTACACAGTGAAGAGGACAGAAGCAACAAGATGTACTTAACTTCATTGACTTTGTAAAAACCACCAATCATTCATTAAATAAAAAAATTCAAAAATTCAAAATTATTTATTTTCAGTAAAATATCAGTTTTAATAAATGAGTTGTTAAGGTCTCCTTGTAACTATAGCAATACCTGTATCAGAAGACCTCACTCTTCCATAGCTATGTTATGTTATTTTACTAAATAAAACAAACAGTGTAAATTTAGTAAGAAACTTAACAATAATATAGTAAAAAGGAATACTTGAGTAATAAATTGTGAGAGTTCAATTATTATTTGTATACAACTAATTTACATGAAACAACAAATTTATAAAACACAATTAAAAATACCTATATCTTATAAAAAAAATACGCCGTCCAACTCGCTTCCGTGAGGCATAGTACCTAGTACGCTAGCGCTATTGCCCCGCCGAATGCATAAGCTCAGCTGCTGAGCAAAGTAGGCACCAGCTCTCACATCTCCAGAGGCGTGGACCAGTCTCACGGATAAATCCTTTGTGGCTATGTGAATATCGGTGTGTGTTTGTGTGTGTGTGCGCGCGTGTGTGCGTTTGTGCGTGAGTGTGTGTATGAGTGAGTACATTTGTATGTAAAAATAGGTGTGTTTGTTAATAATGGTCTAAATGGACTCTAAATGTTTATTATGGAAGTATTCATCAAATAATGTCGGGCTTACCTTAGATGTAACTATATAGAGGCACGCCACTGTATGACGTCGACTCTACTCTCGCTTGAATTGCCATCGACTGTACCAAATCATCTCAGCCCATACACAAACCACTACACTGGTCCAATGGTCGTTGGGGACTTCACATGCCTTGGAATTTTTATTTCCTGAAGATGTTTTCCTTCACCGTATAAAAGCAGTCGGATAACGAACATAAGTAATTAATTAAAAACACATTGGTACTGCCTGGGAATCGAACCCGGCCCTCGCAAATTGGGAGATTTTTAAACGCCTCCGTGGCTCAATGTAAACAACATTGGGTTTACGGTTCGGAGGTCGCAGGTACATGTTTAAGTACTCGGTTTGGTTGGTGGTAGGGCAATTTAAAATGTCCGCCTGGGTAGCTACCACCATCTTATCTAAATCTGCCGCCAAGTAGCAATGTTAATAGCATTGTTGTGTTCCGGTTGTCAGAGATAAGATAGCCAGTCCCCCAAATGTGTTGGGGTTTCCGGGTCAGTACGCTTTCATCTTCGGCCTTCAGGTGCTAACCAAAGTGGTAAAAGCACGGAAGTAGTACTCGTAATAAAATGCCACGAGTGTTCACCCATCCAATGACTGACCGCGCCAGACAGCTTAACTTCTCTAAACGATAACGAATAGAGAATGCTATGCGCCACGAGTTCTTCACGAAGCTCAAAATTTGATGTGCCATTTGCAGGAATTAATTACGAATAGACAGACCTACTTGCCTATTTCCTGCCAAAAGCCTATAAGTAGATTAACCCCATCGCGCATGCCCCTCGTAGCACTCATGTGGTACTCGTACAGTTATATATATGTCGTAGGCAGACGGTTAAATTTGTAATTCAATTGACTGCCTAGACGGATGTGAAAATAAATAGCCTTGGACATAAACACAGCGGCATCTAGTACTACACTAAGCAACTAGGCTTATATTGGGTCTTTACCTATGAAATTGGAGTTATTTTTCTTCGTTAATCATATGTACCAATTCCTGCGATTTTCAAAGCTATATCCAAATTTGTTTTTTATTTGGTAAATGGAATATTATTTCAAGGTTTCACATGAAATATTTTAAAATTTCTGGGCTAAATCACATAATAAAAAAAATTTGAACAAAGCTATTTTTATGAGCTTCCCATAACAATTTCTTAGATTCGCTGAAACTTTTATAAAGCGGTTACTTTTAAAAATTAACGCTGCCTATACTTAACTTAACGTTATCCGATAATACACACAAAGATTAGCTAAATTTGGATTTGCCGTTCCCAAAAAAAAAGTCAAAAATGTTTGTATGGAGAAAACAGTCTTAATGAAATTCTTCATACAAAACGCCCATTTCATCTGTAAGGACCTAATATTTCGAATTCACAAATTGGATTTTGTATTGTACAGCAAGATTTCTTTATCAATTTTTAAAGTTATAGCCAAGAGCTATCGGCGCAGCAAATCGAGTTCCGACCAATATCCGTTCGCTCGCTGATCTGGAGTAGACTCGTCTGAACATCACTTAGTTCCGTATTGTAGTAACTAGGTTTGCATTCGCCGTCAACTGTACCTACCTACATTTCATGACGTAATGGACACGCTACGGATTTATTTACGTTCCAATTTAGCATAAAACTATCTATTTCAACACATAATGCTATAATAGCGGATCTAGAAATAGAAATTATAACGTAACGTGTATCTCAGGATAGATTTATGTGGAGGTCCGTGAAGAGACGTCGAGCTTAAGTACATGAGTTTTACAAGCTTTTATGTTAATTCGTATGTATGTAAATTTGGAAGTCAAATTAAAACAATTTACTGTTTATCTAAGGAGCTGTTTCGTTTAGTTCTGGTGACAGATTTACATGATACCTAGACATGAACTGCTTAGGAGCATCGTTGGCTCAGCTGTAAGGACGCGGTCTCCCAATTTAGGATTAGGATTCCCAGGATTCGCAGGAATTGGTACATTTGATTAACGAAGAAAAAAAACTCCAATGTCATAGGTAAAGACCCAATAGATACCTGTAATCACGTAAACATTCGAGAAGCCGTTTTGTTTTCTTTCTTGGTTCAAGAATTTTTATGGCATCTACCGTTAACGAGAATATTGTGTACTGTCGGGAATCACAATAAAACGCAATACAATGCAGTAATGGATTTTCGTATTATTTTAATGCTCTAAAGTATAAAGTACAACTTTGTTGACGCTACAATAGTTATGAGGAAGTTAAGATGTCTCTACTCAACACAAGCTCTTCTTTAACAATTTCAGAGCTGCTTTCAGGCCACGCCCTGGGATAATTAGTTGAAAATATAGAGGGGCAACTGTAAAGTGAAAAATTTAGTAAACTCCTGAAATAATTCGCTCGTTGGACAAGGCATTGCCAAATGGTTGATAACAAAAGTCAATCAAATACCACTAGGCATTTTGTTTAGTCTCTGCTACTAGAGCCCATAGTGTCCCACTGCTGGGCAAAGGCCTCATCAGTTTCCAGACGTTTCTGTTCTTGGCGAACACAAACCATCCCTTATTAAAACTGTCAAGCTCGTCTCTCCACCGTTTTCGCGGTCTGCCACGTTTGCGTCTGGCGGTTATAGGAGTCCGAATAGTGGACGCATTTGCCTACAACTCGCACGGCATGCGGCCCACGTGACCCGCCCAGTCCCACTTCAACGTTGTCGCTTTTTTCCCTACGTCAGCAGTGGGACACTATGGGCTCTTAGTAATAATAATAATAAAATAATGCTACTAGAATCAATCTTATCTTACAATTCGATCATAACCGCTTTACCAATAGGTAAAAAAAAAAAATGAAATCCCTCGAAAACCTATCATATTAAGCAAATATACCAACCCACTGTAGTAAAAGCTAAATATTTTCATCAGACATACATACATACATAACGTCACGATTTTTATTCCAAATGGGGTGGTCAGAGATATCCCAGACAATACTGTTTGGGTGTTCCAAACATATACCATCTTATTCATGAAAAATTACAAACGCTTTACAAGCCTGCTTTAGTTAAAGTATGTTTTGCCACTTTCTTTCATTACAACATTTCCTTTATGAACGACAGAGACAAAACACACTTTAACTAAAACAGGCTTATAAAGCGTTTGTATTTTTTATGAATAAGACGGTAAGAGTATAAATGTTGAAATAACTCCACAGTTGACCTGATGGAATATAAATACTAAACAATTATATGACTGCAAAAAAATTATAATGAACTGGTTACACACACACACACACACACACACACACACACACACACACACACACATACACACACACATACACACACACACACACATACACACACACACACACACACACACACACACACACACACACACACACACTGGTTTTTTTACCGTGGAAAAGTGACACAATTAATGCTTTATTCTATGATAGTTTTGAAAAAAAAAAATTTAACTTCCTTTGTCAATACCTTCTATTTCACTGCGTTGCTGCCACGACGGTAGTCATATTCCATAATTACTCGATATTTTAACGTATCCATGATGACGAAAAAGATTGAAATGCGATGAAAATGTAACACTAATCAATAAATGACTACGTTTGGAAGAAGAATTCCATGTTTTTAAAATAAAATTAATTTGAAATTAGAATTCTTAGCCAAACAAAAATTATTTTGATTTGAAATGGCCAGTACTGCAGAACTGCAATTTCATTGGTAAAGACCTATTACTTATTATAAATGAAAACATCCATAACTCGAGTACACATGTCCGTATTCATCACACAAACATATGCCCCTAGCGGGATTCGACCCCGCGACCTTTTGGTATAGCGGTCAGAGTTTCTAACCACTACACCAAACAGGTCGTCATTTGATCTTAAATTTAAAAAAACCGCACTCAAATCGGACGAAAATTATTGATATACATCCGGATAAAGCCTGGACATTTATTTATTTTATTTTATTTATTCAGGATAACAACAGCTTATTACAAAAGTAACATATAACAATACATGTGACTAAAACTATGGCCAATTACAATTATCCGTAACACACATGCACACACAACATTGTCAAACACATAACACCATTCATTTTCCGTCGGGGTTAAAAATAGATAATCGTCGAGATCGAGAACAAAACAGAAATCACACGTAAACACGGATAATGCTCTAAGCGACTTTGAATTTCTCTTTTATCGAACAAAGCTGCGTTTGTTTGAACAAGAAACAGTAAAATTATCGAACATTTAACAGTTGGGTTCGCTAACTGGTCAGTGGTATGTACAGTTGGAGGCAGAAAGGCCCATTGTTAGATATTATCCGGTCTGAGCCCGTAGTAATCGTTATTAAGCCTCGTGCATAGAGTAACAATGCAGTTTTAATTGGATAGTTGTGACTAAAAAACAAGTGACTACACCGTCGAATGTTGTCTATCTACAGAAATATGTTAAGCTGATTGACGTTTTGATATGCTACTAGTAATTTTGAGGTACATTTTAATACATTTGATATGTTTTGGTATACATACTAGTCATTTTTAGATAAGTTTTAAGGCACTGGGATTTGGAGAATGTTTTGTTTTATTAGTTATTTTGAGACGCGACGTTTTGGTATACTAGTCATGTTGGGACATGACGTTTGAGAGTCTGGACGTTTTGGTATGCTAGTCATTTTGACACATTTGGCGATTCGATTTACAACTCAGTTTGATACACGACGCTTTGAGACGCGTGAACGCGTTGAGTTTGAGACACGATGCTGTTGTTTATCTCTGGAGACTACAAAAATATTTTAAGCTAATTGACGTTTTAATATCCTACTAGTAATTTTGAGGTACATTTTAATACATTAGATTTGTTAAATACTCGATGTTTTGGTATACATACTAATCGTTTTTAAATACGTTTTAAGGCACTGGGATTTGGAGAATCTTTTGTTTTATTAGTTATTTTGAGACGCGACGTTTTGGTATACTAGTCATGTTGGGACATGACGTTTGAGAGTCTGGACGTTTTGGTATGCTAGTCATTTTGACACATTTGGCGATTCGGTTTACAACTCAGTTTGAGACACGACGCTTTGAGACCCTTTAAGACTTGTCTTTTAAGATACCGAACCTGTTTGTATACTAGTCATTTTGAGACACGAGGTTTTGAACCAGAGTGACTTAGGGCTGTATTAAGAAATCGATCTTGAGATTGAGGTCGCGTCTAAGTCTCAAAAGTATTTTTTTGAATTTGTTTTAATATGCAACAGATTCTCAAGCGTAAAGTCATCTCAATCTTGAGAATGGTTTATTAATACGGGCATTATTATAGTCTTGAAGACATTATTTTGAGAGTGCAGAATCAAATTCTTATGGGGGTTTAGAATCTGGTTAGGTAGTGCTCCGCAATGTACTATCACATCATAAGTACTTATTTTTATAATTTTTGTTATATCTAACATAATCTATTTCTAATCACAATATCTAAAATTGAGGTTAAAACCCTATTTCCGACTGTAGCTCGCTTGTTGTTTTAAAATCAACTCAATGGCGTGACCCCTTTCTGCTGACGGACTTAGCTAAAAATGTCAGATGCCGCAAATCAATCAATTTTCTTTTTATTGGTCTGAGAAATAGAAACCCTTTTTGATAGGTTTATATTTGTTAGAAATTAATGGAATCGGATTCCATTTGTAAACAGAAGAGAATTTTAGTATAAACTTTGACTAGTGTGTATTTGTTGACCAGAGTCCGTGCGTCATTTGGAGGCTCCACTGAAAACCAGCGTTGTACAACCTACAACCCATGCTGAGTTGGAGACTTATTGACTCCACCTTGCGACACCCACAATTAGATGGCAAACACAATGTTACTTTTTGTATGCGTCTCGACTGTGAAATACTTGTACCTGACTGTTTGTGTCAGGCATGAGATAGGTTTAAATAAATTTTTCTTTCCTACTTCTTTCTAGTTTGTGCCCAATTAAGTCTTTATAAAGTCTAAATTCAACGTATTATATTAATTCAACATACTGTCGTAAATTCTTTCTTCTACGGATTTGTTCATTCCTGACTCGATCGCCATTGTTGCGTGACTTTTAGCTTGCTTATGAAGCCCAAAGTAAAAGACCACGGTTCCGTACCTAAATTCATCACTGGTAACACTCACTGATTAAAGACTTTCGTCTTCAAGCACTGAGGTATTTTGCGGGGAGTCGCTGGATGCAAGCCGTTTCCAACCGGTCACTCTGAAAATCTATGGGGGAGACCTAAATTCAGCAATGGCACTGTGGTTGATATGAAAAAACTCATGATAAACAATTTAATAAAAAAAAATATAAAAAAGCTAGAAAGCGGCTAATAAAATGCTATGTATGAAGTATACCTTTATACGGCTTTGAGAGATGGACATTAACACAAAGGGATAGGGAAAGGTTAGAGGCATTCTAGATGTGGTGCTGGAGATGAATGGAGGAAATAAGCTGGACCGAGAAGAGAACAAATGAAGAGGTGTTAATGATGGTAAAGGAGAAGAAATGCCTGTTAGCCAGAGTTGAGAAAGGAAGAGGAAAGATAATAGGACATATTTTTTTGAAGAACATAATTAAGGGAAAGATTGAAGGAAAGAGAGGAAGGGGAAGACCTAGGCGTTATTACTTTGATCATATGAAAGAAAAGGTGAATGTCGTGTCGTAACAAGAGGTTAAAACGAGGGCGGAACGTATAGAGACGTGATCATTACTCCACCGTCAAGAGCATAGCTCTTAAATTGAAGATAAAGAAGAACAAGAATTCGGATCATTAAATGAATTTTGTTTATCAAACGAATTGCCGAAGATTTCTATCAGTCGAAAATAAAAAAAAACTGCGCAAAAGGTATCAAATTGAACCCAAACCCCCCGGATCACGGATTAGTTCTTGTTATGTTCATAACCGGTACTGAATTCGGTAGCCATATTTCCCACAGGACTGTCATGTACTATTACGGCCACGTCTGTCACAAAGAAAAGAAATAGCCATTCATCAGAAAGATAAAAGAACCAGGGAAATTACACTCAAGTCATTTCTACTCAGCCTTCAGAATGATAGCGCATTTGTTACCAATTCTTATATTTGAGGTGAAGCTTAAAAGGTATAAGCTTTAATTTTGCATACACGAATAGACTAGAATACTATGTGAGTATTAAAGGCTTATTTTTAAAAGTATTTTTAATGTAAAACTTATTTGTTGAAATTAATTCCATAATAAGTATAAGTAATAAGTATCCTTAGACATACACACAGCGCCATCTACTTCCACAGTAAGCAACTATAGGCTTGGGTTGTGGATACCAGATGGTTGATATACTACTTAAATACATTTTCTTTTGTAAATAAATACTTATTATAAATGAGAACATCCATAACTCGGGTACACATGTCCCTATTCATCACACAAACATGTATGCCCCTAGCGGGCTTCGAACCCGCACCTTTCGGTATAGTGGTCAGAGTTGCTAACCACTATACCAAACAGGTCAATCAAGTGAAGTTGAAGCTGAGGGTGGAAGCGATTTATAAAAATGCCACCGTCTAAAAATAATTTCTAAAAATATCTTTAGAAGGCAACAGACGTGACAGGCTGTATACTTCCCACTCTACATAGATCAAGACATTATATTGTGATCGGTGCTTGCGGTCAGCTGACTCACACACAACTTGTAAAATAGTATTCCAACACAATGCGTTTTCCAATGAGCGTGGAAAAATACAAGAATCTGCGAAAGGCGGTGAAAGCCAAAGGCTGCGGAAGGTGTTACAGGGTGACCATGTGTACGACACTAAGTTAAATTAATCTGGGAAACCTCAAAATGTTAATGTCGTAAATGTATATACAACAAGAAAATCTTCATTTGATAATTCATCACAAAAAGTTTCAAAATAAGTATCTATTTCTTTTCGTTTTGGTTGATATACGTTAGATACAACGCTGATATAGGCTGTTGGTGACGTTATTGGGACCGTAATAACCAAACTCAGTTTGGTACGAAGTCTTGAGAGATTCGAGAATTTTTTTTACTGGAAAAATATAAAACTAACGTATAAACAGACCGAGTAACACACGGTAGTACAGAAGAGATTACATTTTCTGAAATTAACTTTAGAAGATTATGTCATGCAATTTTTTTGAATTTGTCGCAAGATGCACGTGCGTATACATTTCATTTTATGTTTAGAATTAGGGACATAATAGTATAACCATGGTTCAGTAAAGTATAAATTTAAAATTTAATTAAAATCAGACCATTTGAAGAAAAGTTCTAGAGATTTGAAATTGTCCATTAATTAGAAAAACTGTCGTGTCAGATTGGCTTTACATACATACAGAACGTCACGACCTCTATCCCAAATGGGGTGTCAGAGATTATCCCAAACAGCGGGTGAGCCCTTCGCCGTTGAAACGTGCAAATATATCGAATAAACATGGCGCCCTAGGATATCATATCTAAGTTTTTAGCCTGTTACAGGCACCTGTTAGACACTCGTTACTCTAAAACGAATTTTATTAGGTAATTTGATCGCTACGACGGAACACGTATACTCACTTAAATAGAATGTTAAAATCAAGCCTTCCTATCCACAGTCGGCTAGAAATAGGAGAGGACACGGATTTCCATTAAAATTGACAAACAATTTCCTAATCCATGCCATCCGCAACAACACACAATCCAACACTGTGAATCTTAGTAACATTCTAACCATTTCTGTTAAGTATGACAGGTTTAACCGCCTCCATGGCTCATTGTAAACAACATTGGGTTTACGTTTCGGAGGTCGCGGATTCGATCCCCAGCGGCGTACATATTTAGTACTCGGTTTGGGTAGGTAGGGCATATTAAATGTCCGCCTGGCTAGCTACCACCATCTAATCTAAATCTGCCGCGAAACAATAATGTTAATAGCATTGTTGTGTTCTGGTTGTCCGAGATAAGATAGCCATTCCCCCAAATAAGATGGGGTTTCTGGATTAGTACGCTACCACCTTCGGCCTCATCTTCACTTAACATCAGGTTAAAAAGGTTT
The DNA here is from genome assembly GCA_949316235.1 of Oegoconia quadripuncta. Lineage (NCBI taxonomy): Eukaryota > Metazoa > Arthropoda > Insecta > Lepidoptera > Autostichidae > Oegoconia > Oegoconia quadripuncta. The sequence goes on along the minus strand of OX438742.1, from coordinate 2,457,261 downwards.
TTAACTAAAAAAGAATACATCGTAATCTACATGAGATGAGGAGTGATGTGCTTTCTCTAAAATTTTATTATAATTTACGGTACTGAAGACAAAACAGTGTAAAATTATCCATTATTTGTTACTGCCGTGTCGTTAATGTACCATATGCAGGGCGAATTTCAATTCAAAATTGTTGGACTTCGATAATTGTTGGACTTCGATAATAAATGTGGTTTCAGAATGGTTTCCATTGTATTGGTAATTGTTCGTAATCAAGAGAACAGTCACCAGTTAATGGGAATTACACGAGTTAAATTTCACAATATATAATATAATTATTTCGATTAAAATTGTTAAACGAAATACTATGAAAATTTATAAACTTCCACTACAAAACAATAATGAATCATTCCTCACACTGTCTACCCACACCTTCTTTGGTTTTCCTCTGCCTCTGTATCCCTCCACATTCATACTTAACACACATCTTGTTACGTGCCTTTCATCCCACATAATGTGCCCAAACCATGCTAACCTTTTACTCCTCAACTTTCTTTATAATTTTTTTTTAATGATTCATCTTTTCCTCAAATAAATAAATAAAAAAAGTAAAAAAATTCCGGACCTAATTTCTACATTCAAGTCGGACGGAGCCTTGATAATTAGTGCTACTATCCAACTGATTGGATCATCCAATTAGGATACCAATTTGTGTTTACCTTTGAACGTTGTACATGTAAACACGAATTAGGATCCTCACAGAACCTATATGGACCACACGAGTTCAAAGCGTTGGACCAATATTGAATTGATTTGCGGCGAATTGGTTTGGTAGTGACCCTGCCTTTGCCACCAGCGTTTCGATCCCGATAGGAATATGTGTTACCATAAATGTTTTATGTACGTCTATCAGTTATCAAGCATCCATAACTCAGACTGAGTATTTTGGGACCGAAGTTGAAGAAGTAGTAGCGTCCGAAATATTAATAATGTTATTTATATTAATATTGCCATCTTAGATTGAGAGAGTGATTTTCAAAGGACAGTGGAAGTTATGAGAGAATGTACACAAACATTTGTGTAAATTACACGATGATCAAAGGAAAGGAAGACATTGGAGACAGTGCAAACATAAACAGCAAATCTTTGATTCAAACAGTTCCATCGTAATGAAAAGCATTTTCCAGCCACTGAGGCGTTTCAATCAGCAAAGGGAAGATCGTTTCCAATATTTGCTATCCTCTATATTCAAACGAGACTGTCTCGGTTATCGTACCTAGACTACGTAGGTAGGTAGTGAACGATGAATTATTTTCCAGCTCGAGGATACTGTGACGTTGCAATTTCAATGTAAAGGCTAGAAATGTAGGTTGAAATAATTGAATACATGTTGTCCACACTGCAGACGAATACCTACTAGTTCTGTCAATCTTCATCTGGCATATACTGGGTCTTTATCTATGAAATTGGAGTTTTTTTTCTTCGTTAATCATATGTACCAATTCCTGCGATTTTCAAAGCTATATCCAAATTTGTTTCTTATTTGGAAAATGGAATATTATTTCAAGGTTTCACATGAAATCTGAGCTACTACTGGCTACTACAACAAAAATAATCATCAAACCGATAAAAAAATATAAAGATATAAAAGGCAACAAAATCGAATTGGGAAACTCCTTTCTTTCTGGAACCGGTTTAAAAGTAAACTGAAACTACAAAATTTATCGTCCCTAAACGAAATAGAATCCTCTTTCCTCTCTTTACTGAAGAGAAAATCTGTTTGCGAATCTTGTTACTACTTCATTTTAAAAGAGCAACGCCCTCGACTTCAAGTTTCCTTTGAGCATCGTTCATGTTATGCCTAAAGCGAAGGTAAACGTTGCTCAAACGCTTTGCTTAAGCCTTTCACTGAACACCCTCTAGATACCCACTTTTGCTTTGAGATTTTATAGTATACAATATCACTTTATAAATACAGTCAACTTTTATAAGAATATAAGAAGTTAAGAGGTTAGCACTTTACAATGGAACGGATCTGTATTCTCGTACACAAGGAAAAAATATTGTTGAAGGATTATATTGTTGAGTGTATTGTAAAGAAATTGTATGTTTTAATTTGTTTGATTATTTTCATAGTAAAGGTCAGAAAAGGTATTTTTTGCCCGATGCCCCAGGAACGAGGGTAATTCATGTTTTTGGATTTATGTATGTATCTAGACACCCTCCTGTTAGCCTAAACTGCGTTACCGAATTTTAAATGTAAATTGTCGATCGATTCGTCTCGATCCTCGAAGTGTCATAATGATACAGTTTATGATAAAAAGACTAACATGACGTCCGCAAAATGTGTTTTGGTTTTTGGATAAGTAGTTGTCGATGTTTTAATTATTAAACGTCTCGCTTGGCTCTAATGATTTTGACAAATGGTTACCTCGCGTCGCGCGTATTAATGTCATTGGTTCTTATTTTTTCGGAATTTAATAAGTATGATATAAATGATAAAAATCCATGAATGCAGTTCTCCTTATTCTTGAAAATAAAAGAATGTTTCCTTTCGTAAAAACACCTTCCATTCAAACTCGGATTCTTTTGAGCGCCCTGTCTGCTCCTATTTTTAATATCGATTTTTATGTTTTGTTAGTAATTATGTTGATTCATAATTTTAAGTTATAAGTTACAATAGCATTAAAGTGTGTCGCCTGTTGTCACTTGACAACAATATTATGTCGGGCAAATGCAGGCGTTGCTAGCGACTGGGATGGTGCGAGGTCTCAGTATCACTCAGTATCGGAGTCTCGGAGTATCAGTGACCATTGAACCTGAGATGCTACCCAGTGAAGGTTAAACGTGCCCATTAAACTCTCGCCTCGCGCTTGTTATCCGTGAGATCCATCCAGACTAGACGACAATCCCTCCTGCTCAAAATCCCTGATCATTAGCTTAGTAAATAACGATTCACCACATCGTTCCAAGTGTCGGTGATAATAGGTAATCAAAGTCACTCACGATTCTTGATTTATTAAGTAGACAGACTCTTTTGACTATTGGCAGTAATATAAATGTCTATTTTCGATGTGCAGAACTAACAATAATTCTGTTAACATGGCCACGCAGTTTCCGGTGATACCAACCAGGGGTTCTATTACACCAATTCATCGTTATTGTCATCGGTTACGTTCTGACATATGATTGGTTGGCTCATCGCTCGCTCGGCAATTTGAGGGTTTCTCATTGGTCAACGTAATCGATGACGATAACGATGAAGTTACATAATCTAGGGCAGGTTTTATAACAGTCATATGAACGTCGATATTATAAATGCGTCGCTAATTTGTGGCTGGCGACGACATGTAGATTTATATTATAGGTACATTGCATCTGCTGTTACGTATTTAATTCTCTTTTTATTGCATATTCTTTGCGTGTATTACATTGCATAATGTATGTACTTATTGGTAATTTTTTTGCTATGTGAATGAATTTTATAATGCATTTGCGAATATATACTTTCAACTTATTATGTTAGACTTTGGCTTTGCGATTGGATACTATTTATTTACTTTCATATATTGTGTATAACCAAGTACTTCAGGTTTATGAAATCATTTATACCTATGTTTAGCCATTTCAAATCTGTGCTATATTCTACAATATAGGACAAAGTTACATCGTTCTCACTCTTTCGTTCGACGCGATTTCATTCACCTTACAAGCCCACTGAAATATCAAATGTTTATATGTGAATCGAATTCTATAATAATTATTTTATATTTTTAATTTATTTATTTCACAGAATCCACAGCACTTCGTAATATGAATTATACTACAGTAAATTAATTCTTACTGCCAAAATAGGACACACATTTTTTAGGACAAAACTTATGTACAGTCGCCCCGCACATCAGACATTTCATGTCATATTTTACAATAAATATTGTACCTACGCCAATTTGTGTGGTCACCCTATCGGGCCACAGCTCGTCGTATCGAATCGTGCGCAGCTCATTCGTATGTCGAGAGTACGGTCAACAGGTACCTTTGCATTTTTGCAGACACTCTTAAAGAAATGTACAGGTTTATGGAGGTGAAGGTTCGATTCTTGGCGGGGTTATATTAAAATAGTAGATACGCATTTATATATATGTCCACCTTACTAATTACCACCCTCAAAACTGAAATAAGTTTTATTTCGTAAGACAAAAAATTAACACCTGAAAACGTCATAATATAAAGTACATTCATAAGGCTGGCTCTCCAGAGAAGAACGAGGAAAGAACTTAGAGGTTGCTGTGTTAAATAAGTATTTTCAAATTTATGATTCGACAAAGACAAAAGAAAATAATAGACTCAAAATCTCCGAGCGATTCATGTTCATGCATTTTTAAATGCATTAAAAAAAAACCTCCTCGAGATACCTGCTCAGAAATTTTATAATAGCCTCTTGCAAATCGTCATCATCAGCCCGTATACATCCCACTGCAGGGATGTTTTCAGCAGCAGAGCAGAGAGCAGCAGTGCATATAAGTAATTAGATTTAAAAACCCATGGGTCATGGCCTGCTTGGGAATCGACCCCAGACGAAATTTGGAAGAAATTGGCAGACCGCGTCTTAACCGCTTAGCTACCGACGCTCTTTTTTGCACATAGTTTCCATGTGATGGTGGTTTTAAATTTATTTAAATGCAAATTTTGAATTTGTACCGGATCCTTTATTATTTTTATAATACGGAAGGACGCTTTTGCGTATAGCGTCCCTGGAATGACTTAGTGACTTGTGTAAACTACTGAAGTTTATATCTTATATTTACTTTATGTATTTCACTATATCTCCTAAACACTTGCAGATTCACTCTTACTAACATTGAAATGAAATGAAATGATAACTTTATTGTGTGTGGAATTTGGGTTATACATTTGCAGCTGTCTTTGCTTAATATTTTAGTTACACCAAACACATTAACAATTTTTTTACAAAAAAATTAATATATTCAATTTACTATCTAAATATCATGCTTTAATACATACTACATATAATGATAAATCATTTTTTTTTCATTTAAATTTTAATTAATTAATATTTTTATTATAATATAATTTCAATTAATTTAAATGAAATTGAGCCCATCGTAAATATATTGCGATTGCGATGCCAATATTAATAGATTTCATTTCCTTAAATTTATTCCTCAGAGATACTCTGGAGCCCAACTTGTATCGTACGCATAACAAAAACACAATTTATGTCCGCGTCATTTCCCCATAACTAAATCTAACTAAGCGTCAGTGAAGTGTGGCCAGGTTAGTTAATCTCCCAAATTAAATGGGTACTCCGGTGAGCCAGTATCCACTGATTTCATCTTCACTTCACCCTGTATACGCTTCGAGCTTCTTGCCGCAATCAATAATCATATTGAAATTTGGCAGACAGGTTAGCCTTGAACCCAGAAAGACAAGCTGTTTCTTATCTTCAAAAAGGCCCCGATATTCCACGCAGGCAAAGCCACAAGCAAGAAGCCTATATAATTATAACAATTTCTAATACTCGCGTCAACGCAGAGTGGGAATGGTTACGTACCTACTTACAATGATATACGCGCAGAAAGAATACTAATGCGCTATTATGGCCTTAGTAAGTGCATAATTGAATATATTTCGATTTATTGCTATGATTGTGTCCTGCAATGAAAGAATCAAAGTAATAATAAAAGTCCAGCTTAAAGAATTTGACGCTTGAGCTCATGAATTAAGTGCAGATGAAGTCTAAAGTGGCATCGCTCTCGGGCGAAATCCTTAACTTAATTGAACTGGCTACTCAAGTAGATGTCCGTTATGGGGGTGGTGGGTGGCTAGCTTGTAAATAAATGACAAGATAAATGACAGTCACACAGTCTGATATCTAGAACAGAACTTTGATAAAAGAGAAAGGACTTGGAAGCTTCTTATTTTTTTTATGCACAACGGGTTTGCACTTGACTCCAATCAGACCTGATGTTAAGTGAAGATGACGCCAAAGGTGGAAGCGTACGGACCCGGGAAACCCCAACTTATATGGGGGCCTGGCTATCTTATCTCTGACAACCGGAACATGTACGGACTGGAAATTGTAAATGGCAAGATAGTCGAGTTTGGGCTAATTTCCTTTGTTGCCATTATACGATGACGAGGCTCTAAAGAAGATTGCTACTGGAACTCCTTGATCCACTTTGTTACTCGACATTGCACTAGAATAAATATATAAATGAAAAAAAAACATTTAATTCAGGATTAGACCGGCTTTTTGGCGGGATCTCGGCGAGTGAAGTTGCATTTTTCTTTATAATTCTTATAATTTGTACATTTTGACTTTTGAAGCTTAATAATGGCAGAATATTGTGCAGCAAAAGTTAGTGATGGTGTACAAGTGAAGGGAAATGTAAATTAAAGTGCGTAACGAAGCTTTCGGGTTTCCACAAGCAGCCGCCAAAATCTTTCGTAAAGCATTCTGCCACTTTACTAAAGAATGACTTGACCGTGACTAGACTCTGTATACGCCAAGAATATGACGAATTACTTGTTTTGACTGAGACTGACTTATAAACTGAAGAAATAAGAGAAATAAGACATGGCTGTATGGGCTTAGATCCCTTCGCCTTCTCCGAGAGGAGAGAATAAAACGAAAAAAAGAAAATCATGATTAGACCCATATTTTGGTTAGTAACTTAAATTACACTATTCACAGTTTTTATAATAAAAACTGTGAACAGATGCCATATTGGAGCTTGTGTTTAAAAGTATTTTTAATGTAGAGCATTTTTTTTAATTAATTAGATACGCCTTTGATCACAATCACACTTCGATGGCGATCCCAGTAGACAGATCAGCGGTTAAGTACAAATAAGTGTTTTATTTAGGATTGGCTCTATAAAAAATCGGTTTTTCGATTAGAGCGAAACCAAATCGGTTTTGAATCAATTAAGCGGTTTAAGTGGTTTTCATAAACTGTTACCGACGACGCCGTCAACGACGCGGACGCGTGCACTGTCTGTCTGGATTAAACCGGTTAACCTTTTCGAAAAACCGATATAAACCTATATTTACCGGTATTTTCGAAACCGGTTACAAGACCTGCCAGTAGATGCTAATTTACCCTGCTCTTAAATATCCTAAGGTGTAGTCGAATATTACCAATTACATTGAAGCTTTTTCTATCCAGTTCAATGACATCAAGGTTATCCTTACAAAGGGCAGCCATAACCGCCGGACAAATAAGAACGTTGCCCAACGCAATTTAAAACTCTACTCGAATACTAATAGGGGATAGAGTCTTTTGTCCATCGTGCAGTATTCGCTGTGATATTGTTTATTGTGTTCAAAGATTTCTATAAGTGTTTCCTCTTCTATCGGAAGTTGTATTACGGATGTCTAATTATAGATTGTATTAGCTATTTATAGCCGTATAAAATGGTGGAATAGTTCTTAAATTGAAGAATTATTTTAGTCGTAATAAGACTCGTCGTAATGAAAGGATCAGTGTGTTGGTCCATGTAGAAGACGATTGAAAGAAAATTGCATTGGATTTTTTTAAACACTAAGTTTCAGCGATCTGTTTGGACGCGGAGCACTAAAGAATGTACTACATTCAAAAGTCATTACTGCACGCAAGTCCCATTTACTTCGGGCGTCAATAATAATTTTGTAAGACAACCGACTTCCCCAACGTTCCGTTCTGTATCACCGGTGTACGTAATCAGACCTTCACCAAATTTATATGGAACCACCCTAGAGGGATACATTTTCAAACGAAAAAATAATCGTCAAAATCGGTTAATAAACAACGAAGATAACACGTAACAAACATACAAAAAAAAAACAGTCCTTCAATGTTAAACCGAAGAATTGTTCAATCAATTCGAAAGAATCAATTGTTCCCCGACCTTTCTACTGAAAATTAATTCATTTTGACGAATACCGATTTCAATTACCAAATGTAAGCTTCGTCTAGGTTATCACTGGTGGGATTTCTCTGTGAGTGTCCGTGTTTCAATTTGCAACATAGTTACGCTTAGGCGGCTCGAGAATTGACAGGCAGGTACCCATTACTTTGACACAAAGCACACTGGCCCTGTGTGGTAGATTATGGCCCGTACTCTATAGTGATCGGAGGCTTTGCCCCAGCAATGTGGACATAAGCCTGATGAGATGACTACAGATATACGAAACTATAGGTTCCGAGATTGACTAGGGATCACACTGAATATTAAAATACCTTCGTCCTGGTAAATACAATGAGAATAGTGACGATGTCGACATTTTTTGCTTGTCTTTCAAAATGCGTTTAGCAAAATAGCAAGATAACAAGTTTGTTGTTATTACATTGTTTGTTTGTACAATTTATCCATCGTGATTGTCAAATATTATTCTAGTATGAACGAGTAGGTAACATAACACCTGGGTGCATTAAATTTCATGTTACGTATACTTTATTCACTTTTGCAAAGAATCTTTTTATTTTCAACCTTTTTTATGATCAGCAGTAGGTACAGGTGTTTAAAGTTTACTAAAATTGTATTTAATTCACCTCCGCCTCCGTGGCTCAATGTAAACAACATTGGGTTTACGATCCGGAGGTCGCGGGTTCGATCCCCAGCGGGGTACATGTTTAAGTACTCGGTTTGGTTAGTGGTAGGGCATTTTAAATGTCCACCTGGCTAGCTACCACCATCTTATCTAAATCTGCCGCCAAGCAGCATTGTGGTGTTCCGGTTGTCAGAGATAAGATAGCCAGTCCCCCAAATGTGTTGGGGCTTCCACCTTCGACCTCATCATCACTTACCATCAGGTGTGATTGAGGCCAAGTAAGAACCCGTCTTGCATAAAAAAAAACCTAGGTGAATTATCTCGGGTGAAATAAGTTTAGGAAGCCCGATTTTACGGTTTCCATAAAAAAAGCAATATATTTTTTTTTTCGTTTTATGGGCTGATGATTGTTAGATCTATGTATCCTCCTTACGAATAATATTTTGCTATCCGTGTATTTATTTTGAAAAATTTAATAGCGTGTGGGAATAACCCTCCGCAACAACAGAGTAACGCCGTATGTTAATAATTTGCAATGACGTCCCAAGCTTCCAACAGAATTGTTAACATGTGTTCACAAATAAGTACCATCTGACTTTAAACACGATGTAAATATGGAATGTAAATATCGTTTGATTTATAAAAGCACGAGGTAAATAATGGCGAAATTCTGGATGAATAAAATGCTAAGGGAACTGCTGCAGACCGTATTCCCGAAATTTTATAAATGCATTTTATTTTGATATGGGACAACAAGCAGCTGTATAATATATCTTAAGCTAGTATTATAATGGATTCGAGTACTTTAATTATACAACCAGCAACGTTATCCACAAATTACCCCCCTCCGCGGCTCAATGTAAACAACATTCGCGGGTTCGAACCGGGTTTAAGTACTCGGTTTGGTTGGTGGTAGGGCATTTTAAAATGTCTGCCTGGCTAGCTACTACCATCTTATCTAAATCTGCCGCCAAGCAGCATTGTGGTGTTCCGGTTGTCAGAGATAGGATAGCCAGTCCCCCAAATGTGTTGGGGTTTCCGGGTCAGTGCGCTTCCACCTTCGACCTCATCGTCACTTAACATCAGGTGTGATTGTAAGCAAGTACCAAACCGTAGTGCATAAAAAAAATAAAAAATTACTGACGAGTCTTACAATTATCTAACGCTTAGAAACGGAGAAGAAGTGGATATAGTGGTAGGTATGGTAACAAGTAGCTACTCTTTTAAGGCCTTCTTGTATGGATTAATTTCGAGATTGACGCAGACGAAAGCTAGCTTTTCCATAAATTGAAAACATAATTTTATGTGTGTAGTGTGTGTACGCTTCACTAAGACAAACTCGATCGAGTACTCTTTCACTGCCGATAGATATTGATATCTCTTTCGCACTTATATGTGGGTGCACAAGAGATAAATTTATCGTAAAATTGTGCATTCAAATCTATCACCTCAGCCGGTATCTCAAAACAGATTCATGCGCTAAGCCACTGGCTGCCCGTGGTTCGTGCGCAATGAAGAGTTGCACAAAGATTTAGCGCTTCCCACTATAGCTCACTATCTGAAGACTGCGTCCATCAGACATTTTGACACTGCTGTCAAACCATCGCAACCAACCGCCTACCTTCCGGAAAAGGCGTCCCCGGCCCGTACTCGCGGACCCCGATGACGCTACGACCACGGCAATAGCCGCTATTCACCGTAATTCTGACGATAACACTACATCTCCGACATACTGCTCTCGCCGGCGAGGGTAGTTACGCGTTACACCGCCTGACTATACGCGCTACACGGTCGACACTAGTCGTTTTGGTTATTAGATCACTGACGCATCTCTTTTATAAGGTCTCCCTTTCCAAATTCGAAGAGTTTCTTGCGTCGATTCTTCTCTTCGACTATACACGTTACGAAGCGATGGTAGTCATGTTAGTCTAAAAATTCCCCCATGCAACGCCCTAAGCCGAGGTCCGAGCCCCCGTGGACACCGTCAGGCGTCGGCTGCAAAACTTTATCCGTACTGTGCATACAGTAAGGGTATATGACCAAGGGTACCGTGACTGTATGAAAGATACGGGCAGAGCGTTCCTGCGCTCGCCCGCCTGCCCGGCGACGTTGTAAAAAGCCTATAGGCTTGACAGCAACTGTTCCTGCTCAAAAAAAATCTTCCGATATTTTACAAGAGACCCCATCGGTACTACCCTGATTGATTTCCGTGACATGATTGGCACGGTAAATTATCTGCAATCAGTAATCACTCTGGTTAGTTCGGAGCATATTGATTAGGTGCAACTAGAGCACACGCTTGGAGAAGCCTTTTGTCAAGAGATTACGGGGTAATAGAGCATACGTCACTACGTTCTATATTGTCAGGCACAAAGGAGGTCGAAATTGATAGAGTGGATACGTACGTGCTCCGAGACAGTACACTAATTAAGCCTTTGTTTTCTGTTATTCAGACTTCATTGTACATACATAACGTCACGAGTTTTATCCGACTTGGGGTGGGTAGAGATATCCCAAACTAAGGCATTTGGGTGTTCCAAACATTAAAGAAACAACATCCATACCTCACCTTCGAAATTTACAGAAATGCACACGTGACTTGGGAGACCATCGCTGTTAAAACGTGCTAGTCTATACAAAAGAGCGGTTTTTCCCGTTGGTCAGATCGATGGTTAGATTAGTCTGTCCAGTGGGAAATTTTTGTCCCATTGTCCAGATCAGCTCTGCTTTTCCCGTTGGTCAGACCTATGGTTAGAATAGTCTGTCCAGTGGGAAATTTTTGTCCCATTGTCTAGATCAGCTCTGCTTTTCCCGTTGGTCAGATCGATGGTTAGATAAGTCTGTCCAGTGGGAAATTTTTGTCCCATTGTCCAGATCAGCTCTGCTTTTCCCGTTGGTCAGATCGATGGTTAGATTAGTCTGTCCAGTGGGAAATTTTTGTCCCATTGTCCAGATCAGCTCTGCTTTTCCCGTTGGTCAGATCGATGGTTAGATTAGTCTGTCCAGTGGGAAATTTTTGTCCCATCGTCCAGATCAGCTCTGCTTTTCCCGTTGGTCAGATCGATGGTTAGATTAGTCTGTCCAGTGGGAAATTTTTGTCCCATTGTCCAGATCAGCTCTGCTTTTCCCGTTGGTCAGATCTATGGTTAGATTAGTCTGTTCAGTAGGAAATTTTTGTCCCATTGTCCAGTGGGAACAGTGAATGAAAGTACTTTTAAAGTGAAAACTGTTTTAAGGCCTTCTACATTCTATATTTCCGTTGAGCTACCGAGACAAATGTTAAAGATATTGACATTGACAACGAATTGACAGCAGCAGTTAGAGGTAGATGTAATAATAAAAATATACGGTGCAATAGAAATATTCTATATGCGTGAAGAAGCAGACAGTTGTTTTTTCGTTGTTTAAAACAAACTCATGCTTGACGATCTTAATTCGGATATCCAGTCGGTATATTACGCGACCTAGTACTAAACCGTCACAAGCGCCTCTGCCATACCTACTTTAGGCACTTTTATCAACGGTAGGCTTCTGAGACCCCCACAATTAAAGCTCACTGCGATCTGGCGCTGTCTGTGGTGTATTGAATTAGGGAGTCGAGTTTCACTCGAGTCTCTCCCCCATATTAACCCTACGTTACGCGTGCATATTGTACCTTCCTGTCAGCTCTATATACGATGCCTTTATTTAGTAGATTATTACAGGTTTCCCGAATCTAATCTAACGTCGCCTACGTTCAATCTAGCCCGAACCGAATGCAACGAGATCCAAAGGAGGAGCTACGCTGACTATTTGAATAACAAATAAGCTTGGTGTACTTCTATACAGCTGTTAAAAATGGACGCTGCCTTTCCCACAAATGTTTCCTTTCCGACGAGGAACTTTGGAGGATATCCTGATTGACAGATAAATTCTCACTTGTTATCTCCAATAGATATATCTACTTGATATAAATGCTTGATATTTGAGGTGTTGTGGTATTACGAATTATACTCCGAAGAACGTTTCGCCGACGCACATTATCTATTCATCATCACCATCAGCCCATAAACATCCCACTGCAGGGATATAGGCCTTCCCTCGTATTTAAGGGAGTTTGGGCCATAGTCCATCACGCTGGCTCAATGCGGGTTGGGGACTTCATATTTTAATTCTCATGCATGCAGGTTTCCTCACGATGAGCTATCAGAGCAATGTATAATTTACGCTGCCGTGATTCTCTAAGAGATCTGTTTAAAGAAATAAGTATTTTAACTGTTGCACCTCAATATAGATATGACAGTATAATGTATGTACGCAAAAATATATGCATATTTCGTAAACATTCTGATAATCATAATTTGAATACTAGAAACAAAAATAAAATTGAAATTCCACAATTTAGACTTAGCAAGGTTAGCACATCCTTTGTGGGACACAGCATACGCTTTTACAATAAAATACCAGAACATGTATTGAGTTTAACAGAGCAGAAATTTAAACGCAACATTAAAGAAACTCTGTGTAAGAAGGGTTATTACAGGATAGATGATTATTTAGGCGATAAGGAGGTCGGGTGTTAGCTGGTCGTTATGTTAATTGCTATTGTTTTGTAATATGTTATATAAAATGTAATATTATTATAAAGATGGAAACAAATTGAAAAGATGTGTTGTTGCGGAGTTTCTTGTCGCTTCTTCTCCCTAACCATAACACCTTGTGAAGCGATGTAGTTTAAAAAAAAATAACATGTTGACTTTCAATAAGTGATATTTTTGTATCCTACATTGAATAAAATATTTTTGATTTTGATTTTTGATTTTTGATGTTTTCCTTCACCGTTTAGCTGTATCGATTGCAGATTTTGTTTTCATTAAACATTTTGGTCATGAACAAACTTTGCAATGTATGTTGATTTGACAGAGTTATTCGTTACAACTTTTGATTTTAGGAGCAAAACGGAAGATTTTGTAAAAATTTAAAATCATCCTGTTACGTATCAATCAATAAAGTTAATAAATCATTTTAGTATTCCATAATGCACAATTATTTTTTATAAACAAGAATATATTTATTTAAATGGGTCAAATAAACGGTTCTTATTGTTATTATTGTTACACATATTTATTATTACACCATGAATTTAGCAGCCTCTGAGTAGCAACCATACGGTATCAATGAATGTATATACAAAGACTGAAACACAAAAAAAATATATTTCATAAGAGAGTTTATTCATTATTTTTATATTTTGTGACACCCCTAATAAATGTCTGAAAAATGTACTGAATGTAACAATCAAATGGCGACTTGAAATAAACACACTATAATAACCTCTCACATGTCTGTCACATAAATTAAAATTTGCCAATCTCTCTCTGAATGCATATAAAGGCATGACGTTCCGTAACATTTGAATTCGTGACCGTTGCAAAAGCATTAACAATCCTCGTCTCCATTTCTAAATTTCATCGTAAAAATTTCACCATGGCCCCCGCATAATACAAAATATGCGGGTATTTGGTTTTTATTAAATGCTTAAATTAAATTGTTCTTTAAAAGAGTAAATGAGGCCGCCGCTGGACCATGAACATCTAAACTATTTCATATTATTTCTTTCAGACATGTTACGAGATGGAGCGTTACCTTCGGGAGGAGCCGCGGAGCAAGCGCCGCGAACCACAACAGGAGGAGGCCTGGGCGCGAACTACCACCTGCGCCCCCCCAACCCCTCCATCCCCACCATCACCCATATCGCCCCTATCACCCCTGTTCATCCTGACACCTGTGAAGAGTGAGCCACCGAGCGATTCTGATGAGCCAAAAGGTATAATCCAAGTCTAAACCAAAGCATTTATAATTTTTCTTATGTTTACTTAGATTTTCATGGCTTCACCTCTGATTACACCAATAGTATAAAAAAAAAACTAAATTTTTCTCTAACTAAGTTTCAATCATTTGAATTAGAGAAGTAAGTAGCTTAGCGAATTTTCTATATTTACTTACAAGACAATGTTAAAGCATTCATTAAGTGTTAATACATACTAACTACACTAACTATTAACATGTGTAAATATTGCTAAGTTGATACAGATCTAATATAAACCATGACTGTTTTTGTGGGTGAGATAAGATAGGGTTCCCACTATGCAACCTTTGCTAAGATGTTTTCAGTTTGGGAATAGGTTATCTGTAGAAGAAATTTTGATATGGCCGAAGTGCAATTGTATTTATTTAGGATAATCAGTGTTATGTCTTCACGTATTTTATTATAAAGAAATGATCCTAATTTGTATGGGCTTCAACGTGTTTTGTCATGGTCTGATCAGACATAAGCGATGTCGCTGTCGCGCTCGGTAGGCCTCGGTAAACCTATCTTCATCTCGCCTTAAACGTAGGTATAATGTGGTAAATTCTGCATAAAATTTGTGTTCTAGATTTATGTCGTATATCCACATTCGATTCTTTATTTGTAGATCCAGTAAAGCTAACAATAATGCTTCAATTATAAATTCCAGCGGTTACGCACGAAGTGTACTCGTGTTTATTACTGGATGGCAAACGTGACTAACCATCTTACCGAGCGCGACAGCGACATCACTTATGTATGAATAGATCTAAATTTTTCATCTAAGACGACTGACGTACTGCCAGGAGATAACTTTTTTGTAAAGATCTATGGTAGAGTAGCTACGGGGTCTGAAATTGATGGCTTTGAGTAAAACTCATATGCTTGTTAAACAAACCAGCTCTGTTGACTAATGTCTTGGAAACAGCTGAACCTTTTTCAATCAACTATGAGCATTTTTCTATGTTGACGTATTCAATTTTTTCTGATGTTAATTGAAAGTATGTAGCAAATGATATTCATGTTGAAAATTTAGGAAATCCCTGAAATCTAACATATACAAACACTGTGTTAAAAGCCGAATATTTCATCAAATACGGCTAATAACCTATCTCAATTCGGACAGATCATTGAGCTACATCCGGATAAAGACTGCACAAGACTCAGGTCGTCAAACACATACCTAACAAGGTTTTTCGGAAAAGGTTCATCATTTCAGCCCGTAAAAATTCAACTGCATGGGATATAGGCCTTCATTCATATAATGAGGGAGTATGGGCCATTGTCCAACAAGCTGGCCCAATGTGGGGCTTCACATGCCTTTTTATTTTTATTTCTGCAACCATGCAGGCTTCCTCACGATGTTTTCCTTCACCGTTTAAGTATCGGGATAAATGCACATAAATAATTAAATTAAATTTTGAAACACATTGGTTCCAAGCCTGCCTGGGAATCGTACCCGGTCCTCCCAAATTGGGAGACCGCGTCTTAATCGCTGAGCCACCGACGATCGTCGAAGGTAAAAAACTATATTTGCGACCATACACTTAAACAACGAATTTGAATAGTCCATCTTCTGTCTTTGTAATAAATAAAATTTGACCCAGTATGTCCTCAGATGGGTAACCACACTCTTCCGAGGTCCAAGATAGCGAGCCATACATTGTTTCATCTCGTTGGTAACGATGTCGCATCTAGGATAAGTCAAGTGAAAACTTGCGCCTTGCTCGCACAAGCACAAGTTTTCATTTAGCCTTTCATCAGAATATTTTCCTTGTTTATTGTTAATTGCGAAATGGGAACCAACGACAATTGTATTATTTCGGTGGAGCTATTAAGTCCTTACCTATAAAATTGGCGTTTTGTATGAAGAATTTAATTTATTTTGGGAACCAAAATCCGAATTCACCTAAACTTTGTGTGTATTATCGGATAACATTAAGTTAAGTTAGGCAGCGTTAATCTATGAAAGTAACCGCTTTATAAAAGTTTCAGCGAATCTAAGAAATGATTGTGGGAAGCACATGAAAAGAGCTCTGATCAATTTTTTTTATTATGTAATTTAGCCCAGAAATTAAAAAAATATTTCATGTGAAACCTTCAAATAATATTCCATTTTCCAATTAAAAAACAAATTTGGATATAGCTTCGAAAATCGCAGGAATTGGTACATATGATTAACGAAGAAAAAAAACTAAAATTTCATAGGTAAAGACCCAATATTTAGTGCCCAAAAACATCATCTATGTTTGGGTTTATTTACTACTGAGGAAAATTAGACAAGCCGTGTCCAAGCCTAATAATTCCACAAGATAATTTACTTTATATGTACGTAAACGATTAATAGTATAGTTCTTAAAAAATCTTCGAACAAATGGAATAATTTGCCATCAATTTGGAAACTTAGAGCAGCTAGTGTGACTTGGAAATTGTTAACAGGACTTTGGATTAATGAGTGGTTGGAAGCTGAAGTGACTAACGGCTCTGAGACTAGTAAGCTGTTTCGAGAAATAGCTCGAATCAAGCTACCAGCTGCAGTCATTGGTAAGTTTATAATTAAGGTTAATCCACACATATCTGTACCGTGCCCGGGCCTTGTCAGCTCCATGGTGTAGGCAAGCCGATAGAATATGCTATGAAGTAGACAAAAACTATAGTAACAATAATTCTGGTTGTCCCAACAATATTCTCGTAAAATCACAGCAAGAATCGTTCAGTAAATTCAAAATGAATGTGGACACAGTTAACATCTGTCAATGCTAACGTAAATATTAGACGCTTTAATGAAACAATTGTTTTACTGCTGAACATGTTTCCTGGTAGTCATGTTATCTAATACATTTTTCAGTGTAACATCATGCCTTTGTGTATACTCGTCCGTCACTTTCAATACGTCAGGCCAGGACAAAGCCCTGAATGTGACGATGCAGCAGATAAGCTTCTATGTCCATGTTTTCCCGTCTCGTCTGACCAATGCTTTGTTACGGCCTGGACGGATGTGTGTGAATAAACCTTGAATTGACAACTGCAGTGTCGGTAGATTTCTTTTGATGAAATTTCTATTATCCAAAGGAGATTGTCGAGTTTCGTGGATTTACTACATTGTGTCTGAAAGTTAGATATGTGCCAACTAAAAAAAAAAAATCAAATCAAAAAAATCAAAAATGTTTTTATTTCGTAAGTTATAAGAATATATTAATATGTCATACTACCTGTAAGGGAGAAGTCGACATTCCTTTAAACAGGTGTTTAGGTACCTCGATACGATAGCGGATAGAAAAAATAAAAAAATAATTAATTTTTTCAAAAAAAATAAATAACATATTCTAATGTAAGCTTCATCTTAAATGTAATTGTTAAACAGGCAACGATGCATCAAGTTAAAGAATGAATTACGCCATCTACTATCCTACCAATCAGTCAACAGCCGTGTAAATTTGTATAGTGTGCGTTAACAGTAATTTGGATTTCGAATTTAGATTTATCTTGAATTAAATAAAGGGAATGTCGGGTCATCCCTTACACGCAGTATAAGGCACATGTTATAGTTGAAATTGCAATCATAATTTTACTAGGAATTTCATTCTTTCGCCGTCAATCTCCTTTACATTATACGTCACACCTGTGTAGATGTTTCAATGTTTATCTAAGCCGTTGTAATTTTCCATTCCAATTAATTTGCGTTTTCCGATAGGTTTTATTTTTTAAGGTACATTTTCTTTGCATTAGTTAAGTGTATGTAAAAAACTGCAAATTTTATAAATATATCACTTGTTAACATTACTTATTTTGTCGGTTCGTATAAAATACAGGTCCAGTTAATGATAAAAATTGGTGCTTCACTAAAATACTTTTGAAAACCGCCTCCGTGGCTCAATGTAAATAACATTGGGTTTACGATTCGGAGGTCGCGGGTTCGTTCCCCAGCGGGGTACATGTTTAAGTACACGGTTTACCCGTTGGGCATAAAAAAAAAGCTTTTAATACTCCATAATGATTATCATGTTTAACTATCAAAACTAACCGTGTATTCAAAATTCAGTAACCGTGCTAATCATTAACCATTACAACATTTCGTATTCGTGCTATTAATCATTAAGGAGTTCCCCGCGTGAGACAAACGATGTAAGATAAAAAAAGCTAGTAAACAACTGCACTTCAATATTTGTCCTTATATGCGGACTTAGAATAAATAATAAATAAATATCCTTACACACACACACAGCGCCATCTAGCTCCACAGTAAGCAACTATAGGCTTGTGTTGTGGGTACCAGATGGTTGATATACTACATAATAACATTTTTTTTTTATAAATAAACACTTATTATAAATGAAAACATCCATAACTCGGGTACACATGTCCGTATTCATCACACAAACATATGCCCCTAGCGGGATTCGAACCCGCGACCATTTGGTATAGTGGTCAGAGTTGCTAACCACTACACCAAACAGGTCGTCAATGACAAAATAGAATGAAACTTATTGTTGTTTAACGTATTTACCTTACGTGTAAGTTTTCGTTTTAACTTCATTATAGTATACACTACTATAATATGATTGCGGGATTGTAGGCGGGATGAATATGTATACCCATGCCAAATTACAGCTTTCTTGTACTAAGAACCTCTGAGCTAAGCCTCGGACGGACAGATGGACATGTCGAAACTCTGAGAGTTCCTTATAACCTATGGAAGCCTAAAACGTGTTCATCATCATTTTCCTGCCCTTATCCCACTCTAGGTGGGGTCGGCACAACATGTCATCCTCTTCCATTCTCCTCTATCAGCCAACATCTCCGTACTCACCCCTTTCACACACATATTATTCCTCACGCAGTCTACCCACACCTTCTTTGGTCTTCCTCTACCTCTGTATCCCTCCACATTCATACTTAACACTCGTCTTGTTACGTGCCTTTCATCGCTCCTCATAATATGCCCAAACCATGCTAACCTATTACTCCTCAACTTTTCTGTTATTGGCGCCACTTTTAGACTTCCTCTGATATACTCATTCCTGATCTTATCCATTCTAGTCACACCACACATCCATCTTAGCATTCACATCTCTGCCACATGCATTCTACTTTCATGAGTTTATTTCATAAGCCTAAAACGTGTTGTTATTCAAAAATTGTCTTGAAATGGTTTCTAGACTACCATAAGACAGCACTTAAGTAGTTTAAAAAAATAACATGTTGACTTTCAATGAGTGATATTTTTGTATCCTACTTTGAATGAAATATTATTGATTTTTTTGATTGATTTCCTTAAAAAAGCTATTGCAAATTTTTTGACTATTTGGATCATAAGCGTGTACACAGTCCGCTTTGTGATATTCAGTCTAATTTCTCTTTGTTCTCAATTCACAAATAGGAGCATTATAATACCTACTTAAAAAGAGCAACCCATGACTTTCTTGCTTATTGTCGCCAACTCAGCCTTGAGAAGCGAAAGTAATTGTACGCTCCAGGTGCTCTTACTACCTTCTGTGGTTGTATTTACTAATCTGTTAAAAGTGTATTTTGTCTTGTATAGCATTGTAATTATATTAAGTTCAAATAAAAATGTGACGTTATCAAGTGATTTTTTTTGGTAAAATTTTTGATTTTTGTCTCAATAGAAAAGAATCACGAAGCCGTTTTAAATTTTTTGCGATGTTCAATATCGTACAGTTTGAAATGTTGACACACAAAAACATCTATACACTTGCACGTTTTGACGGCGATGGGCTCAACCACTGTCACGTGTGCATTCTGTATGTTTCGAATTTTGCTTCAAGTATTACACTTATGGAATACCTAAACTCTTATGTTTGGGATATCCTTGACCACCCCATTTGGGATAAAGGTTATGTATGCATGAAACTAATATCTATAACACCTTAGAGACCGGGTGCTGTGTCAAATAGATTGCTAATGGATTACTTTCTTATTTATTGAAAACACAAAAAATTGCGACTTTGGTTTTTTCCGTATTGTTTATTTTCTCGATAATATTTTCATAAATTGGCGTCTGTTTATTCACATTTTGTTGCTTTTTGTGTTTAAAGATTATCTTATCAACAGCTAGACATAGGCTCTCAAATTGTGCGACTTGCCTAACTTTATGGCGTGCGCTGCGTAGAGAGGGCTCCCGTGCGGGACGCGCTGATTGTGTATCTTCTTGGCATTGTATCACGAGTCATCACTCGTCCATCACTTGTGTTCCGCACGGGTGCAGAGTCCAAATTACTAACGACGCTATACTGGTGAGGGTCCAGACAGCTCACACGGGACCCTAATGTACCTGTCAAGAGCAAAGCGAAATCGACTGTATATTTTCTGTTGTACTATTGTATTTGGTATTTGTTTACAGAGGAGTCTCCGAGTCCCACTCCGATTCCGACGCAAGCGCCGGCGCCGGCGCCAGTACCAGCACCACCGGCCCCTGTGCGCCGCCATGCCGTACGCCACCACGCCCATGCGCACCCCGATCCGCGCAGGCGCGTCCATCGCTGCGAGTTCCCATCCTGCGATAAGGTGTACACCAAGAGCTCGCACCTGAAGGCTCATAAGCGGACTCATACAGGTACTAAACTATAACAGGTATAAGTAACACTGTCACTTCTGTGATTGCTCGGCCGGAAGATGTGAAGATTTTATTGTTGAAAGTCTCGGACACCGTTTGGGGATTAGGCGAAGTCAGGTTTTCCATCAGCTCATCGTGCATATTCCAAACTTTCACATGAATGTACATCATCGTTCAAATCATGCGCACAGCTAACATATTGTTCATTGTGCTGAACGACGTTTTCCTAATTCCTTTAATCCTGTGATCGTCCAGTTCCATCTTCGATCACATTCCCATTTGTAAGGATCTACCAATAACGCTATTACCCGTCGGGAATATGCTCATAATGAATACCACAGTCGAGCTATGTGTAAATAAAAACGCCACCTCGTTTACCCTCTGCAACAATTGTCGCTCTGGACATTAATGGGGAGAACATATTCAACTGTGGACGTCCTGTGGCTGATAAGATGATAAATAAATAAATATTTCGGACACTTACAACAATCATCTAGTCCGAAACTAAGCAAAGCTTGTACTATGGATACTAGATAACGGATAAACATACATAAATATTTAAATAAACATCCATGACTCAGGAATAAATGTTCATATTCATCACACAAACATTTACCCGTCGCGGGATTCGAACCCGCAACCGTTGGTTTCGCTGACAGGTTCACTATCCACTACACCAATCGGTCGATAAGATCATGATTCCATAAAAGGCAACCTAAGTCGCATCAGAGCAGAGTTGATTTGGAAATCTCACGGTCCTTCGGTTCTATTCGTTTTTTGACATGATACGCCTTTTACTTTCAACAAGGATCATAACAAGAATTTTTGGATTCATACAGCGAAATCGAATAGAAGGAAAAAACGAAACAGAAAAAAGAGGAAGACCGAGAATAAGCTACATGCAGCAGATTAAAGAGAAGTTGAACGTCGTGTCGTATCAGGAGGTCAAGAGGAGGGCGGAGAGCAGAGAGATATGGAAAAAACTCCACCGACAAGAGCGTGGCTCTTAAATAAGCTAATGACAGCTAAACCAGGTCCTTTTAAAGCTTCGACCAACGTAATGGTTTGTAAGGGCGAGCCTGACACAGGTCCAATACATTTAAGAGAATTTACTCTAAATGAGACGAGGAGCGAACGCCAGGACTTCCCTTTGAATGCGCCAAAAGAACATTCTCGCATACTGGCACTATAGGCTGTCTAGAACTATGGCGAAAATATCTGATCAATATGTTTGAGGTCGACATTTCTTACTTCCATTCTCCACTTTCAGCCCTCACGTTCTCAATCGCTCCTTTTCATTCATATCATCATCAACACAATACATTCGTCCTTTTCAGTGGTCTTCCTCTTCCTCTCCTATTCTTTGTTGAGATGTTAGTGAACCTAGAAGCTTGTCTATTGTTATATTTCGGACATTTATTTTGATCCAACTTATATAATTAACACTTTGATGAATGGGTTTGTACTTCATCCAGCAATTAATTATCATAACAGGAGGCGGAATATTCCTGATCAAGTGGCTCTCAAAAGAATAATTTGCCATGTACTAAGGAGTTGATAAAAGCGGAATTCGCTGCAAGTCTCTGAACTTCTGCAAAATCATGTAACATGTCAAAACATATCTCCTCTTTCTTACACTTCTCTCAACCTAGCTGGTAGAAGTACACCATGCGTATTTGTCATTAAAGTACTCATTAATATTTACCGTAACCCTTTTATAATAACTGTTAATTTACTATGTTCCAGGCGAGAAGCCGTACAAGTGCTCCTGGGAAGGCTGCGAGTGGCGATTCGCTCGTTCCGATGAGCTGACCCGTCACTACCGCAAGCATACCGGCGCAAAGCCTTTCCGCTGCCGCCACTGCGACCGCTGCTTCTCGCGCTCTGACCACCTCGCGCTCCACGCCAAGAGGCACGCGTAGCCCGAACAGCAACCGCCCGCGCCAAAGAAACGCAACAGGAGCAAGAAAGGTTCCGTCAAACGCTAAATTCTACGGTGTACGCGCGTCTCTTATATATGTGGTGGAATTTCGTTTTATGTACCAAATGAGTTATTGTGAGTTGGAATTTTGCGGAATTTTATGTGCGTTTCGTTCTACATTTGTATTGTATTGAGACGCGCGGGCGGCGAGCGGCGGGCGGTGTTTTTGGTGCGTTAAGCCAAAGATATGCTGCAACTTTCTGTAGCTGAGTCAACACTCATTGCACCTAATGCTTTAAAGTTATTTTTTATTATTATTATTATAAATTTTTTTGTATAATTTTTGAGAAAATAATGTGGATAATCTTTTTTAAATCTCTCAAATGTTTCGGCACCGGCCTCTTTATCGTTACGGTTCTTTGTTGCATTAAGGATACGATTTATATTTGCCGTTGTTTATTATTAATGTTTTTGTAGGCTTCGTGTATAGAGAGGTTTTTTTATGACGCGCGGTTGCAAAGCGGCCGTGCGTCGAGTTGTGCCATCGTTAGGGGAGGCGTGTCGCGTTGTGTATTGCGCAAACCTTCATGTCATTCGATCGTCGGTTTTACGCCACGCGCTTCCCACAGAGCTGCATTTTCAAATCACGTGACATATTATTTATTTGCGATGTTCGGCTGCTGATCCCACCTACACGCCGAGCACAACCTTATTCTAGTAAAGCTTGAATGTGCGTCGCGTGACCTGACTATGTCGGTGTAGCGGTCAAGTCACTTCTTTACAACTTCTACAACCCTAGTACCTATCTTCCGACTTTTATGGTGATTATTATATTTATAGTACTAGGTGCCTAGCAGTTTTTGGGGCATGATAGGTTTTTATAAGTGATTTTTCAGCAGCGCCGACGCATTGTATGTTAGTTATTAAGTTAAATTTAAAATGTGTATTCTATGCGATATTTACCTTGAACTATCTATTTTACTCTTTCATTCCGATTGTAAACTCAACTGTGCTCCCTTCTTTTTGTTTGCCGCAAAATATTATGGCAATTTGGCACAGTTGTAGTTTATCGTAGATTAATAATACTCCTTTGCACACTTATCGTATTGTAAGAGTATTTTCCAAAACTGTTTAACCTACAGGGAGGTACATCTGTGTAATTAGTACATAAATTATTATTTTTAATTAACGCTAAGCGTGCAGAGGTGAAAAGCAAATTGATTCTGGAACACAGTCGCCTGTTTTTAGATGAAATTTTTCTAAGATTAACATTTTTAATAGGATATAAGGTTGTATGTAACATGGATTTATTACCACCGTCTCTGTATTGATACTAATTTAGTTCACTAATGGATTTATATTATTTATTAGTAATAATTTTCACAAATTGATTTTTTTTATATATATATATAGAAATTATAACTTTGTGTTTACTATTTAAATATTAAAGAAAAACAGTAATCAATGGAAGAGATAGACTTCCTGTCTCAGGTATTTTAAATTTACTGGGAAATATTAAATATCGATAAATATAAGTATTCTATTTATTTGCTTATTTAATATTTAACTTTTGCAATTCTAGGGGCTCTGTAAATGTCGTTAGGGTTTCGAATCCCGCTTTGGGTAAACGTTTGTGTATTTGAATGCTAATATTTATTCTCGAGTTATGGTTATTTAATGATATTTAATTATAGTACTAGTTTAATGGATCATTTGTTTATCAGTAACATCACACATAGCAAAGATGAGAGCAATGGAAACAGTTTCCTATACGGGATTGAAAGGTTAGGCACCACCAATAATTGGAGCAAATCGTTGATCATGGATTAAAAAATGCTAAATAAACTATATTTTATACACTTCACTTTTCTATACAGCGTGATTCTCGATGAAGTCGATCTAATTTTATGGATGCAAGAAATGTAAAAAAATTAAATAGATTTCTTTTTAATTACAAAAAAAAGCTGTGACTGTTTTTTTTTGATGAATTGCGTTTATTTCAACATGTTATAAAGACCATTTTTCCCCACTTTTAAAATAGTTTTATCCTTTTTTATGCGCTTTGTCTCTAGCCACTCCATAGCCGATGAGCTTAGCATCAGAAGTTTTTATACAGTGTTGGGTGGTGATAGGTCCTAGCGTACTTGAAACGCTCAAAATAAGCTAGCTTTTAATAAAGTTTGTATTTTATCGATTTTTTATCCTTTGAACCAACAATTTTTCACACGGTTAGTTATTTGGATGCATTTTTTAGACTACCCTAATTAAGTACATCGACTGCTAAAATATGATACCTAATTACAAACATGCGTACTGCCATAGATAAATATTTAGTCTAATAAAATTTATGAACGTGGGTGCAGTTGTTCTGAACTTTGAGGTTGTCGGATTATTAATGATGGTTTGTATGTGTTCTGGTTATACCTCCCGGGGGCCAATGATGTAGTCTTCCCGTAATTAAAAAAAAAGTCAAATTTTTCTCAATACCAACTCGTTCTCGGGATTCGTGAGCGTTGACAATTAATTCTTCCAATAATGGCGGGTGCTTTAAATTAAATGAAGTTTTTCATACCTCAAAATATTATTGTAACAATAAATAAAGCATCGCGTTGAAACAATCATTGATAAAAAAATTGACTCACTGCACTGCCAAATCGCACAATGAAATTTTTATATTGTTATATTAAGTACGTATTATAATATTTGTCATAATATATTTATATTAATTTAATGTTAGCGTAATTTTTTTTGCACACTTATTTATATTAAGTCCACATCCCGTTCTGATGGCTGTTTTAGTCTTCATTCACCTCTGAATGTAGTTCCTAATTTAAAATTTTCTTCTTAATATAATATATAACATTTATAGACGAACATTAGTATGTATATTTAGATAATCGTAATGGAAATCATTTAAATTGACAGTTCGGTAAAGTACACTTAGGAAAAATATTATGTGTTGTAATAATATGTAGGTTATTCGAAAATGACTATACCTTTGCTACTCCCGGTATCGAATCACCATTTTTTAAATGAATAAATATTTCAGTGTACTTCTGACGTTTGATGTGGTAATTTTTAGTGTATAACGTCGTTGTTCTTCCCTGTAGTCCGTTTAGGTTGGATATGGGGCCGAAAAAACCGATAATTGATGCCTTACCGATAATCGGTAGATTTTTGAAACCGATAATTACAAGCAGTTTTACTAGATATCGTCAGATAAACCAAAAAATATTTCAAATGCCAAATAAGATAGGCATGGCAACGGTGATAAAAGGTAGCGGGGAGGAGGGCGAGTGGTCTCAATGAATGCGTTATTTTCTGGTTAATCGGTATTTATCGAGAAATGACGATAATTATAATTTTGCAAAAATGAATCGAATATCGGTCATTTGCCGATTATCGGTTTGCACGCCCCACGAGGAGGACAACTATGGTAATATTATATAACATTAAATTTAGTAGAATATGTAATTATATACTTACTTATATTATTATGCACCGTGGCTGGAATAGCCATAAAGTAGTCAAGTAGTTAAAAATATATTATACATAATTATTATGTAGAATAATGATCGTCTACTGATATAGATACGAAATATATAATATTCATAATGAATGATAGTGAAATGTTTATAAAATTATAAATTGCGGCTGTGTTGCAGAATAAATCTAGTAAGGTTTCTATAGTATAAGCCTGCTGATTTAGGTGGCACTTTATATTTCTTAAAATCTTACAAGAGAAATGGTGCAATATTTTTGACTTTACAATTAAAATTTTATTCACATACCAATATTTATAATTTAGCTTTATTTTTAATCAAAGTATTATCTAGCTGTGTTAAATATGCTGAGAATTTATCTGTTCTCTAGTACATTCCAGAGTGCGTTCTTAATTCGGTTGGCTTATACGGAGAAGAGTTAGGTCGTCTGTATTTACATATATACATAGTTATAGATGTAGTCGACTAAGCTGTTGGTAGAATATACGTGATTGTCTATGGAAACATATATGACTTGTTTAAAAACGATGTTGGGTATGCTTAAGGACTTTGAATTTGTTGCTTATAAAAGTAATTATTGCTCTTATGGCCCACACGAGCCAATCGTTGGGTCTAGTATGTACACGTGCTGTTATTTTGAACCCAAAAAAAAAAATTATAAAAAAGCCGCACTTACGTGACCGACACCAAGCTAGAGGTCGTTGCTCTAGAGCAATGACAGTACTTATCAGCAACACTAATCAAGAGGTTCAGCTCGATATTTATTTTAATTGACGCCTTACGTTACATTTGCTGCTCAATTTTTTCAATTTGTTTTTTGAATACGCTCTGTTTGTAATCATACTAAACTTATTTGAATTTTAAATCTATTAATCTTGTAAACACATTGTAGATTGCAGTAGACCTATTAAAATGCCTAAATGTATTAATCATTTATCTGACTTTCATGTACGGAGTAGCGTGAACCGGGCCAAAAAAGTATTCACCTAATTGTCACTGTTACTTTGTTTGTTTTTCTGGGCAGCACATTAAATTGTAGATTATTTTTATTTTTTCGAAAAATCCATATAACAAAATTTCGTATATGCCGATTTATATGAGTTTAATCATCTGACAACTGTATTATCGGTCATTCGTTTGTATTAATTTTTTTTTCAGGCTACCCTCTGTATAGAAAAATGTGAGATTTAATGGGGTAAGATATCTCTCCTCGACCTTGTCTAAGGTTAAACATCCTTCATTTGTGTATTAATTTAGGTTATTGTAATCTTCAATATGTGTAAGGTACATGGTAGAACCCGACCGCGTTTGATAATCAGTGACAGTCGTATTTGAATTTAGAGATGGCAAGATATTTAACAGCTTTACTAAATCGGTTGTTCATAAAACTTGTGCCACAAAAAACACCTCCGTTTAGGTACAGTTACGCAATTTTTCTGATTTCTACGCGGTCTGGTAATTATTTATTGTTACAACTCAGTTGCAAATTGTTATGATCTGTATTAATATATGTATTTATAATTGCCGATTATTTTGACTTGCTTATATAAATACATATTCGTATCTAATTTCAGTACTTCTCGCACTATACTCCCACCACGACAGACATACTATATGAACTATCTACGTTTGTGCCGGGGCATCGTATTATTGCGGGACGGATTTTCATGCGGGTTATCCGGGGCGCCCGGACCCGCTACGCTTCAGTTTAAGTAAAACGATATTAAATTCCGTCAATGCGCTGCGACCCGGCATGCCCTAATTGATGCATTTTGCTCTGCGATGTGGCCCGTCCCGCCCAACTGCGGCCCGACATAATTTTTATTTATTAATGCGTTTTTATAATAATATTTACGTATATTATTTAATATTATTTGATAAATAATTCACTATTTACTACTTAACGTGTTTTGTTCTTCACATTACGTACGAAATAGAATCAGAAAATATGAACTGATGATGATTTTCTTATTATGACATCACAAACTCTCTTATGTCAAATTTAATAAACAACTGTCAACTGTAATAATAATGTTTACCGATTACATTCAATGAAGCCGTCGTACATGTGGTCAGTATAGTGCGCGAAGGAAATGTCATATAATAAATATTTAATCTTAGCACAAATTTTCTACAACTTTTGTAACTCAAAATTACGAATTTACGAAATTCTATAGTTTCTGTAGATAATGTATACATTTACAGCCATCTCTATAACCATTAAATCATTATTGGAACGTAGAACATCGATTTTTGTCTTTTATAAATGTCGTAAATCGTTAAATAGGTATGAATGGATTATAAAAAAAAATTAGTGGGTACCTCGTTATTATCGATGTCTATATACAAATATCACCAGCAGTTCAATGTTTGTAGTAGTATAACAAGTTTCCATATCAACTCTATGTTATAATAGCTAACTTTCCTTTCAGAAATATATTCTGTTAGCCTAAGGATTTAGTTAATATAGACAGTTGAGTTCACTATGTATCAGTGTTTCATAGTATTGCGGTAAAAGTATCTAAACACCCCAAAATTGGTAGGTTTTCTGACGCATCGATAACTGATTGCCTGTCAACCCTAAAATTTAGTTGAGCCACTATACGAACAAAGATCGACGCAGACTTGGAGGGTCACAATTTTTCATTAACATTGTTATTTCTCCAGGTGGCATCATCCATAAGGGAATTCACATGGCGAATAAATATCGTCGCAGTTTTACGTGTATTTTTCTATTGTTTCATTGAAACGCTTAAAATTATTTAATATAATCAATGCGGCTGCTATGTAAGTCTATTTAATCCAAATCTCCCGCCAAACAGCAATGTTAATTGCATTGCCGGTTCTTACAGATAAGATACCAGTTCACCAAACATTTGGGTTGCCGGGTCAGTATGCTTCCACCAACGGCCTCCTCTTCACTTAACATCAGGTGTGATTGAGGTCAAGTGCTAACCCAGTGTGCATAAAAATAAAAGTATAATTAGTTTTAAAATGTTTGAATGAGTATTTAGCGTCATAGTAGCTAAACTATTACGCATTACTTACTGGTAAGAAAAAGGAACATTAAATCAATGTTGCGTATATACCGAACCACTTCGACCCTAAGGCATCATCGTCATCATTCGCCTTGGTCCCAATTTATTTGGGGTTCGCGCAGTATGTCTTTTTATTCCAATCACCTCTATCAGCCTTAGATCTTAATATAAAACATATTAAAAGTAATCACATAGCAAAGTATTCTTCTTGCGAGTCGATGGTAAAAATATAAAATTCTTGGTGGCCAAAACACGGCCACGTCAACTGTATTAACAGCATTACATAATTTTATGTTTATCAATGAAATAATCGAAAAATAGTTGCCAGGTCAATACTATTTTAGATTTTACATAAAAACAATGTGTGAAGCTTGCTTTGAATTCTTATGGATTATGAAGTTCCTATTCGGTACTCCGTGGGATCAACTTAGTAATTACGATACAAAACTTGTAACGAAAATCATAACAAAAGTAATTTAACTTTAGGCATCGTTAAAGTAATACTGCTACAAGATAAATTAGAAGCCTTCGATCTGCCCTTCCTCCCTCACAAATCCTTTTTGAAATGAGGCTTCTGTACTGTGTGTCTGAGACAAAATTCTGTAATTTACATCATAAAAATAACGACCCGTCAAGCGGTGCTGCAATAGCTCATTTATCTATAAAAATATCACTATTGTACACTATAAAAAGAAATGAACTGAATATTTATTTGTCAAAACATGGGATTGATGTTAACAATAAACATGTGTCACTCAATCAATAATAATCCTATCACGTTCTGTCATCATGCAATGAAGTGCAAATATTTAACATAGATCAACAACATAAATAGTTTTAATAGATGTCAAAATTATAACATATACTCAGAGTACAGTATTAATCATTACATAAACAGATTGCATTCGAGATGTCAAACAGATTTGTTTAAAAATTCTTGTACAGAGTAAAACCCATGCTCAAATATTCAAAAAGTACTGTTCATGAAAATAATATTTTTTTTAAAATTTGTTATGAAAAGGAACTGTTTTGACTAAATCACAACGGTTTAATAAGAACCCTTCTGATATTATCACTTATAGCAGTATAATAATAAGGTTTAATAAAGCCTTATGGTAATACTTTAATATTATTGTCGCTGGAAGTTTTGTGTGGCTATTATTTAGCCAAACCAGTACTCACAGGATACGGAATAAAAAACTCCTGCTCAAAATGTACCATTATGTTTCCTTTGTGTTATGTCAAATCTAAATCTCGTTTCAAATATGGCCGTTTTTAATAACTGGTAATATGAGCACGGATTTTAATCAGTCATTTTACTACTAGGCTTCTCAATGAAGACCGAATTAGCGGCCAGATTAGATTTGTCACTTTCCGAAACACGCATCTTTTTAAGTGAACATATTCACATTTTCGTTAACAAAGACTGATTAATTTTGATTGGAATAAAAACTTCCGCTAGACAGTAGCCATGCCGTAGGGACAGCCAAATAAAATAACGAAATAGGTACCTACGCACTTCTTATGGTTTCATATCACAGTTCTGATGAGTTAATTTTTTAACTTTTCGTGAACAGTCCAGAAACACCGTGAAATTGAAAATCAATTGTTAAGATTCTACGACAGATGGTCTATGAAAGTTGCCTTAATCGGTTGTGTCACACAACTTGTCGTCAACTGCTGTTGACTGCTGCATCAAGTTTGCAGGCATTTTCTTATTCAATGTCCTTACGGCCCCTTATATCGGCTAATTGCTCTGTAGTAAAGAAGCATTGAAGTCAAATTGCCAGCTACCGCGCCATGACATTGGTCGTTTCGTGTGAAAATGGGTGAGAGTGACTACAGCTAAGTATGTGTGCGTGTTACTCAATGTTGTTTAGGATTATTTGCTGCCAATACTGTTCATGAACATGTTTACAATACTGTTCATGAACATGTTTACAATATTTTTATTTGTGTAAACTTTATTTCTAAGTAACAATGACCTTTAACGATACCTTTACTGCATTACTAGTGAAATGTTTATTCTTCATGGTATTCCGTACAAACTTTAAGGTTCAGATTCTTCGAAATAGACAAAATCACTTTCGAAAAACAGCATTAAAACTAAATTTGGTAATTGTGACTTCTCTACAGTAATAAATAAATAAATATTTCAGACACTGACACCAATCATCTAGTCCCAAACTAAGCAAAGCTTGTGCTATGGATACTAGATAACGGATAAACATACATAAATATTTATATACACATCCATGACTCGGGAATAAACGTTCGTATTCATCACACAAACATTTACCCCTCGCGGATTCGAACCCGCAACCGTTGGTTTCGCTAACAGGGTCACTATCCACTACACCAACCGTTCGTCATATTTTTAGAAATTAGTTATTTTGACATTGTCTTCCAATACCTATCGAGTATTGGACCAATTATGCATACACATTGAATAAATAAAGTTTTCGAACCCTGAAGTTTCTATGTAATGCCGTCAGAGTTTACTATCTTAGTACACACCAATATAGTAAGATCAATCGTTCGACTCAGACGTTTATTTTTTAACATTATTTAACCTTATCTTTGGTTTGTGTCATCTTGCATACACGACATCTCTATTGTGGAGTCGTCAGCATTTGCGGTTCATGTATATTCAACAGCGAACATTACCAACTACTTAGCAATGAGTATGTTGACACAACCGACTTGCTGCCACATGGAAATAATGGTAATTTATATGAAGTTTTTGCTCGCCATGTTCGACTAACAATATAATCGAAGCTCGCTACTGAACGCTACGTCGTTGCTCGTTTTTGAATGTTCACGCACATGCTCCTTGCAGATAGAGATATGGTCATGAACTCTAGTTCCAGCTGAATCAAAGCAGAGTTTTGTTGGTAGTAAGAGTATTCTTAAATATAAGCCAATGGGTTACCATCCAATTACAAACGCCAAATTGTAGTGTTGCAATTGTTTTATTCCTCCTGTTCGAGACAGGATAAGAATAAGAACATTCTTTTATGAACGCCACAACACGACATAAAAACAAAGAAATAGTAAATCATAGCTTAAGAAATTCAAATTATAAATAAAATGCGCATAATGCTGTCACGTGTTGCGTCGTACACAAATGGGTTAACACTCAGCTCATACTGCGATGAATCACATCGCTGGTTATCAGTGCTCCCAAATGCCCAGTGACGCACGGACGCTACGTCAGTATAGATAACCGCTTTCTTCAATAAGATAAGGGTTCTAGGTGAGGTCTACCTTCGATCTCCCCAGAAAGCTCTACCCGCTGTAAAAACTGTCAATTTTAAGACATGACTTTTATCCTCCGTACTTAACTATTTGAGCTCTGATAAAGCTAACAATCACCACACAAAGTCGCTTCGATTATCGATGTTACCGACTTTTGACATTGGCTTTTAGCTTGCTTGAAAAGGGTAAATTCTCTTGACGAAGGTTGAAGAGCGCGGCCCACTAACGCGCCACGCGGGGTTTAAACACTCACAAACTAAGGCTGTAGACCGAAATTAAGGATTATTATAGAGCAGCAAGTTACCATACTAAAGAATAAGCTACATTTATGTCTGAATTATCATATATGAAATTTCTAGACCTTATCAGTATTTGATTATACCTAGTCTAACACTTAGTCAGTATAATGTTTTGAAATTTAAAAGGTGCGTGTACCTTATCCCATTTCAGACGCATCGCCGTTGTTATTATTAATTGTTGATCAGCTACTAATTATTATAAGTTAGTGCTGTATTCCAATTGGAGCACATTCAGCGGTGATCACATCACAAATTTTGGCAAAACACAAGTCAATTTAATTTTTTTTACAAAATCAGATGCAACATCTTCTTCTATTGATATACAATACGATTGATCTCACTATTTTGGAAACTGTATCAATTTTAATACAGTTTGTGTACAGTTTAATAGTATTTTCAGTAGAAACGGCTTTCAATATACTTCCAAACGCCGTGAGTCGTGTATTATATAATATTATACATTTAATAATAGCTACTACTAATCATGTTTGTTTACAATAATAATGTAATATTATTATTTTCGATTCTTCTGATTGTGGTGATTCGTATGATTTTTATGCCCCAATGCGGGGGACTGTGAGTCATGTAGCGTACTGCATTTTATATTAATAAATTTTTCTTATATGTGGAAATTGTTTTGTTTTATTATTCGACTCTTTTTTCTGTTGCCATTTTCAGCGACGCTTGAACGCTCTGAACAGAGTACCAGTCATAGTATTTATTACATATAATCCAGTAAAAATAAGTAAATTTTATTTTGGTGTAACTTTCTTTTAATTTTAAAGTTCCTGATTATTTGTAGATGGATATAGTACCCATCAGTAATGGAATAAAAATATTTTTTAACCATTATGTAGCTTGCTTTAGGTATAGCATAGGTATTTAGTTATAAAAAAAACTTCGATATTAAATTAAAGTTACCACTGTGAACTTTATTGCGTTGTATGCCAAGATAGCCTAAGACAATTTTCAAAAAAAAAATAATGCATACGTCGTCATATTTCCCCCGGTAAAACTTTTCATACATATAAAGAAGTTATGAATCGATTTTTTTTTAAATGATTTACACGAGCTCGAAGTATATTCACCGTAGGAATGAAATTCAGACTGGTAATTTTAATCTAATAGTCTATGTTTTGTTACTACCTACCTACCTACCTACCTATAGATAATATATATGAAGCAGATTCAGATTCATTATGAAGAAAGCCAAGTATGTCAGAAGACAGTTTTATTCTATCACTGAGAGGTTTTTTTTTATGCAAGACGGATTCGTATTTGACCTCAATCACACCTGATGTTAAGTGAAGATGAGGTCGAAGGTGGAAACGTACTGACCCGGAAACGACATTTGGGGGGCTGGCTATCTTATCTCTGACAACCGGTACACAACAATACTATTAACATTGCTGCTTGGGCAGATTTAGATAAGATGGTGGTAGCTAGCCAGACGGACATTTCAAAATCAAAATCAAATCAAAAATGTTTTTATTTCGTAAGTTATAAGAATAACATTTGAAGTCGTCATGACATACAGTTATCGCTCATTCACTAGGCAGTCTCCCCAGAGAAGAACGAGCAAGAAACTTCAGGGTTGCTCTTTTTAAATAAGTCAATACAAATACAATTTGAGATACCTAATTGTAAAATTTATGATTCGACAAAGAAAATAAGAATAAAATATACTGGATAATGGCGAGCGGTTCATGTCCACGCATTCTTATCATCCAGATAGTCAGAAATTTTATAATAGCCCTACCACCAACCAAACCGAGTACTTAAGCATGTACCCCGCTGGGATCGAACCCGCGACCTCCGAATCGTAAACCCAATGTTGTTTACATTGAGCCAAGGAGGCGGAGGAGGTATTTTATCCATGTACAAAAAACCACAGCCTTTAAGATTACAGGAAATTAGAAAGAGTATCCTTACTGGACTAGACCGTACCGAAAATTTATAACTCATCTAAGGGCGTTGCGTTTGGAATTTATAGACAAAAACCATCGCTTCGTAATGCCAAAGAGAACTAATTTGGTATGTTGAAAAAATAACTGTACTTAAGTATGACTTGTTGCCATATGACATAATATGGACAGAATAAGAAAATGTGGCCAGTTTTGGTGATTCGTTAATGGATAGAAGATACTCTCGAGATAATGTCACATAATTTTCATTAAGGACGACAAGGTGGGCGACCTGTTTAGTGTAGTGGTTAGAAATTCTGCTGCTATACCAAAACGTTGCAGGTTCGAATCCCGCTAGGGGCATATGTATGTATGATGAATACAGACATGTGTTCCCGAGTTATGGATGTTTTTCATTTATATGTGTGTTTATTTACAAAAAAAAAAGTATTTGTGTAGTTTATTCAACCATCTGGTATCTATAATACAAGCCTAGTTGCTTAGTGTGGAACTAGATGGCGCTGTGTGTATGTGCAAAGATATAAAAAAAAAATATTAAAAAAAAATATTAAAAAAATTAACATTTGCTGCAAGTACCCATAGGAACACAGACAGATTTAACATGTAGCATTAGTAGAATTCTTTGCGCTATATGCCTAGTCGCGCGGACGGTTGGTACTTTGCTGTAGTCCGACAGCTGTCAATCGCATTTTATTTGCAAAAAGGGAGGCGTAATCCCAATTATCATCGTCATCAGCTTCACACGAATAGAATAATCTTTATTTGCTAAAAATGTGGTACACAAGTTTGTTAATATAAAATAAAATATCACACACTTTACCAGGAACTGGCATGCAGAATAGAATTCATAATAAAATAATAGATTTAAATATCTAAACAATTACAATCAAATAAAAAATTCTAATAATAATCCATCAATTATAATAATGCTAGGTTATTTGTGATAATAATAAAATGTCAGTTAATTTAGTATAATGTCACAATAATTCAAAATTTAAATAAACACAACTTATATTATCTATATATCCTATGTCATTAAAATAATATAAATCAACAACGTTTTGTCGTATAACATTTTGTTTTTTTTTTACGTACGTAACTACAGCACGTACATTCGGGAGAGCGTATGGTTACGTAGTAACAATTTCTAATCTGTGGTATGGGCCATAAATGGGCCACGTTGTGATGCGCGGCCAATGCGGATTGGTGGATGTATCAGATTGGTGGCGACCGACCTGACAGTTTGAGGAGTATAGGCGCCTGCTCTAGAAGCTGCAAGCTCGTAGACACGGATTGACCCTTTCAAACACGGATTTGGCACTTTGAAATAGATAGAATAGTAGTTGATAGCACAACCTTTCAAAATTCTTGCTTGTATTTCTCACACCTGAGGAAAAGGATCATTTTATGAACAAAGGCTTTAGCATCCGTGAGTCTGACTCAGACGAAACATTGGTAACTTATAACGAGTGGAAAACATGAAGAGCCAAAATAAAAGTAAAACTTGGGTGATAATGGTGTCGATTCGGATGTACACTGACTAAACTAAACTAAAACCAGTTTTAAAGTAGTACTGTCTCTTTCTCCTTGGAACAGTACGATGCGACGGCACCACTCTAAAACTGGTTTTAGTTTAGTTTAATTTAGTTGGTGTACATCCGAAACGACACCAATGAGTGTGTCTCAGCGGTTAAGACGCTTTCTCCCAATTTGGGAGGTCCGGGTTCGATTCCCAAACAGGCTATGTAGGTACCAATGAGTTTTTAAATTTAATTTAATTACTTAAGTCCACATATCCGACTGCTTTTAAACGGGAAGAAAAACATCTGCATGCCTGAGAAATAAATTCAAAAGCATTTGAAGTCCCCAACCCGCACTGGGCCAGCGTGGTGGACTATGGCCCATACTCCCCCATTATACGAGGGAAGGCCTATATCCCTGCAATGGGATGTTTACGGGCTGATGTTGAAAATGTGTGAGTATTGGGTAAATTTAATTTGAGAGTTTGTATACGGATACAATTATATTTATGGCCGACTTGTAAACGGTTACAAGTCGGCCATAAATATAATTCGATATAGAATATCAGGTTTCACAAATCTTTTCGGAATAATTCACTGTCTACCACAAGCAATCTAGATATTCGATGAAAATAAATAATAATAAATAAATAAATAAATATCCTTAGACATACACACAGCGCCATCTAGTTCCACAGTAAGCAACTATATGCTTGTGTTGTGGATACCAGATGGTTGATATAATACATAAATACATTTTTTTTTTGTAAATAAATACTTATTATAAATGAAAACATCCATAACTCGGGTACACATGTCCGTATTCATCACACAAACATATGCCCCTAGCGGGATTCGAACCCGCAACCTTTTGGTATAGTGGTCAGAGTTGCTAACCATTACACCAAACAGGTCGTTGAAAAGAAAAGTTTCGTACGCCGCGAATCCATAGAAATATTAATAACTTACCGCCCACAACTTCGTCCGCATGGATCTCGGTTAAATAGAAATTGGACACGCAAAAAACCCGATAAACGATGAAGCCAACTTAAGAAGATTACATTACATTCCAGTAGTAATTACATTACAGTACATTCAATTTAGATTCGATTTCAAGTTATTTGGACCATTTACTGAGGGCTGTGATGTCTGTATTTTTTTTTTAATCATAAATTTGAGCGCTCAGTTAATGTTGACTATGCCGCTCTATTGTACAGTTAATAATTTGACATCTAATTAACTAATTTGCATTTTTTTATTATTAACAGTATATCACACATATCACGTATATATATACACACCCACGCAAACACACACACACACACACACACACACACACACACACACACACACGCACACGCACACGCACGCACACGCACGCGCACACACACAAGTACCACACTGTTTAATAGTATATAAATTACTTACTATTTGTAAGAGTATTTGTAATTTAGTTGCTTTTCTATTTTGGTTATTTTATTATGTATACTGTACACCGTGGAAGAGCGGAGACCAAATTATTGTATGTAGTATTAAGTATTTTGAACAATAAATTGAAATTGAAATTGAAGAGCCCATAGTGTCCCGCATCTGTTTCCAATCGTTATTGTTCTTGGCGAGCACAAACCACCCCTTAATAAAACTGTTAAGCTCGTCTCTCCACCGTTTTCGGGGTCTGCTACGTTTACGTCTGGTGGTTGTAGGAGTCCAAATAGTGGACGCATTTTGCCCACAACACGCACGGCATGCGACCCACGTGACCCGCCCAGTCTCGCTTCAACGTTGCCGCTTTTTTCCGAACGTCAAAGATCCGAGTCCGTGAGCGTAGTGTAGCATTTCTGACGCGGTCGATCAGTTTGACTCCCAATTAATTACTCCTCTGACTCCAAAACTAATTTGCATAGTGCTTGTTAACGGCGCGCTCACATTAATATTTTATATATTCTAAATTAATATAGGGTATGATAAAACTGTTTGTTGAATGATAAGGAGGTAACTTTAAGTATTTTTTTATGTAAATTAATTCAGAAAAATTGGAAGGTATTCAATTATATATGACTGTCTCGCTACCTATATTAAGCGGTAATTTTTGTAATTGTCACAAGTTCACTACCATCCGCAAGCGAGAACGAACGCCTTTGAAATTCAAAATTGTATTATTACCCTGTTTGAGTACAAATATACGCAAAGTCGCAACTTTGAAGAGTTGATCTTTTTTCGTGAACCTCCATCCTCTACAGTGCTATAATATGTATGTCTGTAATATCTAAACTACAAAATCGATGACTTGGAAATATTTACTTGACAATCTTATTTATTTACGTATTTCCTTTCTAATAAAAAAAGAATGATTGAAATCGGATAACTAAATAGACGTTTAGACTTACAGCCCCTCTCCTAAAGCGAACTGTGCTGTATTTAGAGGATAAAAGTATCCAGTGACCTACCTCGTAGTAACCTAAATCGCACACCAAGTTTCATATGAATTTATACAGTAGTTTCGCAGTTACGCGCGGACAAGATACATACAGATAGATTACAGTATTGGCTTCAGCGTCGATTACTGATTGCCGGCCAAATAAATTTTCAAAATATTTTCAATGTAGGTACACTTTTATTAATATTACGAGGGCCTGGTCCATCCGGGGGCCCCCTCATTGCATAATTTAAGATTTCTTATTAAATACTTAAATTAAATTAAATAAATCAAAAACATCTCTTTGACATAACCATGCTATATCAACCTCTTTGTCGCACCGAGTCATATACCATAGAAATATTTTTAATATGTGCAAATTTTACAATATTACCTACTATTCAAATTATTCGACATTTCATTTATTTAGGTACATTAAATATTAGAAAAATTATATATAAGATACAATTAATAAAATTATTTCGCTTTGTCAATGTTCAATATAATTATTAATTAAATGAATAATTATTAAATATTTAGAAATTAGAAAAATTACTGTTACTTTAACTATAATCGCTTACCTGACGAAATAAAGTATATCGACCCTATGTTTCAAATCCGTACTAACGAAATAGTAGAAAAATGTTTTTATTGTATAAGTGACTTTATTGATTGTAAGGAATGAAATGGGTATTATTCATTGGTGTAATGATTATGTTGACATAGCGAAATATTTTTTTTAGGTAATTGTATCTTTACATAATTTTTCTAATTTCTAATATTTAATAATTATTCATTTGTATAATAATTATATTGAACATTGACAAAGCGAAATAATTTTATTCATTGTATCTTATATATAATTTTTCTAATATTTAATGTACCTAAATAAATAAAATGTCGAATAATTTGAATAGTAGGTAATATTGTAAAATTTGCACATCTGCATGCAGGTTGAATACATGTAAGTATTTAAAGTAACAGTAACATCCATCATAACTGTATACTGGCAAATAAATAATAATAATAATTTAATAATTTAAACCTGCACTCGAATCGCCGAAAAGCTAATTATAAATAATACATACCTAAATAGCTTTGTTGGGTGTTACCAGAATTCACGATTATAAAACGGCCAAGGTAGATGTTGTTTCAAGAATTAAACTTTAAAATCTTTGTAACACCCAAACACTAATGTTCAGGATATCCCTTACCACACCGTTTGGAATAACGTTCGTGGCGTTTTGTATGTGATACACACCATGTTATCAGCAGTACCAATAACACCCGTACCAAACGGACAACAAAAGAAATTCTGAACGTTCCTCGAATTTTTACTCGACAGCCCCAGAAAGGAAGGTAACGTTTTGTATGTAGATTTCGTTACACCATCATCAGACCGTAAACAAACCACTGCAAGGATATAGGCCTTCCCTCGTATTATGAGGGAGTAATGTCCATTTTATAGAAATAGAATTATACTTAAATGTCACCCCTAACAGACTTACTTTTCAAAACTAGACAGTGCCATCTATTCAATATGGTGAGTACTACTTGGGAGCTTGCTAAGCTGTTACACTGCAGGTATGTCTGTTTTGTTCGGTTAATTAAACCCTCTTCGTGTTCTGTAGTTTCTAACTAAATAAGATAGATGGCGCTGTGCATATTTTGTTGAATCATGGTATCACATTTTAGCCTCTGAATAGATCTTATTGAAAATAGGCAGAAAGATGGCCTGGGACTTGGAGAAGAGAGGCTTTTCTTCTTGAACTAAACTGGATTAGGTAACTGGTGACATCACTCTTGATTACGAACAAGTTAAAAGTAAAAAAACAAATAAACGTTGCGATTACACGATAGCATTTTCTAAAACAATGTTTGTAAACAATTGAAATGTCTGTTTTCAAAAAGTATGACACACCAAAATGTTACCGTCAATAACAGATTAAGCGACGTTCTTGATGGAATAAGTTCTGCATTAAAAATACTTAACAAGCTTTTAATACTCAGTCATGATTATCACATATTATTCAAGCACAAAGACGAGTAACATAAAGTTCATCGATGAGGTCCAGTGGCAATCTTTTGACTCCCTTCATCAAAAACTCGTCATCATATATAATGGAAGTGCTCATGGCAACAAAACAAATTAGCCGAAATTCGACTGTCTTGCTATTTGCCATCAGGGAGTTCCGGCCCTTACATCATGCCTCCATCATCAGATCATACCCATGGTACCATAATATTACATTGTCACCAACCAACCAACATTGACATAACATTATTAATATTGTATTATTACGTAAATTAGATGTGATAATAATTTAAGTAAATCCAAATTGACATTGCAAATATTAGTAGAGATGACATTTTATAATTTCAAATTGACATTCAAATTCAGATTGAAGGTTAGATGTTATGAATATAGCTTAACTAGATTTTAATAATAATAATTTTAAAAAAAATTAGTTTTATAATAATTAAAAATTTTGCATGTCAGTAATGTAATGACTAAATGTGTGATACAAATTATTCACCTACACAACATGTACATTTACATATACATTTAGAGCAAATAAATATATTTCATTTCATTTCATATACAGGGCGTCCCAAAGTTATGGGACATGAAGGGGAAGTACCTTAAATATTGTAGATAGTGAATTTTGCTCAAAGAAGACTTTATGTTATTTTTAAAAGTTAGTAATTCTGCATTCATAGATTTTCTAAAAATTATTTGCTTCGGCTGGGAATCGAACCGACTCAAATGTGAAAAAAAAAACACCCTACTTTTATGATGCCAATCGAAAGAATAGCTAAAAAATAATAACTCTGCCTAAGTAACATAGTATTTTAAAAGAAAGGAACAACATAAAATGATTGAGTCAAAACAAAAAGCGATACGAGAACGTAGGCGAGTTGCAAACAGAATTGTGCCATATCACATCGAGTGTTCACCATAAAATGATTAGAAAATCAACAGGCAGCGGGCTCATTAAAAGATTGGCGATTTGCGTAAGACAAGAGGGATCACATTTTGAGCATTTAATTAATTAATTTACAAAAAAATACCTACTTAATTGACTACGGCAGTTTCATGTATGTTTTTTATTTGATTAAAATGATTAATTTCACGTTGTTCCTTTCTTTTAAAATACTATGTTACTTAGGCAGAGTTATTATTTTTTAGCTATTCTTTCGATTGGCATCATAAAAGTAGGGTGTTTTTTTTTTCACATTTGAGTCGGTTCGATTCCCAGCCGAAGCAAATAATTTTTAGAAAATCTATGAATGCAGAATTACTAACTTTTAAAAATAACATAAAGTCTTCTTTGAGCAAAATTCACTATCTACGATATTTAAGGTACTTCCCCTTCATGTCCCATAACTTTGGGACGCCCTGTATACATACGAATATTGCAACCCAAATACGAGCTTGTAAAAA